>CM067342.1:55823963-55826463 GCA_034190875.2 Urechis unicinctus
CGTGTCAACTACGAATAGACAATGGACAAATATGGCATATTTCGGCAGGGTTTGGACGGATTTATCGCTGACCTTGATCTTAGATATCAACTCAAAGGACAGTATCAACAGCGGAGCTTAATAAATTGTAAGTAAAACAAATCGGTGACATGATACTACCTTCATTCTCAGTTAAACGTTGTTGACGGAGTTAATATTCACCGTTGGACTCTCTATTATTTTATAGTGTTGCTGATTAGAGGCTGTGGAACAGTAAAATAGTTTCAAATACCTATTATGTTACCAACTGTCATTCGGAATCGAAAACCAAATTGAATGGGGCCTTTTCATAAGCCTCGATGAGCCATTGTATGTGCCCATAATGCAGATATTGCGTATTATCTTAGGCATTCAATTAGTTTCTACAATATTCAAGTATTCTCTCTACAATATTCAAGTATTCCCCCAACACATTTGCAGCCCCAAAATGTTCGATGCAATATATTATTTCATAGCAATATATATTCTGAGATAAGAGATAATGTATTCTCAACGCCTTTCAAATACTTAAAACTTTAACCAGACTTCTGCATAAATGCATCCGAACGAAGTTGCCTGCGACCCTTTGCCCCTTCGACGCTATCACTTTGCTGGTACTTTAACACTATTTGACAGTGGTTCACTAGTCTGCGTCCCATACTCCAGGGGTTCCGCTACGCTTCTCGCCCTAGAGTCTACGACAGGACAAGATATAAAACTGGCGCGTCCGAATATTCATTAGACACGTTCGTTAATCTTCGTGACCAATCAACGCAAAGGTTGTGACCCGGATTGACCTTAGTTGCGCGTGTCTGGCTCATGAAATTGGCTTGTGATACGCACCCTCGGTTCTATGTGACGTCATGGACATTGTAGTGGTCTGCGTCTAATGAGAACACATTGAATGTCTTCTGGAATTATGGGGCGTCTCAAAAGTTCAAATTGGCACCACAACAAGCGCTTTAATCGCTTAGCTGCACGATAGTATGTTTACGTAATAGTCAGTTAAAAAACCAGTTGTGTGTCTGCTTCTCTCGCCGACTGTGTGATTAATGGTGCCACTATGCATGAAACAACAAATCGGAGTGTTGTAGAATGTGTGCCCGGCTCATAAAAATCACTCGTCCGGTTGGACAAGTTCTTCGGAACTTGTAGAACTAACCAATGAGAGACAACGACTCAAAAGTACCCGAGAGTGACCGAGAGACACGGCTTGTGATTGGAGCATCCCAAATCTGGGATGCCTGTCCAGTTCAAGACATTAAGCTCGCTCAGACCTGAAGGCGAGACTATTGAATATCAGTAACATGTAAACAGCGCCCGCAGCCATCAGGCTAGAAGACCTTGACTAGTGGTTCACCAATCTTAACGTGGGAACTGATCATGACGATTCATGCCTTTGCTTGGTAAACAGTCGCCAAAACAGCGGCGATGGTGCACAATAAATCTACCCTCTGACAATTAATGACGTAGAGGTTTCACTCTGAATCGATATGCAGAGCTGCGCTTGCTTGTCAACATCAAAACACCGTCAAATGTAATGAGTAGGGCGAACATACAAATATACATATATTGATACATGCACACCTACATACATATTTACTTACTTACTTACATACATACATACAAATATACATACATACATACATACATACATACATACATACATACATACATACATACATACATACATACATATATACATACATGCATGCATGCATGCATGCATGCATGCACACATACATACATACATACATATATACATACATACATACATACATACATACATACATACATACATACATACATACATACATACATACATACATACATACATACATACATACATACATACATGCATACATGCATGCATGCATGCATGCATGCATACATGCATGCATGCATACATACATACATACATACATACATACATACATACATACATACATACATACATACATACATACATACATACATACATACATACATACATACATACATACATACATACATACATACATACATACATACATACATACATACATACATACATACATACATACATACATACATACATACATACATACATACATACATACATACATACATACATACATACATACATACATACATACATACATACATACATACATACATACATACATACATACATACATACATACATACATACATACATACATACATACATACATACATACATACCCATTGTCATATGAACGGAACTGTTCATACTGCAGTGTGCATTTAACCTTTTAAATGAACAATTGAGGGGATAAAATGCCACCGTATGAAATGACATCGGATACAGATTTTCGGATTTATTAACCTGACTCGTATGGAGACCTTTTTAGTTACCTTGGTTTATAGGCAGGTGCTCATCGACCAGTCCTGCAATGTATTTACAAGAGTTACTCAAACAGAGAGAGTAGACGCATCAGTTAGCTTTTTTCAATATCTTTGA
>CM067342.1:55831463-55863192 GCA_034190875.2 Urechis unicinctus
AGATTGTAATAAATGGGATTATGAACTAAAGGCTAGGAAACAGTTTATCGACTCATAATGATGTTTTATTATTTCTTAAATAGGATATTGAGCTATTGTGCATGCGTTTTGTAGGCTGTAGTCCAATATACAGCAGCTGGATATAACTACATTGGATAAATTGTTTTGAGTTTCAAATCCATATTACATTTGACAATGACCTATGTAACTTAGCATCGCAATGTACAATGCCTATTATATACGGTAAATGTTTGATCATCTGCAACGGCTAATAGTGTCTTCCCTGAAACGACATCCGTCGGTAACTGATGACCAATAGCCATAACACGGATATATTCAGCTACAACATACTCTAATGTGGGCAAAACATTTGTTAAATGTATTGCTATGCGAAGAGTATCTATGTATGTAAAGCTGGACATTCTAAATATTGCACTTGCTGACATGCGCAGTAGATTTGTGAATATCCTTTGAAATAGCAAATGATACAGGATATATCAAATAATATGGTGATATAAATGGCCCAATAGCCATACATTTCATCATTACTGATTTTTGTTTCCCTAAAGAGATGGACAGGTTACGCCAGTAAAAAATATAACAAGCCAACCTTTAACAGTAATGTTCGTGCTTCAAGCTGCATGAATATACTGAAACGAACAATTGTTAATTGTATTCATCACTGCAAAAGAATATATTACCGAAATGTAATAGCTATATTCTACAGAAGGAAAATAGATTTAAAACGTCATCAAAAAAGCCAACTGTGAAACATTACCTGGCAATTTTATACTAAATTATGTAAGACCAATAAAGGGTACGTTGCCGCGGATGAATTATGGCCTTTTTCATGCTTGATTGGATAGGGACGTATATCAACTGAAAACAGTTTTGCCCAATCAAAGAATGCTGGACTATTCTGTGTGTGAGAAGCAGTCATATTAATGCACACCTTTTACGTTATGCACAGGTAATCAAACAATTTGTCCTCATTATGTTTACGGCGACCATTGAGGCAGGTGTTCATGCAAACTTTCAACTTTTAGGTATTCATACCCATCGCTCGATACTTTATTGCAGATGTCTGTGCTGATGTGGCCTAATGACTCAGTGACGTTTTGTGAAACTCGGGACAATTAGCTGAAGGAGCTGTTTGCTCATATAATGTAATGTTTACATCGTTGTATTTCTGGAGTATGGGATGTGAGCGTCTAGCGGCTATTTTGGTCAGCTGACATTCAATCCAATGCTTATTTGTTTCCCTAAAGAGAGGGACAGGTTACGCTAGTAATAAAATATATATATTGCCAACCTTTAACAGTAATGATCTGTCATCAAGCTGCATGAATATATATATATATATATATATATATATATATATATATATATATATATATATATATATATATATATATATATATATATATATATATATATATATATATATATATATATATATATATAAACAAATTAGCGGTGGATTAAATTGTCAGCTATACTACTATGTCCACATAAAGTCAAGGCACTTTTATATGATTGTCTGGTCTGATTCACGTACAAAGATAATCTTTTACGAATGATTTCTTTGAAATTTGAGTTTTACGGCGAAATTAAATCTTAACAACTAACCATTCGTGGACTTTACCCGATAACTTCACAATATAGAGTTTAGGATTAACACGACCGCCCACCAGCAGGCGCTGGTTAATATGGGCATTATTCGTGTTTTTAATGACCCCGATAGAACTCATTGGCTTTGACAGTGTTGCAAAAACCCGTACCTATTTCAGTGGCATTGATGCATTTACAACAGCTCAGCACACTTCTTATCATCTTTTGTAGCTCTAGCGTGCTCCAGACACTTGACGCCGAGCGCGCGTGGCAGCAATAAATAAAGTGAATTATATAATTCTCACAGCCGGCTTTAGCCATACTTATTAGCATTGTTTAGATAAAAAGACAACTAAAGTGCTACTTCGAGCGCCACGCAACAATGCTATAAATATTTTCACGTTCCGCACAAACAGTTATCACCCAACACATCCCTGACATTCTATGCTAGACTGAATGTAGCCACTCGGAACGTGCGTTTGTTGTAAATCACTACTCTATCTTTTGTTCCTCTGTTCATAGGGTAGGCAATCATTCATCCGTTGGTTGGACACTCAAAACGGACACTGCGTGTATTGCGACCTTCTGATTTATTAATATTGGACGCATTGCGGCGTGACAAATCGTCCGTGTGTCTGCAATAGATAAACGACTATGCAGAGTCTACACTACCGAGATAGCAGTACACTGTATAGCATGAGCTGAAAATCAATTTTGTTGATATAAGTCCCTAGCACTTGTCAACTTATTTATTTTGCCGTTCCTCTCACCAATTGCACCCTAAAGTCAGTATTACGGGCATAACTTCGTTACGCGCGATCTATATAGCAGTATCCTCAGCATTTACTCAGGGTACAGTAAAATGTTTGAATGCGCCTTGGTTCATCTCCACTGAGTCAGGAACATTCGTGCTATCAAGCCAAGATCATACAACATTAGTTCGACCCTACCAATGTGTGTGTTGCTAAAACAAAACACATATTCTGGGCAGTTAAAAGTAACGTGCCATCAAAGCAATCAAACATTGTCACCTAATGCTGTTGCATTAGAATACTACTTGCTAACTGATTCAATCATCTACCGAAGTTATTGTGCCATATTCGAGCCATGAATGTGATGCAGTGCAAACTTAGCTACTGGGTCAATTCTTTTATTTAAATGACTTTATTAGGCAAAACGAAAATACAGCAATTAGTGGGTTCAATCTATCTACAAAAGAGAGCAATTACTATTCGCTAAACTCCCGTAGTAGTGTGAATCAAGACTATCTAGAATTAACTCAGACAGCAAAAAGTAAACTCCTTTTCACTGAACCTCGCATTCACATTAAAATATACCAGGGGTATTGTGAGCATCTTATCGGATACAGCACGCCTCCGTACCTAACTAGGCTATCCCACGTTCGGTACCACAATATAAATGATGGAAATGCAAAGAAAGTATCCTATAAATGAGCTGGATCTCTCGATTAATGCTCTCTATAAATGTCAGACCACCTACTGACGCAGTTGTCTGTGAATCTAAGGCGTAACTCGTCCACACACTTTATACATTTGTTTTCGGGTGGGTTAATTAATTGCACTGCGTTGATATGCCGTTTGTGATTGCATAGTTTTCTAACCCGGAAATGAAAACAGCTATATCTAGAAGCGCATGGCTTCGTCAGATACAATCTCCAAACATTTTCCCAACAGAGTATCTTTATGACATGTGAAATGAAATTTCTTTTTCTGTAAGATTAATGACATGTGACATGCCAAAATAAGTCAATAGCAGCCAAAGAATATGCAGCATTCAATATATTGACAGATTCTAAACAATGAAGATAGCAAGAAATATCGAGCAATTAGATCGCCTTGGCAACACATAAATTTTCAAATATATATTATGCACATTTTCGTGCACAACACGTACACATATGTTCCATTCAAAATGTATGATATGCAGAGTATATCAGCATTGCACCTCTTTGTTCGATGGGACGATTCTTCGAAATTAGGATATATATTTTTCTTACATTAAGAACTTTCTCAACATATATCTGTCTCTACTCACCCGACAAGGGTACGTGTTTGATAAGACCAATGTGGCTACTTCTAAGCTAACAAAGAAAGTACGAAACAGTTCAGTACTTGTGTGTCGCCATAAGCTGGGGTGTGGGCATGCTCGATAGGACCAGTGTAGCAAGATCTATGACAGAAGATAGATTACACATCAATATTGATTACCCATTAACCAACAACTCTGCAACACTTGGAAAGGCACTGCGTCTGGTGAGCAGAGGCTTAATGGCAACTTCATTCGATATTAGAAGTTGTATCTACTTCTGGGTGAGTGTACAATTACGATCGATCCCAAATCGATGAGTGTGCTTGGTAGCTTTGCCGTCAAAGGTAGGATTGGGTGTGTTCACTCTTACATATACTGAAGCGAATGGATTTGACAATCAACTATTGCCGTCTCAAATATAGCTTACAATGCCCCTTGTCGAATCTTTTCATTAATGCTATTTCGATATTATGCACAAAGTTTATATTGGGTGTGACCATGCTGTTTTCCCAAAACAACGTTATATCAATATATCACCAAAATCATCGATGCGTGCTTCTGTTGCGTTATAATTCATCGTCGGCTTATAACCATGTTTCAATTAGTGGCGCCTTTCATGTGTCCCCTTCGTTGCACAGCCAGTCTCTTCTGCTGTCGATGTTTTCACTAGTAATGGCTATGTGGGGCGGATTGCCATTGGGCATAATTGTGGGTAGATTTAGGGCATGACTCCTGTACAAAATTGTCAATAGAAATGTTGTTGTATAAGTTAAAGTCTACAATTATGATGGTTTGATTGATGTTATAGCCCTGTAGTGTTTGTGTTAGTACCTTGGTGGGAGTATGTTGGTGTAAAAAAAATTTGTGATAACCTTTAAGAGTGCTTGGTATCTTAATCCTTACTTTTCAAATGGTATCAAAACGTATTTGACGGGTATCAACATTAAGTGCAATGTGACACTAAGTCACTCTTTTGAGACATTCGAAGCCTTTCCTGCCCAAAGCAGCAATCAGCATTTGGTTTCATAGCCATTTCCGTCTTTGGCAGCTTTTGCTACTCGTCCGTACCATCGCAGGGTTGGATGAAAATTTCATCAATTTTTTCAACACATATTGCATATCGGAGGACAAAGTCACCGTTTAAGTCGACGATGCTGCCAGAGAGCCTGTGAATCTTTGCCTTTATGCACTCGTTAGCCATCTGGATAGAAGACTTAATTATTAAGCTCGTTGCATTGTTTTAAACATATCCGTATAAAACCTATGTGGAAATGGTAAAGGGATATTTGCCAGCTGCAAACAATCCCAGCTGCAAACCAGTGGGTGTATGGTTCCAGGACAGGTTAGATCACATGAATGAATGTAGAGCTGATAATAAATGGTGGAAGAATTGTTGATTTTCAGTGGCCAACAGTCGGTGGTCTGTTACGCCTCGATCTATTTTGTCAAGGGAAAGTCCTGAGGGTTATATTGGCGTCCAGCAGCCGACAACTTTGAGCCCAAAGGCGGTGATGACAGGACAGTGTTGACTAGGGACATATATGCCATACAACCGATGGAAACCAGTCATGTGGCCTTCATGTCATACAGGAAAATATGACGGCTAACAGTAAAGTGCACATCTCAGTCAGTTGTCCAAAAGGACGATGCGGGATTGAGCAGACCGCATAGCCTGTTTTGCCAAAGACGCAATAAACCTAAAATATGGCGTTTTCTAACACTCATCCAAGGTAAGCCTTCACAACTGATTTGTACCGGTCATGCAGTGATACTTATTTCTTGCTTTGCTCTAGACAAGACCACAATGATAGAGGCAAAGAAATTAGCTTGGACGGTTATCTTAAAGGTGTCTCCTTACACAAATGTTCTCTAACACACGTATGCACTTTGCCCAAGGTATCTCTCACACTGCGAATGCTATAGTCCAGGCAAAATGTCATTGTAATGTTCATAAGGACCGTTCATGCAACGTACTATTTGATTATTTGTCACTTTAACACCCAAACTCTTCAGGATAAATCAGCTAGTTCTTGTTGGCGATCTTGCATGTAATATTTAATGCTGCATAGCAGGAGGATGTTTCAGAAACACGCTATAATTGTGTAAGATTATGATTTAGCCTCAAACTGTGATATACGATTTTAATCAACAAAGTCACCAACACTATGACGTATGTCATAATTAGTGTTATTCAGTGACATGATAATGACGCATAGTAATACTAACATTGGGCTGCCAATGATTAGGAGGTCACAGTTAATGTTTGCGATACATGAAATACAAACCATCGCCATTGTTTGTATTTATACAACTAGTCCTATGTTGGATTTCGGTCCGAACACGACCCCGCATTTGACTCTCTGTGTATACCTGCTACAAATATTTGTATCTGGATGAAAGAACAAAATAAACAATCAGTTCATAATTGTCGTTCACAGGGGTCACATGAACGTCCAAGAATTAACACACACACACACAGAGATAGATCTGTACATTATGTCACAAGTCCATAGCCATACAATATTAACCTGCACCAAAACCTTATCTGACCGAGCCTTGCTCAAATCAAAAGCAGGACAAGGGTTGGTACTGGATTTGTGGGTAACTGTGGATGACAGCCATGGCTGCTGCATTTACACACGTAGCACACACACAAGTCAGTAACGTAGACATTTTGCATTGATGCAGTAATTACTTTAGGTAGTCTTTACATATCATACTCTCATGTTTTTGTATTATTCTGTATACTCTCTCATTCATGGCCTTCTTTTGAGAACACGTAGATGCTTGACTATTGTTAGGTTGACATGATATAAACATAGTTATTGAGCAGTTACGACAAGGTGATACCACCAAGTCTAAGAATGGTTAAGGACTTGAAAGGCGAGTATCGTAGTTTGTTTCCTTTATGCGTACAGTGTTCATGCATGGCAAGTGATACAAAGAATTAACAAATAAGTTGCCTGAACGAATCTGAATTAAACTAATTAATCTAAGTCGTGCTTTATCATCATAAGCGGAAGCCTTTGGGGCAGCGACAATTTAAACTTGCACGATAAGAAATACACTTGATCATTAATCACACACTATGAACATTCCAAAGTAAGTCGGATTTCTATTTCAAGCTAAACTACATAATGAGGGAGTTATCGAATGACAAGAATACCCTTGAGCTAACATGATATAAATTTGAGAATGTTCATGTGTGTCTGTGTACGTGGGTGTGTCCATCTTTTCCTACCTAATGGCTGCACCCGCCGGCGCTTCGCGAATTGGTTCACATACTCAGCTGTCTGCTGCTGTACATGATAATATTAGAGATCCTACCTAATGGCTGCACCCGCCGGCGCTTCGCGAATTGGTCCACATACTCAGCTGTCTGCTGCTGTACATGATAATGTTAGAGATCGCCGTACATCAATACTTTGAAGGCTTAAACTCTAACGGCCGCACCCAGCCAGCTGTATATATATGTATATATATATATATATATATATATATATATATATATATATATATATATATATATATATATATATATATATATATATATATATATATATATATATATATATATATATATATACATTTACTTCACATGTTGACTTCATCATATCACTTTTGTTTCAGCAAGTGTAATTATCGCATCATTTTTTGATAAGATGAAGTGAGTGGATGGCAAAACACCAATGATATGCATATCAGTATCATGAAAACATTGTACTTTTGAAAACATGCGTGTGATCGCCTCTAACCAAACCCGAAACAGCTATAGCGTGACTGTGCATCATGCGTGACCTATGTTGATTTGCTTCTGTACATTTGATGCTGCAATGCCTGGATTAACCGACATCAATCATAAATCTACGCAGTGACAATTCCTTCCACCTTGACGGTCATTTCTGACAAACATGCCTGTGTTGATGTGCGTCTCTACATTTGATGCAATGATGTCTGAAAGTATGAATTATGGTCGTCAATAATGCAATGTATTGCTGCGAACAGGGTGCAGCTAATGGAAAGTTTTCCTTGCATACGTACCAATTTATGTTTTAGAATGCAATATATGTGTGGCAGATATGTTTCCTGCATATGATCATTGCACGGCAATAAATGCCTTACTACTATAATAATATCCTACTTTGCCGGACTTGATACTGTAAAATGGATTTTTTTGGTGTCATTTAAGAAGGACTAGCGCCAGGATCGTTTCCCATATCTTTCTTAAAAAAAGTTATCATCTGTATTATAGGAGAATGATTACATATAGACTAGATATTGAAGGTCACTCATCAGAACAATAAATAGAAAGTTATATTCCTTGCAATTTATCATTGCAACTGAAGTCTTTACGAAGCTATCCCAGAAGACTTTACGAAACACACACACAAATCATTATCACCACCGACAATGTCCCCTACAAAATGCTCGCCGAAACCAGGCATCCAACAACGATGACCACGGTCAACAAGGGGTGAGCCGAGACGAATGTTATCAACTGCCAGCACAGCTGCGCGGCATATTCAAACTGCTGATGGATGTACAAGGGAGAGAAATTCCTCGAATCATTTATGATAACTACCACTAGAAAATCTGTCAAAGCTGACATCAGCCATAGCCTGAAATGTACATAAAATTAACCTGAGGATATGCTGCGGAAATCAGAAAACTGATAAATGAATAGAAGACCAGTGTGAAAACCAGATAGAACCTGCGGATCGACGACATTTCATAAACAACAAACAAATAGCGGGAGCAAACTGATGAGAAGGTCCTCCAGTTATAAGCAGATGCTCTTGGAAAGCTACAGAAATTGACGAAGTTGGAGCACATTTGGGATAATGGAAGCATATGAAAAACGGGTTTGGACATTTTCGCATAAGACTACATAAGCGCAAGTAACTTTGCTATCAAAACGTCGGCACAATTGATTGCGCTAAAAACTCGCTCGGAATATAATATCTGTAACCTGCAATGATGTTTACCCAAATTTCTCCACGAACGCATGTTATTATATTTATTATTAATGGATTGGACAATAAAATCATTCTGTCTGTGTCGTTCTGTGAGTGGAATATGCAATGAGAGACCTAGAGTTTTAATCCGCTACGCGGCACCACAGAGCAATGCGGTCCCTCGCCCCCTTCTGATATTCAGTTACACACAGTGTACCATAGAAGGTTGCGCAACATTGGTTTTTTTATTGAAACCTTTCGAGTTATATCGTTGGTAATATTGGAGCAAATCATCACTGATAGATAAGTACGTCTGACCTTACAGCAATTGAAAATAGAGCTGAAGAAGCGAAATGCGAACCTCAGCGTGCGAAATTTTAAACTTATTAAAAAGTGAGTTTCTTTGGCAAGGATCCGTAGATTTTGCGTTTACTTTGGGATGACCTTCCATGTAATAACCGGCCTGCCCTTTTTCTTAATAACCCTAACCCTAACCTTTATTTGTTTAGTATATTTTGAAACATCAAAGCTTCAAGGTGAACAATATTCAATAACGAAGACAGGATAGATGACTTTGGATTTATATTCGTAAGTAGTTTAGAGCCGCCTATCGCGCCAAGCATCTGTATACAACCTTAATTTGTTAGTATATTTTGTAACAGCTTGTTGCTTCAAGGTGAAAATATTCAATAACGAAGACAGGAAAAATGACTATTTATACATACATTTATATATAAATGTATTAATACATATATATATAAGTTCATATTGTAATAACCTAAAACACAACCACATATATATATATATATATATATATATATATATATATATATATATAATATATATATATATATATACATATATATATATATACATATATATATACACACACACATATATATATATATGCATATATATATATATATACATATATATGTATAAATTATATATATATATATATATTAATATATATATCTATATATATATATATATATATATATATATATATATATATATATATATATATATATATATATATATATATATATATAGATATATATATAAGAGACGTTACTGATAATCGTTAACAATCATATATATGCAATATCACCCGTAATGACTATCATTAGCAGCATAGATCATGGCTTGTGCAGATAGAAGTTTAAATTGTTATTCCAACTGATGCTGCCTCGATTCATATTGATCTGCCATGAAGCCAAATAAATTCACATTAAACGTTTCTGAGAGGACATTATGGTGACATGCAATTATAAAAGAGATTAATGGTAGACAATCGGTCTTTGTCGCCATCCTTTGCTTTGACTACACTTTTGCTGACCTTATCAATTAACCCCGCTGCGCGTTATAGTACCCCTGCCATATTCTTGGGAGTAAAGCATAATGAGAATTACTACACATTGGTATGTTTTCGTGGATAGTATTTCATTCATACATAAACCGGAAGTGGGGCATAATTTCTAAATAGTAACCTATATTTAGTTGTAAAAGTTGAGCTTTCGGTCAATTTTGGGTATGTCGCGTATTAAGCTCATTTGTGATATTGGACTAAATAAATTAAACACACATATATCTAATACCGAAATACTTACTAATGTTTACGAATCATCAAGGGTAAATTGGGGAATGGTTCACGTAATCACTGCAAACTATGTGCTCTGCTGGCTTATCCATATCAATGATCACTATGTCTGAAAAGTGTGATGTAAATGGCTGCAGGTGGGGAGAATTCGCTGCTCCTATGTGCTTGTTACACACAAAATCATGATCAAATTGCTGTTTGCCATATTCTTCTCATTTATTGCCATTACATTGTCTTCCGCTTGAGAATATGGCGGCAATGAGTACTGATATTTGCAATGTTAATGTCAATAATACATAAAATCAACCATTATATTATCTACAGGCTGGTCGGGTCATGGATTGCATTTAATTTTATCAGTAAAGATTCATGACAACTAAGTTGGGATTTCATATTGTACACATGTGATTTACCGCACAAGAAAGTGCAATAGAAGTGCGCCCATACAATGAATGCACATGGGAATAAACGAAACGACTATTTATGCGGTGTCAGCAAATTCTTGCATCCGCATATACTGTTTCTTAGTACTTAGTTTTGCACAACGTGTATCGGTGATGCACCCCAGCAAGCTGAGGCATTTAACGAATATTTACTCCAATGACGCTAATATGTACAGGCTGAATAAGCATGCCCCCATTATTGCTCATTATCTTCTGGATAAGGAGGGGGACACATGGCTTTTCTAATGGCAAAAATATCTGATAGAATTTCATATAAATGTAATGAGAAATAACAAATTGCTTATGCTTATGTTTAGATTCCGACCATTATTTGACATCATTATGGTCATTCATAAGGGTTTGTTATTAAAGAACTTCCTGACGCATACTGTGATTTGCAGGGTTCACAATGTGAAGTTGCTGCTGGCTCATTGCCAATAAACAATTCATTAATTCCACAACCTAAATCTGAACAGATGTCTCAGGCATCAGTGAGGCTATTCACATAAAGCAAAATAACATCATTAATTGTGACAGGCAGCGATTGGATAGAATGCAACATGGTCGTGTTGCAAAACGCATAGCAAATAACACAAATTTCGGTTCCAGGTTATAAGCCTTTCAAGCGAAATGCAAATCACGCTAAGCACTTCCATCTATGCTAACCAATTTTGAAAGCTGCACCGAGTGCATCATCCCTTCGCGAAAAGCTCATAGTGACAGCAGCCTGTTGAGTTACCCCCGCTCCTCAACTCCCTTCACTTAGTAAGGCAGCATGGTGCACATCCCATTTCAATACTGATTATGGCCCAGACGTTATATATATATAACTCGCCAGAAAAATTATATGATGTCTATTTGATCGAAAATGAGTAATACTTGCGATTCACATGCCAGTTTTCATAGTCTAGCATACCGCGTAGAATGGTGGTTATTGCAACTCGGCGATGGCGATTTCACTTTGTTGCTCCTCATTCCGTTGCAATGTATTGCATTATTGGCGATCAAAATATAATCTGGGCGTGCCATATGACCAATGTTGATATTCTGCTGTTGTTCGTAACGGTATATGTCCGACACATGTCCAATATTATCAGCCACTTGCTGCTGATGGCACACAACAACACGATAATACATGACTGCAAAACAGACTAACAATACCAAATCAAAGGATTGCACACGATTAGTTTACATATAATATCGGACTTTTTTCCTATTCCTTATCATATTCCACAGACCATTTCGCGGCAATCATAGCGCCCGAAGATGATAACTGATAAGTAACAATAGAGACGGTCAGAGTAAATATCCATTATAAATGAAGTATTGATTAAAGGCATAAAAATACACGAAAGTGTTATTATTGGTATGGTCGGGCTTGATGATAACCGGGAATAGGATTCTGTCTGTATAGCTAAGCACGAGCAATTACCGACGACAAAGTAATGTCAATGAAATAAATCAATGTCCGATCGCAAAGATATCTTCATCCAACTAACTTCGTTAACCGTGTTACTTTATATAGTTTAATAGAAAATGTGTTCAGTTACAGGTTTGTCAAAAAGAAATTTAGGCATGTTGCAAAATTCTCCTGGTCAATGTGACGAGGATGTGGCTTTAGTTTCGATTCATTAGAGGGTTAGGGGCACAGTAATGCATCGCTACTATTTTTATAACAAACCAGTTAGTTTACAGCGGGTTTCAGTCGGACATTTAAGCTATACTGTCTAGAATTGAATTTTATTCCACATTAATAATAGCATTAGTGAAAATAGTGAGCCAGGAGAGACCAATCATCCTGGTCTTTATGCGTCCTCAATGACATGGCGTCTATTGAGGTCCACAATATGGTGACTTGGCGAACCGGTACATCAAATTTAAAAAGACTCCTTACTAACAGGGACATTCCCAACACCTTTGGCAGCAATGCTATTGGTATGTATATAGACGCTCGTAATGTTGTTGGATGTCAATCCCATAGAAACACATAATTATGGTAGGCTCTTTCTACTAGCCAGCTAAATCACACCCAAGCATTCAGACAGTATGCATCAGCCAGAATAATGACACGAAAAAGTGCAGTGATGCTATGCACATCCTTTTTCCTTGCTCAGCCGAACAACATCGCGAATTTTGGATAACATATTATTCCATCTTTTTTCGAATACTTCGGAAAAAGCTTTTAATACCGCCAATCAATTATATGCTGTTGCTGTGTGTTATATAAACCACAGGATATTCAGAAAGAGTCAATTAACATAATTTATGCTCTACAGGCGATGACTGTAAACTGTAAAGCTCTATGATGCTGACTCGCCTGTTCATGAAGCTAATGGATGAATAAGATGTGTTGCCATCATTATAACGGTCCTTCGTATTCCACAGCAAAGCTAATTCTGAACATTTAATTACAAGCAACGGCAGAAACATTTGGCAACTGAAGGCCATTAGCTTTGCAATTCCGCATTTCTGACTGGTTGAATATGTTATCTCCACTTTCCAAATAAAAACCGCTTAAGATTCAAACTAGACAATACGAAATTATAACTGCTTAAAACCAAGTCCTAACAGAACCCAATGCGTACATTAGGGAGAGGGTGCGACGATGTATGTCAAGTTCCGCTAAAAGGCGTATCTATGTGGACAGTGATCAGTAAGTGTTGGGGCATATCGACAATCATATGCATGTGTCGTTCAGCTGCACAACGCGACCCGGCGGTTATGTGATGGAGCCCTTTGCAGCATGTGCATAGTGGCACCTCACACTATCCTACACGACGCAATTTGGACCTGTTTAGAGTTCCGTGTGATGTGGCTGTATATGTGCATTTCATCAAAAATCATCTGCATTCTGTTGTGAAAAAAAAGCCACTTGAATACATCCGAAGCTGAAAACAGGCGGGGTTTGAGTGATAATATCCAAAAATCGAATTACACCAGGTCGAAATGCAGATGCTTTGTCATTTGCTCACCAGGTCGATTTTCGGAACTCATTTGCATATTTTTTATGAGCGTTCTTTTTTTTGTACCAAGTGAGCAGGGCATCCTTCACTTCCTTCACTTTGGGGTCTTTGGTGGTCATAATTGTACATCATTATAAATCATATGCAGTATTAACATTTGAAAAGGTAAATAATGTCCTCTCATGCTGGATCAGTGTGGCAATGCGTTGTGCAACAGAAACCGTTGGCTTCAGTCAGTTGTTGCCATTCGGCAAGGGTTTACGATGAATAAGCACTCTAACGTATTACATTTTTTCTTGTAGAATTCGATAATTTAGTGTGAAGGAGGAATATTTCGAAACTGCAAACATTTATGAACCATGCATTAGTACATACAGTATAAGCCACATAAAGTACGTATCACCCTTTTACCTATTAGTAAGTTGACGAGCTGACAGACGATAGATACAAGAGAGGTTTCTCTTAGTGTTTTGGCTACAAAAGTGCTCAAAGTATGAAAAGGCTTCGCGAAGCAGGTGACTCTATTTTTAGTTCTTCCTCGCCTTGAGAGGTCAATTCAAAGACATCGTCTCATATTCCGAGACATGAACTGACGGCTTGATATCATTTTGTAGTTACCTTCCACTTTTATATTGACCAGCAACTTGTTTAAGTTGCGATCGTAGAGTGTTGGAGAGGAATGCACCAAATCGATCATTAACACTGTGCAGAAGGCAATGATTGCAATGACTTTTATCGCATTTGCAATGATGTACAATTGAGGATAAAAACGTCGAAGTAGTGTGTCTCCTCATGAGTACTGATAAACTTCGTGACAGTGTGTGAGTGTTGGTGATTTAAAATTTGCAGATACAGACCGGTATAGCCTTGTAGTAGGTCCACTAGGTAATGTATACATCGGCATTTTGTATCATTTACAAGCAGCAAATCATTTACTATAAAACCTAATTGAGACGTATTTAGCTGCTTTCAATGTTAAAAACTGACAACTAAGGAAACGATTGGTCCTTTGATGGGCACTGCCAATAATATTATTACAGACCACAAATCTTACTCAATGGGCACTTCGTCTCAGAGTTCATGTACAAATAGCAACGCTACCCGAATCTGTTGAATTTTATTGAGGCGAAGATGCAAAACTCAATGTCAAGTACTAAATTTTGTGTTTTGATAGTTTGATCGTTTTTGGCAGTACTCTAAATATATCAATTGTACTATGTTACTGGTAAGTGGCAACACAGCGAATAATTCTCCCGTATTACGTTGTTTAATGTTTGAATAACCCTACCTTCCCCTCATCACAGAGCAGTAGATATTAATACCCCCTTACACCTCGTGCCTACTTGGCACATTATGCTGTTGTTTTATTGCATAGAATTTCACGTTTTTAGTTTCTTTGTAGTGTTTTTGTTTTCTCCAAAAGGCTGTAGTGACACCTCTGTCAAACAAATGATAATCAAATAATGACGATGCGATGAGAATGAGAGAGACAGAGACAGAGAGACAGAGATAGAGAGAGTGAAACAAAGAGAGAGAGGTACAGAGAGAGAAAGAGAGTTGAAGCGCCTGCTGTATAAACTACAGAGGAGTAGCGCGAATGTTCACACAATAGGAAGTTTGGTTTTATGCATAAGATTATGAGTCTGGGCATAGATGGTAATGTGAATAATGAATGAATACCATCATTTAACCATGGGATTTAGTACCGACAGGGAATAATTATGCGGATGGCTTTCGTCTGAGTGTTCAGGGAAATAACCCAATCACTACAGATCATCATGAACGCGCACGGACATATTTACTCTTTCAAAAGCTCAGAACACACAATTATCGGATGTGAATTGAGAGGCAATTATTGTGTTGGGGAAAATGCATATGTTATCCCACCAATCACTCATCATATATTCGTGGCATCTATGTTCGCAGGCGACTTATGGCTCATCGTGAATGCGAATCACTCTTGTTTATCAGCAGCTACAAGGTGCTTTGAAACATTCTGTGGTATTTGCTATTCCAATCAGTCATTTTGGGCGATATGTAACAAACCACCAGCTGATCTCTTCAAGCTTTTATCAAAACAAAAGGGCAAAGAAATTGTGTTTTCAGTAATATGCTCTTTTGGGCTAGAAATACAATGTAGAATAAGGTAGTTCGTCAGTTCACTGTCTCCACAGCGAGAATTCGAAAACACACAAATAATAAAAGATATTAAATCTGTTGAATCGTTAGGCAAGGCTTACCGAAAGCCGTAAGTAAATTATTAGGTTGTTGATTTATTGTCGAGAACTCAAACATAGAATATTCTTTTCATTTATTTGGCACAACAGTTTCGATATATTCGTTTCATATTACCCGATTATTTGTCACAATTTCCATGCGCGGTCTGAGCATAAAGCATGCCTCTCGTTCCACAAAGATTATCATACAATGTAGCTAGCTCAGCAAATGTTTTAATTAGATGCGTGAACTGCTTCTTCATTATCAACACCGTTGATTTCGTCATATTTCTGTCGTTTGAACGATGTTTCTGGAACACTTCTCACCATAAATGAGCTTTGCTATTTGCACGGACATATATACACACACGTGTGTGTGTGTGTGTGTGTGTGTGTGTGTGTGTGTGTGTGTGTGTGTGTGTGTGTGTGTGTGTGTGTGTGTGTGTGTGTGTGTGTGTGTGTGTGTGTGTGTGTGTGTGTGTGTGTGTGTGTGTGTGTGTGTGTGTGTGTGTGTGTGTGTGTGTGTGTTCAAGCATAGCCGAATCACTGAGCCCCTCATATTATAAGTTAATATACAAATTTTGTTGGATCAAGGCTGGTTGATTTCATGGTAAAGATTTGGCAATTAACAATGAGCAATATGTATATAACCGCTATACTAAACAGGATAGCTCTCAATGTATAAAGAATATTCTCATGATGACTGTAAAATCTGAAGTGAATTCCATTGCGAGAACCTAAGTTAACCTAATGTCTTGTTGCATGACTGCTTATTACAGTACAACAAATTCCAAAAAAGCAGCTGAATTTTGTTGCAAACTGTTAAAAATATGACAACATTATTGGCAAGACAATCGCGTAGAATAATCTGCATCGAAGATTAGAGAGAACAAAGCCTTGTAGGTAGAGCCTTTACGACGCATGTAAATAACCCTTTCCGGAAAAGTTTGCAATCAGATCAAACAAAGCCACAAATATTGGACGAACAAATCATATGGGAACGTAAATGTCAATATCAGAAACGTGACTGCATTAAAAGTACAGAACCTTTGTTTAATGTGAGCAACTGTTCCAATAACCTAACCCTATTTGCGATACAGCGAAATGGATCATACAGTGTCATTAGCCTTGATATACGTGGTTATATTAGCGATGTGGACAACCACTGCAAAGACCATTGCGAGTCAGGAATATAGTTACAATCAATAATGGAAATGCTTTATCGCACGCTGCTGTGCAATTCCATAAATCATCTGACTTCGAAACTGCCAGCAAAACAATAATGCCTGTGGTATCATTTAGGTCACTGTGGTCGAGCTGCATTCAACAGACGCAAAACTACTCCTAATAAAGCAGTAATTATAAATGCAAAAGCCAGTAATTATTTACAGGTAGAATTTATGTGGCTAGCCATGAATATTGCAGCAATGGTAAAGGGGCAGTTCAAGAAACTAGCTTATAACTAAGAAGCTATTTTCTGTCAGTGGCAAAGCTTAAGCAACAAAGAAATTCTCACCGCGAAGAAGAAATAACCGCGCAAAGCGAGCCAAAGTGAGTCATTTTAACGAAATTATGAGCTATGTGAGAGTACTATTTCTTCACTCTTTTCAAGATGTGCGGGTGTAATTTTATACTATGGCTGAATATACACCTGCGACAAAACAATGGGGTTTGCAACTTGAACCTATGAGCTACTAAGCCCATTAGGGGAAAATCAAACACTTTATATGATTACAACACATTTGGACTCAATATTACTTACCATTGAACTGTAAAATAGCTATTTGTTAGGATATTTTGGTTACTTAAAAATAGCGCGAAATTATGCTCCCTGACTAAACTGAATTTATAAATTATTATAGGTTACATTTCGTGCCAACATATTATTTGGTTGATCTTTATAAATTGTCAGTTGTATCTAATGTATTAATTTCATGATAGTTTCACAGCAATTTCAAAGCTGATATCAATTTTGGTAAACAGGTTTGTAGTACTCACGATTAACAAAGTGGTAGCAAAATTCATTGTGATTGCACAAAACAGTATGTTAAATTACAATGATTGCATGGTACTGATCTGCTCAGTAATTGACCAATGCATCGCTAGCCCATATTACTGTTAAGATGAAGGGAACACGTGTTGATACAAAATGGCGATCAGGTTTTTGTTAAAAGAATCGAACAATGTTTCAATACATCACTGAGACATTTTGGGGACTACATCATCCGGTGTCGGTTGAATTAATTGGCATTACTATCGCGACCTTACAAAGCTTCGAGTTACTTCTAATTATCGTACTTCTTCTATATTTGTTTGACACTTTTAGCAAATTACAAATCAGTCAATACAATGTAGTATTCTAATTGCTTTGACATAGAACAAGTTATAGCATAGACGTTTTCACGGTTAGTGATTAAACTATACTTCAACAACAGCAAATCAAGATGGCACTGCATGTTGCATAACACCTGGCGCTAACCACTAGACGACATCAGAAGGATCAGTCATTGTGTTGGTGATTGCATGTTATTGACCAATAAGGTAGGAACATTTGACTTAACTAACAGGAAATAGGGTAGTAATTCAAGTGCTTTAGGTGACTTATACTGCATGCACTCATAGTCCAAGACCTCACAGTAATAGATAGTCAGGGCAAAAAGAATGTTTCGTCCATAAGTACCTTGCAAATGGTTAGCAATCTTGGCTACACAATAAACACATTATTACAATTATTAGGTTGTTGATGTATTGGCAAGTACTCAAAATTCGTTAATTTATAGGAAATAGGGTGGTAAGTACTTTATGTGGCTTATACTGAATGCACTCATGTATGGTTCATAATGTCTGCAGTTTCGAAATATTCATCCTTCACACTAAATAATCGATATCGACAAGCAATAATGTAGTACTTGAGAGTGCTTAGCATCCTAATCCCTTGACGAATTGCAACAACTAATTGAAGCCAAAAGTTCATGTTACACAACGCATTGCCACACTAATCCAGCATGAGAGGACATTATTTACCTTTTCAAATTATTAATACTTGTGCATATGATTTATAATGATGTGCAATTATGGCCACCCAAGACCACCCAAGTGATGGTTGGTCACGGCAAAAAGAAAGTTCAGTCCGCAAGTGCCCTGCTAATTGTCTACAAAATTAACACAGTATTACAATACTGCCGGGTTTACATATTAATTAAGATCTTTGTCCTTTTTAAAGTGTTCAGTGAAGTAGTTAAAACTATCGTGGCCGGTAAACTATTTCATTGAGTCACAACTCGATGGAAAAAAGGTATTTCTTCTAAATCACATTGGTTTTGTAAGGTGCATGGATGTTCCAGGAGTCATGAGTTCTCAGGATGGAAAAACAAATCAATATTAATATGATCTAATCCATTGAACGTTATGTATACCACGGACTCGAAGTGCTTTAAGATATGTCAGTTCAAACAAGTGCATTCTTTGTTTGATACATAGATCAAATATACCGGTTACAAACTTTTTTAATTTGCCTCAGAATTTTTTTTTCTTTAAGCAGGACATGATTTGATTATTATCTGACATGACTTGTTTAATTTATGTGACAACCCGCATTAATATTGATCTAAAAACGACGCGACAATATGCTTTCATTGCACCAATATGCAAATCATAAAAAGTGACAAAGCTGAATCATGCATACCGTTAAGGAAGCGCAACAAACAAAGTAAATGAATTCGATACAACAACGTGTGAACAACCTAGGCTCATAATATGACTTTAAAGCTTACACAGCTAATGGACGCTGATCAATTATCAATGATAACTACAATACAGGTGAGTTTTTCGGCGATTTGGTGCCATGTTAATGAATTAGCTCAAATGACAAGCTTGAAATCCCTTCTTGCTTTTGGGAACACAATATAAACGCCAATCTATCGACAAATGGACCTCAAATGCAACAGTGCAAAAATATGCAAATGAGTATCAACCTGGCGCAATCACTACGCATGTGCATTGCAATTCGAGTTTGGATATTATCACTCAAACCCCGCCTGTTTTCAGCTTCGGATGTATTCAAGTGGCTTTTTTTCACAACAGAATGCAGATGATTTTTGATGAAATGCACATATACAGCCACGTCACAAGGAACTCTAACCAGGTCCAAATTGCGTCGTGTAGGATAGTGTTGAGGTGCGACTATGCACATGCTGCAAAGGGTTCCATCACATAACCGCGGGGTCGTGTGGTGCAGCTGAACGACACATGCTTATGATTGTCATGTGGCTTTAGATAGACCACATATCAGACATGTTTCAGTGACATTACTTTACTTTGTCGTCGGTTATTGCTTGCTCTTAGCTCTACGGACCTATTTCTAGGTTATCATCAAGCCCGACCATACCAATAATAACACTTTTGTGTATTTTATGCCTTTAATCAATACTTCTTTTGTAATGGATATTTACTCTGACCGTCTCTATTGTTACATAGCAGTTATCATCCTCGGGCGCTATGATTGCCGCGAGATTGCCTGTGGAATATGATAAGGAATAGGAAAAATCCTGATATAATATGTAAACTAATCGTGTGCAATGCTTTGTTTTTGCATGGTTAGTCTTTTTTTGCAGTCATGTATTATCGTGTTGTTGTGCGCTAACAGAAGAAAGTGGCTGATTATACTGGACATGTGTCAGACATATACTGTTGCGACCAACAGCAGAATATCAAAATGGATTATATTGCACTCCCAGATCATATTCTGATCGTCAATAATGCAATACATTGCAACGGAATAAGGAGCAACAAAGAGAAATCGCCATCACAGAGTTGCAAAAGCCACTATCCTAAGCGGTATGTTGGGCTATGAAAATTGGCATGTGAACCACAAGCATTACTTATTTTTATCAGATGGGGACCATATAACACGTAGCGTCTGTATTCCGTATACATGCCATCAAATTCCGCATTAGAAGATAATCGCAGCATTACAGGTATAATGAACAATATGTGTTGCTCCACTGGCGAGTCCATTCACCGCAGTGTTTCAGGCTTCACCAAGAAGTACCAATAATGATAACAGCCTTGGTAATAAATGACATCAAGACATGCACTAAAATCCGATGATATGTTTGACAAACACACAACCACTGACATTTGCACTCGTCTCCATTCACCATACACCTTGACAGCAATGAATGGAGGTTGTGATTAACAGCTCGGTAGAGGGACGGATATTGCACCACGATATTGCAATGTAATGACGCCAGTGAATAATACCATGTATACTTGTACCAGTAACATTCGACCACACCATACAGTTTAGTGGCAATAGACACAATTCTATTTGCAATGCAGCACATTCTATATATAATGCATAAAGTCTAACAATTAAATGTTTGCCTATCAGCAATCTTGCAATGGCGATGCAGTTAATAATCTGAACATTGGTCTTTGTGGGTAGCCTTTGTCACACCTGACCATGAAAGCGTGGGTCACTTTATTATTCGATAGAGTACGAATCAGATTAATATTTATTAGCCACATGTTTTCAACATATAGGGTTATCTTCCAACGTAAGATAACAAATCAACGTTCTTGTCCCATTTATGGCCTCATCAGTTGGATCCAATTGACAATGAACAGTTTATTTAAGTTACAAAATTGATTTTTGCTCTTGATCTTACTGCAGCAGAATGCACCAGGTGCTGAATTCGTTCCTTTGTCTTTGATTTTAAAAGAGTTCAATAATTTTAATCATGCTGACACACTGTATTATTATATCACAAATCCAAGGGGACTGGCAGTTCACATTAATGACATATTCGGTGAACTGCGAACAGCTTAACCATTATTTGTCGGCCACTACAGCCACTTGATGTGACTAAATTTAATCATTTTCTGACAGTAATAAACTGAGACAGTTGACGCAAATATTTAAGCAATCAGAGAAATACCGCAATGGCAACATTTGTAGAAATCGACTCACTTAAATCATACAAAGACCGATTATGCGATGAGTCGTCGGCTCTTTGTCATTTAATGCTGCGTGTTGTTGGACTGTAGTCTGGTTTTGTATTGGGCTAAATGAAACAAAAATGTAAGGCATTTGCTGCAATCGATATTGACATGGCCTTTCGCCCTTGTGGTCTTACGTCCAATCATCTACCATTGTTGTCGCATTAACTGCATTTTAGGCAACTTATAGCTACTTTCCAGTCTAGGCATCCCCCAGATATCTGCCAATATAGCAAGAAAAATATGCAACTATACTCAGTGAGCACGTTAGTAGTGCCCAAAGTGAACCGTTGCGTTGACAAAACATACACGTTGTGTTGTGTGCAACCCCGCGCTAGTATCTGTTCCAACAGAAAGCAATGTCGCTGAATTGACACAAATTATAGATGTAAAATACTTTTCTCCAGCTTTTATCGTGACGTTTTTCGTCATGACACAAGTAATATATATGAGAAGAGCATTAAACCAAATTGACATTTGATTGCGTAGCCATGGTGAGTTGCAAAATTGTGTTCAGTATGAATGGAGCATAATAAGCCATGTAATGTTTCCTTTCTGCTGAAATATCACCAGAGCATCAACAACTGCACTAAATTCTATACGCTTCACGATAATACAATATTTGATCAACTCTAAGAAGAAGAGCCGCACCGTCAGATTGGATTCACCCGTTGTCACTCATGACGATTCATTAAAGAGCTATTTTCACATTATTCATTGTAACCTGGACGTCGTGTTATGGATTTGCGCTGTCGTTAATATTCTGGCACAACAATACTGCAAAGACATAGGCTCGCTGACAGGTGTCAGGGTTGTAATACAGCCGCAGGTGGGTAATAAACTGACGAAGTGATTTGATTATTGCATAAATCGAGGCGCCCATACAAAAGCGCCGAACCCTGCCGTATATATATATATATATATATATATATATATATATAGATATATAGAGATATATATATATATATAGGTATATATATATATATATATATATGTATATAAATAAAGAGGATTTAAATATATATATATAGATATAAAGAGGATGTATATATTTATTTATATATATATTCTCTAGGGATATCCTATTTCTCTATGAAGGGTTAAATATTATCTATATATGTAACTCTCTCTTTTTCTATCCCGCTCTTTGAGATTCTTATCTATATATCTTTAGAGATCTTTCCCTCCCCTCTCCTCCCTCTTTCTCTGTAGGTCTCCCTCCCCTCTATAGAGAGATGTAGATTTATTCTTTTTCTTTAAATATTCATATAGAGTATCTATCTATCCCCCTCTCTCTCTATTCTTTATTCTTTAAATATATCTCTCTCTATATATCTAATAAGAGATATATCTAGATCTCTATATAGGGAGACATCTAGATTTCTATCTTTATTAGGTGAGGGGAGATAATAGAGGAGATATACTCTAGGGAGATAGATATATCCTTATAGATAGGAATCTATATAGAGATATAATATGTAAAGATATATCTAGAGAATATATTTAGAGAAAGCAAGATATCAATATAAGATAGATATATAGGTAAGAGACATAGACACTATATAGAAGATCCCTCTCTCCTTCGATAGATAATATCCTCTATATCCTATATTTCTATCCCTTATCATATCTCTATAGAGAGATAGAGAGAGATCTCTCCCTCTATATAGATATCTCTCTCGATATATCTCTATCATCCATTATCTCTCTCTCTATATAAATATATTATATTCTATATAACTCTCTCTATCTCTTATATATATAAATATAGATATAGATGGCATATAGATATATCTTCTATAACATATATAGATAAATACATCTATATATACTAATATCATATATCGCTATAGAACTAGGTCGAGATATATATATATATGAGGGAGCGATAGAGATTTCTCTCGATGAGATAGATATATAGAGAGATGATATATTAGTGAGATAGATAGATATATATAGATTATATAATATAGTATATATATATATATATATATATAATATATATATATATATATATATAGCCGTAAGCATAGCAAGGCATTCGTCTTTCGATTGTTCTCCTGATTTCTCTCGATGCCTGAATAAGTGTAAATTGTGCTAGTATATCTATATATATATATATATATATATCGATATATATATATATATATTATATATATTATATATATATATATATATATATATATATATATATATATATATATATATATTCTGGATGGTTGCTGGACAATTCCTACGAATTACACGGCCTACTGGTCCCGACCATCCTAAATACTTACCTCCTCACTGATGTGTATATGTGGTTTGCAACTCATGATGAGCACCAATTTAACTTTGCAATTGTCGATGGTACTCTAAAAGGGACAGTATCAATTGGCTTATATATATTCACTCACTGTTAAAATAAATAATGGCACATCTACAAAGTCTTGCATTTGCCCGTCGCGCTTCTTACCCGATAGCTCCGTGTAGCACACTTATAGAATTTGACCTTGTCTATTTTGCGTTCCAGCTTGACTTTTCAATTATAAGGAACATAATTCAACACTGTCAATTTGTTCCTTGTCCTATGTTCATGCTTCCGCGGCAACAAGCGTATAATTCTTCAAACTCCGAAGGTTGTGTTAAGTCAAGGTTAATCTTTCCCTTTAACTTACCCGACCTTTCCGTTAATAGCGAATTTAGTCTAAAAGCAGTCATTGATGGGCTGCCCATCAACCCCATGAAGACATATATATGCGAATGAAGGGCGAACATAGTATAATTCATCTCATCTCAATCGTATAACGACTTAGTGCAAAGTAATGTACGTTCACGTTGTATCACAGCAAGACGTGGATCTCAATATAGTCACATAAGGTATTGGATTTGGTTTTCCATATTGCATGCAGATATTTTTCAACAAATGTGCAGGCGCTTTGACTAAATCATAATGATCTTAGCCTCATGATTGCTTCATATGTACATTTAATACCGTCTGTGCGTCATGTCGTATCGTGATCTGTGGTGTGGTGTTGAGAGAAGCACATGATACGCACTACTAAATTTCATAGAGATGTGTTGAGCTCTAGAATATGGGGTATGTACGAGGAGAGGGGGTGGGGTGGAGTGGCAGGTGGCACGTAGGTCACTCGTGGATCTGGGAAGCTATGGTTTATGATTAATACCAGCTGTAGAGAGTAACTCCATCAACTGATGACCGAGAGGGTACGTTATGATAATGGGTAGGTTTGTTACCAATTTGGCACTCATCAGTCAGCTTCAATATTGACAATATTGCCTTACCTGCACTTGCCAAAATTAAGAATATGTGTTCGGTATTGAACACTATGAACAATCTTCTACATACAGGGTGACAGCGCATGCTCGGAAATAGCGTTCGCTGGGTATATCGTTACCATGTACCTAGAATCGTTTGTCACAAACATTGAAAATAACATTTATTGCATGTTAACTACCAAAACATAAAAAGGTAATATGCACATTCTTATTGAATAAATTTGGCGAGTATTTCGGTGGGATCGCAAATGAGATTATGTGAGGTTTGGGCGGGGGTAAGGGTCGCTTCTCGGCAGAGATTATGTGGGGATGGGCCGGGGATAAGTGTCGATTCACAGCAGAGATTATGGCTGGGCGACGATTGTTTGGGGCAACAGCAAAGATTAACAAGGGGTAACGGCGCTGGCAAGAATGACGTCAGGGCGAGCATTGAAGTCACAATGGGAATTAAAAAATACTGTAATCAACAGAAGCGCAACTCAGAAGAACCATGCCAATATGCTTTCAATCACAGTAATTATGGGGGCATATATTGCTACTTTTAAGCCTAGGAAACGCTGGCAGTCAAACATAATGGCTATGTTCAAAAGAACACATTTATCCAGAATCATCGGTAACGCCATTGACATAAATCAGTATCTTCACAGATGGTAGTAGAATTAATATTTGCTGATGGAATTCTTATCTCGCTGGTCTTAAGACGTGAATGAATATTTAAGCAAGTTAGTGTGCTCGCATACATAAAATAATCGGGCTCTATCTCATTTACATAGCTCCCTTCTACCAATGGAATACAATCGTTCTATAGGCCATATAATATCCTTTTAAAACATACTATCACATTTAACACCAAATCTTATATTGCGTTTAGGGTTAATATGCAAAGACAATGAGATGATTTGAAAACACACCCTCAGCAATGTTGCAAAAACCTCCAATTAAGAAGAAGAAGAATTGTGTTGTCATGCATCAGAGAGAAGTCCGAAATCCCAAAGTTGTCAAATAATCTTTCAGCGCTTTGCGTTTATTGCCAGAATGTTATAACCTGTGAAATAGTGTAGGTAACATAAGCGCCATACTGAACCGCATGGTACAATGTCCTATGTGATATTCAGTTAATGTCACATATATTGGTCAGCTGCCTCATATATTATGAACCAACTGTACCAGACATTAAAATAGACCATCGCGAATTAGTGAAGAATATAAATGGGACAAAATATGTCAACTGTTCAGATTAAAGTAATGGAATTAATCACTTGCTTCATGTTGACACACCAACATCAGCTAAGCAATTTTTAAGCCTGTAAATCTTTTAGCCACACAAGCATGATCAAATAGTAATGGATCGTAGGTAAGTACTGATAGATCGTGGATATACTTCCCCGTGGTCGTGCTCAAAAGTGCATCCAATTTATAGTGAATAACACCAATTTCCGTTCCGTGTTTACGCAGCTGAGCAGTTCAAGCGAAATGCATATCACGTCTGGCACCTCTTGCAAGAAATAAAACCACTTTAAATCCGTACTGAGTGCATAATGCCTGACCGGAAGGCTCGTAATTAATGGCTGAATGAGGTCCAACGCCACTCCCTACCACGTCAGTCACAAGAGCATTGCAACATAGTGTACATCGGATTTTAACATAGATGGGTGTGCAGCTGGTAATCATCTGCCTCCGTGCGTCTTATTAACCAAGATGGCGGTGCCACAACAACGTGCATACTAAGTGAAACGGGGTACACTTTCCACATGGCAAGAGCGGTTTGTCAATCAAGTTGGACAAGACTGTCTAGAGATGTCCATTAAACTCATATATATAAATTGCATTGTTCATATTGGGAACTAAATGATGCTTGTATAAAATCCAAAGGCTTGTTTGACTAGTAACGGTCCCGACCTTTCCCATTGCAAAACATCTGCCTCTCCAATAACCAACGATAATATCCATCAATATGTAGCCCACTTACTGCGGGCACAGCCTACTCGCTTTAATTCACTGGCACACCACGGCACCACATACTGCTGTTGTTTTACTGTCTTGGTAGTCATACTTGCTGTTTGGTCTTTCGAGAACTGTGTGTTATCACAGGCAAACAATCAATGGAGCCTACTGTCGTGATGCTGTATGGACAATATAACATTGCTACCAAACATTTCCGATAATATGCTGATTAAAAGTGTAGATGCCATTTGCTTCATTACCAAGGACTCTGTGAGTGAGCTACTTTTATATTATCATACGTATAAACTTCACAGCCAAGGTGTTATGAGGACAATCAATGCCGCATTTAATATGAGCTTGAAGTGAAATGGGATTACACATTGGGGTTTTGAAATGGGATTACACATTGAGGTTTTGAAATGGGATTACACATTGGGGTTTTGAAAGAGGATTACACATTGGGGTTTTGAAATGGGATTACACATTGGGGTTTTGAAATGGGATTACACATTGGGGTTATGAAATGGCATTACACTTTGGGGTTTTGAAATGGGATTACACATTGAGGTTGTGAATGGGATAACACATTGATGTTTGGAATGGGATTACACATTGAGGTTTTGAAATAGGATTACACATTGGGATTTTGAAATAGGATTACACATTGGGATTTTGAAATGGGATTACACATTGAGGTTTTGAAATGGGATTACACATTGAGGTTATAAAATGGAATTACACTTTTATGTCACTTGCAACAGCGCCGTATTAATTTAGACGGATGATTGGTATCTTTCGTCAGCGCTATGAACCAGGTATCCAGGTAAACTGGGAATCGATAGAAGTTGCGCGCCATTGTTCCTGCTCTAGGTCCTGATCAGTAACCATCTGAATGACATTATTGCCACGTCGTTACAGAACAGCCATTCAGCTCAACCGACGCCATACAATGACCCCCATATGCCATGCAGCCCTTTGTACTGTAAGGACGCTGGCGAATGGAGTAGTATCTATGCATCGTCCGAGTGTCTCGTTGACAGAATGGCACTGCTAAGTGTCTGCTCGACTAACAAGGTGTAGATCGTGTATTTATGTGTGAATTATAGGTTAGGTCATTCATGTCGAAAGTATAACTTAACTTGTAGTATACTAAGCCAGTGTTTGTGCCAATCCGTCGATGGGTTGTCCTCTTTTACTAGATATTGTTAAACACAACTATTAACCAATTCTGCACATTCAATACAGATAAATAGTGTTATTGATAATAGACTTTCGTCTGATGCTATCAATGCGATAACCTCAAACCGTTATCTTGAACCGTATGATGTTTTTGCTCTCCTGCATTGTGATTTATCGTACAATAAGCACAGCAATCATGGAAGTAAATGTGAAGGGATTGCTTTTGTAAGTGATTTCCAAACTGTTTGTTTTGCAAAAACCTAAGCTCTCTTAAGCAGCAGTGCTTATATATTCATGAATGACTATATGCAGAATCCATTGATGTAATGTCCAACCCAAAAAAATTCACACAACCATGCTTATCATACACGAGAACTTCCAGCTTTATTTTCTGATCGTTATTTGTTTTTGAGCGTATTTGATAATGGTATCCTCCACCACATGAACCCAAATGCTAGCACACATCACCCAGCTGCAAAACGATATTTCATAGCCATTTCAGTTGCTGTTAACCGCAATCACGGTGCGTATCATTAAAATATCAACGAACATATTTTCACTGTTTAGACCTGGAGAGAGCTCAAGTTACAAAGACTGACAGACAAACGAGCGAAAGCGATCAACATTAACCTATTCTCGAAGCGAAGCAAGTTAGAATGAAGGCCGCTTCTACTTAGTGGTAACGTTTGGTATCGTTATCATCCGTATGAGTTAAACCATTCATCGGTTGTCCGATGAAGAAACAGCTCTGTCTGAGCGCATAAACACACTGCATCAAGAGCATGTGGTCACTGTAGGCAGCATTCTCATCGATACGGGGATGACAATAAGCACCATTGGTACTGCAGATGACCCCAAGTGATGGCGGTACATCCTTACCCCTCACACCTACTGCACCACATGAGGGCGGTGTTGAACAGAGGGTAAGAACGCACCAACAGGCCCTTGGCCTGTAGGAAGACTCACAGAGCATGTGATATTCTGTGTTTGGTTTGAACTTACTGCGTACTGAGTATATGAGACGATTACCCCAAGATGCTAGAGCGCATTTGGGACTGTCCTTTAAACTGCCATATACACTTACAGACTGCTACTTAATAGAGCACTTCAAGTGGCATGATGCTCGCGTAAAACGGCAAGCTGATTATTCCCTCAGCAAACATCTTTGCAAAACCCAATTAACTGGGTGCATAAATACCACCTTTTGACCATTCTTTCGCAAATGCTTTTACTGTGGCGCTACCACATCAAGTAAACAGCTGTGATTACCTTAATGACTATATATATATATAGGTTATATATTCCGGACATCCCAATTTCCACATTGAATGGGCTTAACGTAATATGTTGTGCTTTGTAGATATAAATGTTAGTTGTGTGCGGTTGTTGTAAGAAAACCTTCCCCAAACTACGCCACCCGTAACTCACTGAAACATATAATTCGTGGGCAAGCAAACATTGGTGTTGAAATGTTGACAATCATCCTCTCCGTCGAATATTTCATAGAAAAGAGTAAATCTCGCAGCTGGCGGCCACGACGAAGGCTATGGGAGGCCTGTTTGATCGCCTTTATGGCCAACGAGGCGATGGAATATCTGAATGACAAGAGATAAGTTGCACCAGAGCGGAGTGATATTTGTAATGATTAGAAAACTGTATTGGTGAAGTTGTCATTATTGGTAGAGATTGGTTATGGATAGAACTAGGCTTTCATCTCTGCCAACTTTATAGTAGAGGTAAGTTTGTCTTATGTCAAGGATCAGGGTTGCGCATGTATCTAATGGTGATGGTGCTGTTTTCGCTGGAAACTACCACTCCTATTTTATGATTGCTTATTGGGACGCAAAACCTAATCTCACACTAAAATTAATTGAAGCATATGAACTGAAAAATTTAGAGGGGGTGGGATGTGATGGTAAAGACGAAAGAGAGGGTGGGAGAGAAAGATATGTTCCTTACGCAATAATCCAGTATGTTTCAGCAATACTGGTGGACTCTTCCATGTAATGTACATGCCATTCATAATTTAGCGCGTATTCATCAACCTATAGTATAATGTTGACGCTCTGGTTTCAATGACCAGATCATTTGATTTGACCACTTTTCGAGTTGGCAGCACTTGTTGGTCATGCAGCCTAAGCTCTAAGCAATCCCTGAGTCATTGGACGTAAAAAGGCTTTGACGGCTGGCACCTTAAACGTATCTGTGATAACTGTTTCTTTGGTAATCCAAAAGTGCAGTTATATGATGTTATATGCTAGAGTACGCGCAGTTATATGCTGTTATATGCTGGATAAAGAGCAGTTATATACTGCTATATGCTGGGACAAGCGCATTTATATGATGTTATATGCTGTTATATGCTGGGGCAAGCGCAGTTATGTAGTGTTATATGTTGGGATAAGCGCAGTAATATGATGTTATATGCTAGAGCACGCGCAGTTATATGGTGTCATATGCTGAGGCAAGCGCAGTGAAACGGAAACGGAGCCGAATCGAGTCGACAACTATTAGTTTGTCGATGATAATGTGGTTCTATGATACAGATTTTGACATTGATGTAAACGTAATGTAACACTTATTTGCGTATGCCATATAAAATTGGTCAAAATTCAGTCCCTACCGATAAATATGACGAGCTACTGGCCCACTTCAACTTCGATATGATATGATTGATAGATGTAAATATTGGAGGTGATTTATACCTTATATGAGTTCTTCAATGCCCATCATACTGTTGCCCCGAAGAAATTTTGTGAGCAGCAGTGTTTAATTCCATGCGATTTAGTGACAAGTTTTTGTAGCCTTTATAAGGCAGTGGAATATGCAATTCAGGCTGGGTCACCATATCTTCAATGTGATACAGATATATCAAAAAGGGTAGAAAGACGTGATACAAAGCTTGTAACCGGTTTGTCTGAGTAAAGTTACAAACAACGATTGCCCTTGTTACGGATAAAATCTCTTTACATCCAAAATATCAGATTATACCAAGGGCGGACTGAAGGTAACAGGTCAATCAGTTCTACAGAAAAATTCAAATTTAGCGTCTACTGCGGGCGATGGCTGCTACGACGAACCATAAGAGAATAGGATTCCTTGCATCGATTGAGTCAACACAGGATCATTAAAGTTCGTCACGGAACGTGATCAACAATCACAACAACCCGGCTTCTGATAGATTGTCGCGTGCGTAATGGATAGGGTTAAAGGGGATGATGCAATGTCTTTAAAGATGAATGAGAAAACTATGCGATGCTGTGTCCGTTAGTAACTCTACATTGGAGGTGCTGAAGGATTGCTTGACTTGCGATATGGACTTTGAGTTCGGGTTGTACACGTGAGTCTAGGAAAGCTATCGATAATGCGCACAAGTTAAGCAGGGAGCTAGTCAGCTCAAACGAGTAGAACTGACCGTTTCTGGGTGATTGCAACGATTACATTTTTAAATGCTGTGAAGAGAAGAAGTATTTTGGTATGATGATAAATC
>CM067342.1:55863292-55968493 GCA_034190875.2 Urechis unicinctus
ACTTTCAGGAGTAAACTATGTGCTCAACCTACGCTTACCGCAGCTAACTTTGATGAGCGGTTTACCTTGATTCAGTCAATATGTGGCTTTTGAGGTATTACGATTTTACGAACTCACTCTAATAAGATGACCACTAAACGCTGCATGACTAAATGAAACAACCTCTGCTATTTTATATACAACGCAATATATTATTAATGCACGGTGAATCACCAAGCAATGCAATGATCTCGATGAGAATATCTATCACCAACATAAAAATAAAAGCAACCTGTTTTTGTCCGATATTTAACTCTAAACATTTGAGCGACCTCTCACACAGCCACTATAAGTGACTGTTTGATATTGCTTGTCATTTAATGCTGACCAGATAAGAGAGGCTAATCTTTATGGCTTTATCAAATGCTTTTAACAAAGACATTGACCAACCTACCAGTTGCAAAAGCAGTTGACATATACACAATAGGTACAAACATGTTCGTCAATCCTCATTCGTATATACGTTTATTTTACATAAGATACCCATGATATGGTATATAACATTCATATTACTCGACACACTCGACCTTCACATTCCGCCTTATCATTATTTTATGATTCCTTCTCCTCTTATCTCCCAAATCACAATGTTGCAATTTGACTAAAACTATTTCAGCGAACATCAACCTCCTCCGGACGAAGATAATGACATTATTCCGATGGCTATCAACACAATCAGTCTCCTAGTCGGTGCTTTCATTATTGGCACTTTCGTGGCCATATGTTTTGAGCATTGGTACATGAAAAAATCACCCCGCGATGACGCTAGTGACGTCAGCAAGTAAACTCAGAATAAACGTCCAATATATGTATGCATTTAACCGCAAACGAGCAATGAAAATGGCTTTGAACTTGCTAGACATTACGCTAAAGATATAGAGCGATAAAGCCGCGGTAATCTGCGGCAAGGCATTAAAAGCAAAGGTTACAGCCACTGCTGCTGAAAAGGCCAAGATGGCGTCTTAATTAAATCGACCTCCTCCAACTTCTATCCAGGAAGAAAATGAGTTGGACGTGGTAGCTCCCGAGCCGGTCATTGCAAAGCCAGAGATTGAGGTTACACCCTGTAGTAATCCGCCGTATGCCCGACCTACCAACCTTGTGCATGTGCATAGATAAGTTTAAGGTGCCGGCCGTCGAAGCCATTTTACGTCCAATGACTCCGTAATTGCTCAGAGCTTAGGCTGCAAGACCAACAAGTGGTGCCAACTCGAAAAGTGTTAAAATCAAGTGATCTTGTTATTGGAAATTGTTACTATCCAGGAAGAAAGTGAGTTGGACGAGATAGCTCCCGAGCCGGTCATTGCCAAGCCAGAGATTGAGGTTACACCCTGTAGTAATCCGCCGTATGCCCGACCTACCAACCTTGAGTCTCATTCTGCTTATCGCGAGGCAATATATGGAAATTTAAGAATAAAATCCATATCAAGAGTTTAATTGTCGATAGCAAACCATTAGGCATCAAATTAAAACAATCTCACAAATGGCCCGATAAACGAACCAAGGAAAACTCATTAACAGCAGATATGATAAAATGCATGGAATTATATTTGCGGTAAACTAGTCAGCAATTTGCTGACAAATTGGTACAATACAGCGCGTTCATGAGCTGTCTTACGATTTTGGGATATTCAGGTGACGGTTCCTCTGTTTTGCGTATAATATCGCAGCCTATTTGTAATTTATACTTTCACAAGTACAGCTTTATTGTATAACGCCGTGTGGCCAAATGGTTTAAGTTTACTTTGAGTATAAGCATAATCGGGCCGCGATGTCGCAATTCAGAACAAAACAACCTCTTACAATCTGACAGCCCTTAAGCTGGTATCCTATAATAATACCTCGCCTCATGAATTATTTAGCGAGGTTCAATGCCTGGTCATTGCCTGATCAGCCAGTGTGTTTTAATGTCATTAAGCTCACTCGCTGATCAGACAATAAATACATATAAACATATATGTGAATTTTATATATATATATATATATATATATATATATATATATATATATATATATATATATATATATATATATATATATATATATATATATATATATATATATATATATATATATATATATATATATATATATGCGTACATATATATATATATATATATATATATATATATGTATATATATATATATATATATATATATATATATATATATATCTATATATATATATATATATATATATATATATATATATATATATATATATATATATATATATATATATATATATATCGATGTGAATACTTATATTTGCTGAATCTTGCAGAGTAGCACAGTGGCGATGACCATTTAAGGCAATTGCTCTGGTCATAATAAAACATACCTATGCATACTTTACGGCGTCAGCAAGTGAATGCATCACACTGTTTTTGTCGACCAGTCTCCCATTACTGTTGTGCTCCCTTTGTTATACAAAGCCTTCGCAATAATGGCGCATGTCTTTTTGAAAACATTGGCATACTTATGCACGTGGCATTGGTCATTGATATCGAATGGTGTTGATGTGAGCAAAAAAAACAAACCCTTCACCCAGCGTTCAACGTAGAGGATTGCTATCATGTGAACATCATACAACAAAATGTCTGGCTTCAATATAGCCACATTTAACGTATAAAAGCTGCGTTTAATATGAGCTTCGAATGTGGTCATGTGAAGTATAAACCAATAGATATCAGTCACAAACACGATTTCTTTTAGATTAAATAAAACAGTCAAATGGATCATGCAGTCTCTCAAGGGAAATAATCAGAAAATGTGCTGTTGATTGAATTGCTGATTGCTGTGACACAAAAAAGAGTAGTATTGACGAATGTTAACGCTATGGCCTTCTCTGATTGTGCATTATTTGTTCAGCACAACAGTGATGGCACAATGGTATGCAATGCAGTATATCTCTTTCAGCAATAAGTTGATATCGTGCTAAAAAATGCACAGTTTTTGTACATTAATTGGAAGGGTTATATAAAAACACCATGCAATGTCACATTAATTATAGCAGTGCCTTTTTGCTTTGAATCAGGGTAAGGCGCCTTTTATCAGCTCAGCTTAATTTTTTCAGACTGTGCAGCGAAAAAGTGCATTATCCATCCCAAAGACCTACGACCAAAATACGCTATATGAGAGGTTGAGCGGTGTCAATTGGGCTCAGAAATCATGCGTCTAGATCCACGTGTAGATAGACTTTTGTAATGTAACAGTGAGCATTGGGGGTTAAATATTAACCCATAGATTGTTAATCATATATCTGTTTGATTGACCTAATTCCATCCCATTGACACACATTTCAATAAAACTTGCTCATGATTAAAGCCTTGATTTAGATTAGTGCTGCAGTATGTGGCAGGTGTGATAAAAAGAGCGATTGGGTGTGAGTGGTGTGGTTCGGGGTGGGGGGGGGGGGGGGTGGTGGGTATGTGTGTCATTGTCAATACAGCTTCAGGATGTCTTGATAGTTACATTAGTTAGGTGCGGATATAAGTGGATGTCAATAATTTACTCATTCACTTAGAAAATGTTAAGACAGTCAAGCACGAACCGGGATTTCAAACTGACAGAAACTGCACATGAAAGTAGTGACGCATTCGCATCAAGCATCGAAAACAAATAGACAAAAAGTAGCGCATAATAATTTTTAGGCTATAACGGATGTTTACAAAGATCTATATGCAATAATCCAACATGGATTGCATAGAAGTAAAAATATGTGCGTTGAGATCTTATTGATACGCATCGTAATGACTGCTGACAGCAAATTAAATTGCTATAATATATCATTATGCAGCTGGGTGATGTGTGCTAGCGTTTGAGTTCATGTGACGGAGGATGTGCACAATTGCTTTATAGTTTTATCAGCAAAGTTATATTGGCCATACAGCATAACAACAGTAAGCTCCATTGATTACTGGTATTGTTATCCAGTGATAACATACAGTTCTTGATTGACCTAACAGCAAGTATGATTACCAAGACAGTAAACAGCAGCAGTATGTGGTACCATGCGTGTCAGTGAATTAAAGCGTGTAGGCTGTGACCGCATTGGGCTACATATTGATTGATATCATTGTTGGTTAATTGCAATATGAAACATGGGGAACGTTACTGCCCAAATAATCTTTGGATTTGGTACAAGCATCATTTGTTGTCCAATATGTACCATGCAATTTATATGCATAGTTTAATGTACATCTTTAGAAAGTCCAATTTGATTGACAAAACCACTCTTGCCATGTGGAAAGTGTACCCCGTTTACCTTAGTATTCACGTTGTTGAGGCACCGCCATCTAGGTTCATATCAAGCAGGATAGTAGTCTTTACCACACTTATGATGATTGACCGCTGCGTACAAATCTATGTTAAAATAAGATGTACACTATGTTGCAATGCCCTTGTGACGGAGATGGTAGGGAGTAGGATTGGACATCATGCAGCTATAATTATGAGCCTTCCGCTCAGGCGTTAAGCACTCAGTACAGATTTAAATTGGTTTTATTTCTCGCACGAGGTGCAAGACGCGATATGCATTACGCTTGAACTACTCAGCTGCGTAAACCCGGAACGGAAATTGGTGTTATTCACTATAAATTGGATGCACTTTTTGAGCACGACCACGGGGACGTATATCCACGATCTATCAGCACTTACCTACGATCCATTACTATTCTTATTATACTTGAGTAGCTAAAAGTTCAGCTGATGTTTGCGTCATCCTTAAGCAAGTGATAAATTCAATTACTTTAATCTCAACAGTTGACATATTTTATCCTATTTATATTCTGCACTAATTTGCGATGATCTGTCTGCAACGCTCTATCTAACCCCCCTAGTTTTTGCTCCGTTAGATCTTACTCGCCACTAATGTTGTTTCAAGCATCGTACGTTTGCAATTGTTATGGCTATGTCTGGCGGTGAATGATCACCATCCATTTCAACATATCCTTGAGCAGGGACTTTTCCGCTGTTTGTATGGTCTCACGAAATCTAACGCAATTCATATCCTTTTCCCCATCGATGACATCTGGGAGTCACTCTTCCTAGCAAGTCAATTCTCCATTTAGGAATCCCGCCCCCATATTCTCCTTCAACATTCAACTCCAAAAAGATAGAGTCAGGTGAGCCTAACACACCATCATCATACGGTATTTATATCTGGGTTTTAACCGGACAGTCAATTGTGAAAATATTCATAATGGACAGGAAAAGAATCTGCCCATTCTAGTAGTATCTGGTAGTGGTCCAACACTACTGTTAGGATCTGGCTGCAACATGTCAAAGTCGACTGGGGCGAGGTACACGCTATCAATGTACACGGTACATCTAAAATCAACCAGTTACTAGAACAGTATGATGAACTGTTTAGTGATGAACTAGGTCAGCTCAAAGGAGTATCCGCAGAATTACAAGTACCTGCTGATGCTAGACTATGCTTCTTCAAAGCCAGACCTATTCCCTATGCACTGAGGGATCGTGTTATAAAGAGATTGATAATCTGGAAGCACAAGGAGTAATAGAAAAGGTCCAGCATTCTGATTGGGCAGCCCCAATTGTACCAGTAGTTGGAAAGAAGATAAGATTATGTGGTGACTACAAGGTGACTGTCAACTCTGTAGCAAAAACAGACACATATCCAATTCCGCGTGTGGAGGATCTATATGCTAGACATTCTGGTGGACAACGTTTAGTAAACTAGATCTCAGTAATGCGTACCTGCAAGTAACACAGCGGATAGCAGGAAGTTCACTACAGTCAACACACCACGTGGACTGTTTCAATACAAACGTTTACCGTTTGGCATTTCGTCAAGTCCGGGAATCTTCCAGTGATGTATGGACAACTTGCTTGGTGACCTACATGGTGTACCATGCTACTTGGATGATGTGCTCGTATCCGCACGATCTGTAGAGGAGCATCTCTCGATTCTGGAAAGAGTATTCTAACGTCTCTGTGCAGCAGGATTGCGTCTAAAGAAGGACAAGTGCACCTTCTTATCCAGTGAAGTATCATATCTAGGACACAAGATTGATGCATCGGGACTGCATCCTCTTGATGACAAAGTGAGAGCTATCGTATTAGCTCCGCAACCAACCTGTATGGCTGAGTTGAGATCGTACCTGGGCATGCTTAACTATTACAGTAAATTCCTACCTGATTTAGCTACCATACTCGCTCCACTTCATTACCTACAGAGGAAAGATGTTGTATTCAAGTGGGGTGATTCTAAAACAGCTGCATTCAACAAGTCAAAGGAACTTTTGCATTCATCTCGGTTGTTGGTACATTATGATCAGGGGCAGCCAGTGGTTGTTTCATGTGACGCATCTCTATACGGCGTTGAAGCCATTCTGTCCCACGTATTCCCTGATGGTACAGAAAAGCCAATTGCTTTCGCGTCAAGATCGCTCAGCGTTGCCGAGAAGAATTACTCTCAGCTTGATAATGAAGGCTTAGCTGTCATATTTGCTTTACGCAAATTTCAACAATATCTTTGGGGACGCAGATTCTCCATTATGACTGATCATAAACCTTTGTTGGGTTTGCTAGGGAACACTAAGACTGTACCAGTGATGGCGTCTCCTCGTGTTCAACGCTGGTCACTGATACTAGGGACATATGACTACAACCTAGTTCATAGACCTGGATCTGCTAACGCCAACGCTGATGCAATGAGCAGACTTCCTTTAAAAGATTCACCAATTGGCCTCCTGGAGAAATTGTGTTGTTATTGAATCATTTTAATGATCAGACTACTCTATCGGTGAACCTGATTAGGCAATGGACTCAGAAAGATCCAACATTGAGTAAGATCTATGAGTTACTCCAACAAGATTGGTCTGAAAGTCTACAAGTGGATGAACCTTTAAAACCTTATGCTAGCAGGATGATGGAATTCAGCATAGAAGATGGATGTATCTTGTGGGGTACTCATGTAGTTATTCCCCCAGAAGGTCAGAAGAGAATTCTTGATGAATTACACACCGCTCATCCTGGTGTTACCAAAATTAAAGCATTAGCTCGGAGCTATGTGTGGTGGCCACACATAGCTCCGACGTGGACATTGAGTCAGTGGTGTGGGAATGCAACAGTTGTCAAGCTATTCGCAAACCTCCCCCGGAAGCACCCCTACATCCCTGGGAATGGCCCGATACCCCCTGGGATCGCCTCCATATTGATTACGCAGGTCCATTTATGGGTAAAATGCTACTGATCATAGTGGATGCATGTTCTAAATGGATTGACTGTCATGTCATGTCATCCAGCACCTCAACAATAACCATCGAGAAAATGACTGAAAGTTTTATCACACATGGTCTTTCAAGGACAATTGTGAGTGACAATGGATCGTCATTCACCAGTGAGGAATTCCATAAATTTACTCGCTCAAATGGCATCCAACATATCACATCCAGCCCGTGGCATCCTGCTACCAACGGTTTGGCGGAGAGAGCAGTTCAGACTATGAAATCTGGTGTTAAAACGATGAAAGGAGGAACTTTGGAAAGTAAGGTGTCACGCTTTCTGGCTCGATATAGAATCACGCCTCACAGCACCACCGGCGTAACACCATCAGAACTGCTAATGAAGCGTAAAGTCAGATCACGCCTGGATCTTATTCGTCCAAGCATTACAACACGTGTTCTTGCTTCTCAATCAAAGCAGAAGTACTACCATGATCGACACACCCATCGACGTACCATTGAAGTGGATGACACTGTGCATGCCAAGAACTTTGCATCCGTCTCTCCCTGGCTAGCCGGTACTGTAATTGACAAACCTGGAACTTTGTCATGCCGTGTGAAACTAGAGGACGGTAGAGTAATCCGTCGTCATCTGGATCATATGAGGGTGCGCTACAGCAGTGGTAACTTACCTGTGGACTCACCTACAGTTACGCCGAACGACGACGTACGTGCAACACCATACTTACCTTATTCTGTAGTGCATACACCTAGAGTGGTTCCAGTTGAATCTCAGAACATTCAAATTCCTAGTGTTTCACCCTCTGCTACACCCAATGTCGAGACACCCAAACCTGAGGTAAGTGTGTCACCTGTCCGGATCAATGGTGGACGCCAGTCTACACGTAGGAGTAATCCACCAGCGAGATTGGTCGAACAGATGTGATACCATTGAACATTGAGCTATTTCGATGATAATTATTAACATTATTATTGGTAGTATCGGTACAATAATGATAGTTTTCATTTTGGTCTGGAAGTCATGATTTAAGTGTGGAGGAATGTGACATCCGCACATTACTAACATAATGAATGACTACTTCACTAGTTGTGATAGTATTCGCCGGGTGGCGCTTGTAGTCGGTTCCGTTTCTGTATTTCCTGAATAAACACGTGAAAACCTCAATGGATCTATATGTGATTTCTATATAGTAGAATGTCACAAGAGCCTCATCGTATCTGGACAACTTTTAGTAACAAGAGTGAATATCCTCTTCTCTAGCCTATTTCTATACTGCACGCTTATTATCTATTTAACAGATGATGTAAAGGCAATTGATGACAGGTCAGTATAATGGCGATATCAGGTCGGTCAAACTGCATTTCTTCATCAAAAGGGCTTCACTTCGTCGTATGTAAATGTTCGCATTTAGATGCACGGGCCGAATAGAATAAGAAGAAACGCAATCTGGATATGATCCTCCTCATCATAGCAATATTGCCACCAACAGGCCATTGTATCCCTTCCAGCAATAATTCGTCCTTGAAGAGGAGCTACCACGACATTTTCCGTGATTAATCAGCAGTAAACCTCCTCTTGTGGTAAGATTGCTACGACATATTCTGTGGGATATGATAAAGAATTGGAACGAACCCGGATTTCACTATGTAATCAAATCATCATGTGCTATGTTTTATGCTGGTATGGTAAGTCCGTTTTCTAATTATGTTTAATGAATCATGTTATCGTTTGTAAGGAAGGTCGCCATCGTCGTATCGCAAACAAATCAGTGTCGGAAGCGACAGCAGTGTCCGAATGCGTACCACTGCTGATCCGAAATCCGGTTACAATACGAGATCCACGGTGAAATTAATTGTCATACGCTTACCGTGTTGCGCTCAATAATATGTTGTGTTCGCCCACCACTTTATCCTGTCAAGCTTGGGATGGTAATGTACACAAACACCGACTAGGTTATTTATAGTTGGTTTGTGTAAATGCGTAGGTACTCATAAGAAGATGTCTACGAGGAAATGTTACCTTACTCCCTCGCCCTCGCTACTCATCATTGGGTAAGAAAAATCAAGAATAGCTGCGTCATTATTAACTTATGAAAAATGATATCAGCCTCACCATAAGCATATTGTTGCTTGAGTCTTATTCTTATCGCAAGAATAATAGCTGCGTCTATATGAACTTGATAATGATCATCATGATCACAGCAATTCGACTATGCTTTGTTGTGCGATTTTATGTCTGTCTCCCTTTAATGGAATAATTTTTTTGCTCAGCAGTGTTGTTACTCATATGCTTGTAATTATTGACATGGCCGTATCTGCCTGTTAGATTGAATTCATGAACAAACGTGCATGAATGGGGTATCATGTTACTTGGTAGAAAGCTATATGAAAGACACACCGGTTCGAACGGCACAGTTCTATCCTCCTAACATTCATGTCACGTCATTTTATGTGCTGTAACGTGTGTGTCTTGCTTCGTGAATAGCTTAGACATACAAATAAACATACCGGAGAGATAATGCATATGTAAACCGTACAATGTTCCAATGATCAAGCTCCCAATATTTCAGCACAAGAAAAATAACAACTTGGAGCTGTTAGGTTAACTTATGTCAAAAAGCTATCAGCCTCACCATAAGCATATTGTTGCTTGAGTCTTATTCTGCTTATCGCAAGGCAATATATGGAAATATATAAACAGCATCCACATCAAGATTGTAATTGTCAATGGCAAACCATTTGGCATCAAAGTGAAACAATCTCACGATGGGCCCAGTAAACAAACCGAGGAAAACTCCCTACAGAAATGATTAAATGCTTGCGCCATTTCATGATAAATTAGGCAATTTTCTGACTAATTGCCAAAATAGAGCGCGTTCTTTAGCTACTATCGAAATGAAGTGCTGTTGGTGTGCAATGAGCTGCGTCGATGTAACGATTCTCTCCATGTCAACTCGAGTCTCACAAAGAGTAAGCCTTTCCAAGTAAGTCACAATGACATTGATTTTCATAATTCTGTTTCGCGTATAATATCACCTGTAAATGCTTAGACGAAGAGCACATGCTGAAGTTATGCTTTCACAAATACGGTTTTATCAACTGAATTCACATGAGCGCCCCCTTGGTATGTCCATACTGATCAAGTTTTTGCACGATTATCAATGATAGTTTTAAAGGCAAAGATAAGAGCCTCTTTCTATCGCTGTGAATCCTTATATTTGCCATATCAACATAGTTTCCATGACTATCTATGGATATTGTTGTTGTTATAATAAAACATACCTACGCATACTTTCCGAGGTTAGCGTGTGAATTTATTCTTCTGTGTTGTCGACCCGTCTCTTGTTACGTTTGTGCTTCCACTGTAACGATACAGAACCTTCGCAATAATGGCGCATGTCTCTTAGAAAACATTGGCAAACTGATTCACTTGGCATTAGTCATTGATATCGAATAGTGTTGATGTGAGCAAACAGAAGTACATACCCTTCACCCAGCTTTCAACTAGAGGATTGTAATCTTGTAAACATCATACAACAATATAACCACATTTTATGTAGAAACCTCATTGATGGCACAATGATATGCAGCATATATCTCTTAGCAATAAGATGATACAAATTATGTAATGGCACCTTATTACATTGAATCAGAGTAGAGTAAAAGGCATTATCCGCTCCAAAGACTCACGACCGCGATACGCTCTATAGGAGCTTGGCTGGTGTCAAATGTGCTCAGAAATCATCCGTCTAGATCCGCTTCTAGATAAATTTTTGTTATGTGACAGAGAGCATTGGGGGTTAAATATTAAGCCACTGATTGTTATTCATATATCAACAGCAAGCTGACACACATTTTGATTAAATTTACTCATGATTAAAGGTTTGATTTAGATTATTGTTGTGTAACATTACAACGATACTTAAGATCTAAAATGTAGCATTAACTAACATTGTTGTAACAATACATAACAATGACATAACGTAATCTTGCATAATGTATATAATACAAAACTATTACTATTGAAGGTAGCCAAGTGGGGAACCAGAAGCACCTGTTATGATTAAAAATTTGATGGAAAATTGTTTGACCTATTGGAGGCCAGTCCCCTGACTGAGCCATTTTGATGTTTGAGGAAAATTGTTTAGGAAGAGTAGGAGATCGTAAGATTGGGATCCTGATGTATCTTTTGAATGCATCCGATTTTCATCTTCCTAACCTTTGATTTTGTTCAACTGATATACCTATAGCCCATAGCCGATACAGAAAGAATGAGGTTATATACTACAACTGTTCAATCCTAAACTTGCTAAAGAGAAATTTAAATATTCGGTAAACAAACTGCGGGAGACATGTTTAGAATCTTGAGACAAATACAAGGGGCCTGCCTTATTACCCCCTAATTTTAGATACTGGACCATAGTGGCAGAGTGGTTGGAGATTGAGGAACCAGGATAACAAATGGTTTTTCACCGGTATTGCCTTTGAAGTATTTTAGAGAGAGCTCTATTGCTTTTTGTACAAATGGAAGACGAAGATCCTCATCTATGATGGTGCAATCCTAGAGTTGGACCACCGAGTGGGTTTGAGATGTTTCGAACTGCTATTTCTCCGATACGCAGAGAAAGCATTGAACGATAGTAAGAACATAGACCGAAATAGGAACGACGTGTAGGAGGATTTGACGTGGTTCAGCAGAGCGCAAATTAATTGTTGGAGCAAACCGCGGTGAATAGGGGTCCTTGTGGATGCCACAGGACACTCTCTCTGTATTCCTGACATAAGCTTTTTTAAATGAAAAAAGAACTCCTAATTTTTGAAGCCAAATAAATGGTTAAAGTAACAAATAGCCGCAGCATAGGTTTGGGTGGATGATGGCGCAAGGCCCAAAGACACAGAGTGCGTGATGAAAGAAAAGAGTTTGTCACTGTTTGCAGGAAAGAATTCGGCTGTGCCGTAAACAGAGTGACAAAAAGATACATATTTGGACAGGGCATGGCGGTAAACAGCTTGAGAGGAAGGTGCAAGGCCCTAATCAATAAACTGGCCAGTCTGCCATCTCAGCGGAGGGACAATAGATCTGGAGGAATTGCTGAAGGAATGCGATCGAGCCATGGTGCCAGCAGTCTGGCCTCCTGGAACTTAAAACGGGATAGTTTGTCAGGGATAACGTTGGTATAACCTGGAACATATTGTGCTATAAAAAGGATGTTAAATTTTAGAGCCGAAACAACCAAACGACGAACCAAAACCATGATCGTAGTATCTTTTGAACTCTGCTTATTGACAATGTCAACAACCGAAGTATTGTCTGTTTTGAATATGAAAATGAAGTCGTCTAATATGTGGCTGATTCCTGAAACACCTAAATTTTGAGATGCAACCCATTGAAGGGCTGTACTGAATAATTCGTATATAGCACACGACGTTCTGCACCCCATAGGCAAACATTTGTCAAAGAATAAGCTGCTGTTAACTTGAAAACCAAGCAGATGCCAGTCATCTGGGTGAACTGGAATGATACGGAAGGCTTCTTCTATGTCACATTTAGCCAAAAGTGTTCCATGGCCAAAAGACTTGATTAAGCTGGCAAAGTATTTTTTGCAGCCGGCTTTGTTGAGGTGGATGCCATCGGCACGAAAATATGTGTTAGATGGATTTGCCAAACCCCGATGTGTCTACACAATTTTATGCGTGTGTTGTGTTCGGTTTTGTTGATGAGGGCCTTTTTGGCCGCCAAGACGCGGTCGTTGTAAGCATCATCGGGGCACTCAATACGTTTTATAATTTGACTGATCACCACAAAGTTAACATCGTAGCCGGTGAGGATAAATGAGGCAACTGACAGCAATTGATCAGCAAGAAGGTCGAGCGTAATACTAGGATTACACAAGTCATTGCTGCCCAGTTGAAGCACGACACGTTTTGCCCTGTAACCATTCATGTAAATGAGGAATGATTGATTCGTTTCCCCAAACTGTAGCTCCCCCAATGCCGTGAAATGATACTTTCTGGCTAGGTAAACGGAGATCAGAATATTTTTCCGCTTCTCCACACTAAAGGTTTTGCTGCACAAACACGCCCAAACGACGAACAAAGAAACGACCGATAACGGCCACGGTCGTTGAACATTCATTATGAATGATTGAAAATAAAAAAAATTGAAAGGTAATGTACCTGAATTTTGTCTTGATGTCGAAGACAGGTTCAACTGACTGCGGGTAGACGAGAAATCGGGTTGGTGGCGATTAAAGAAACGTAAGATGGTGTGGATCAAAAACATTGACAAATTCTTTCGTATGAGAAAGGTTTTTCCAAACCGGAAGAGGAAGGATAAATTCGCGCCGTCAAAAACCGCTCGAATTTTGATTGGCTGTTAACAGCTGATTAGTCTTAATGACAAAAGGCCCTTGAACAATTGTTAAACGTATGCGGATACATTTTACCCCCATTTCGCATAAATATTCTTATGGTCGTCATTGGGTGGCCATAAGATGTTATCAAAAGTTTGGTAGCAATGTTATATTGTCCATACAGCATCACGTCAGTAAGCTCCATTGATTACTGATATTGTTTGCCTGTGATTACATAGAGTTCGCGAATGACCAAACAGCAAGCAAGACTACCACGAGTAAAACAACAGCAACATGTGGTGCCATGTTGTGCCAGTGAATTAAAGCTTGCAGGCTCTGACCGCAATAAGTGGGCTTCATATTGATTGGTATTAACGTTGGTTGATTGGAGAGGTAGGTGCGTCACAATGTGAAAGGGCGGGAACGTTACTGGTCAAACAGTCTTTGGATTTTATAGAGCATCATGTAGTTTCCAAATATGTACGATGCAATTTATATGCATCAGTTAAATGTACCTCTCTAGACTGTTCGGTCCAACTTGATTGACAAAACCGCTCTTGCCATGTGAAAAGTGTACCCCATTTCACTTAGTATTAACGTTGTTGTGGCACCGCTATCTTGGTTCATAAGAATCACGATGGCAGTCACTACCACACTTAAGATGATTACCAGCTGCGCACCCATCAATGTTAATATAAGATGTACACTATGTTGCAATGCCCTTGTGACGGAGGTGGTTAAGAGTGGCGTTGGACATCATTCAGCTATTATCATGATCCTTCCGCTCAGGAATTATGCACTCAATACAGATTTGAATTGGTTTTATTCCTTGCACGAGGTGCCAGACGCGATATGCATTTTGCTAGAACGAGTGTGTAAACGTTGGACATCATTCATCAGCTATGAATGGATGCCTTCCGCCCTCAGGAATATGCGACCATCACTATATCAGATTTTTTCCTGAATTGGTTTTATTCCTTGGCACGAGGTTATGCACTAGAACGGATCAGCTGTGTAAACCTGGAACGGAAATTAGTTTGATCAGGCGACCCTGGGGGAGTATATCCGACCATCGATTACTATTTCTATCATGCTTGACATATTTTTCCTGTTTATACTCCTCACTAATTCACGATGGTCTATTATATTGTGTAACAATAGCTGAATATCACATAGAAAATTGTACCACGCGGTACAGTATGGCGCGATACTTATTTCGCAGGTTGTAACATTCTGGCAATAAACGCAAGGCGCTGAATGATTATTTGACGACATTGGGATTTGGGATTTGTTTCTGATGCATCATAAATAATTGTCTGTTTCTTAATTGGATGTTTCAAATCATTTAATTTTCTTTTGTATGCTAACTCTTAAAGCAATATAGGGTTGATTGCTTCTGGTGTTAAATGTGATAATATGTTTATAAAAGGATATTATATGGTCTATCGAACGAATGTATTTCATTGGTAGACGTTTTGGCTGTCAGCCAGAATCAAAACCTTGCCTCTCGCAGGGCGCGTGGTTAAAACAATTTGCGCGGGTTTGTAAACATATGATGGTCGTGGATGTCTAATACAACTCGACAGTTTGGATAAGAAGATCTATATCATCCCGTTTGTGTGCATGGATGGTTATAAAGGATTATTACCTGTCAACGCAAGGAGAATTCGAGTTTGACGATGTACTTTGTTGTTCGGCTTGGCGATGGGCGATAATCTACGGAAAACAAACCGATACTGCATTATCATCAAAGATAAGTTAATTTGCAAAGCTAATTTTATTGTTAAACGTTTAATAGGTGAGCCTTTAATAAGAAATGAATTCTAGACCCGACTTTTCCCTGTGTGAAAAAAAATCATTGATAGCGAACTTTCATCTTAAATATATTACTCCTGTCCTGATGGATGTGAATGTAGAACTTTCTTAGAATTTGATTATGCATTAAATTTTAATCAATATCAGATTTATTTCCGAAACTGACAGAAGGGAACTTAATATAGTCAATGTTTTTTACATAAAACTCATAGTGGCATACTAATGCATGTTTAATTTCTGTCCTATCCATTTTGTCAGTGTTGTAAGCAATTTACGGACTGGATGAATGCGGGAGAAAAATACCCTAATATTAAACAAAGAGGTATATATGATGTCCCATGTTTTATCATGTTGTTTTCAGAGTGATATTTAAATAGAAGTATTTATTCCATTGGTATTCAACATATATGTTTGAAATAGCCAAAGCAAAAAAAAGATGCAGTGAAGCATCCTTCAACTGGAAGAAGGAAGGAGCCACAACAGGCTGATGAAGCTGAGGCAGTATTCCTCAGAATGTTTGAGGGGGCTCCCTCCCTCAATGGAGTTGCTGATGGAATAGACAGCTTGTAAATGACAATGTTAATTTGATGTGGTAATGGTATGTTTTTATTCAATTCTACCTATGCTCAGACACTGTTAAAAACATACTTATAAATATCATTTTGCTCATACATCCTGTTGTTGATCTAGGTGCCAGTGCTGCCAATTCTATACCACAAGAAGCAAGCACTTCTACAAGTGGGTTATAATATTCTTATAGTATATGAAAACAAATCCTATCATCATATGATGATAAGTCATAATTTCCTTAGCAATATTGCTTTAAATTTTCAACAGTTAAGTAACATGTAAATACATTATATCATCAAATGTTGTGTTTTATGATAGTTGTGAACTTGTCATTTACTTTTGCATACAAATGTTGAAAATAAAATCAATGGTTGCAAAATTAAAAATTCGTTTGGGCTATACGATTCCTGGCCAATCTGGCTGCTTGGTTGGCTGGTGGGTGGTTAACATCTACATCTACAGCAATCTTATCATTAACCTCATATAATTCCTCATGAAATTGGCAAAAATTTTCATTGTCATCAGAAGCAATGTTATGGAGAATTGCACAACACACAACAACACGACACACTTTGGATGGGGAGACACAAAGCCTACTATGCAGACATGCAAATCTTCTTTTGAGAATACCTATGGTCTGTTCTACTTTAACCCTTGTCTGTGTGAGTGCAGTATTGTAATTTGTCTGGTGTATTTGGGTGGCTGTATGTTGTCATAAGGTATTTCTGTAGTGCATATCCGGAGTCCCCAAGAAGAAGGCCCTGGTGAAACCCTGCAACAAAACAAATAATTGTGACATGTTATAGAAAGATCAATCATTGATGACGGTCAATTGCAAAATCGTACCTCTGCGGAACTCTTCTGCAATTGCTGAATCCCTACAGATTCTTGAGTCGTGGATGCTTGCAGGCCACTTTGCTACCACGTTCATGATGGAGTTCTTGTCGTCACAAACAATCTATGTAGAAAAATAAACTTTTGTTACAAGGGTTGATAAATGGGCAATAGAGACTTGCGCAGCCATAAATGTATGGCAACTTATTTGCCATTGAATATTACACCTGAACATTGATGCTGTGATATCCTTTCCTACAGACGTAGTCTTCCTCATGATCTGTTGGTGCCTGAATTCGTACTTGTGTACCATCAATGATACCGAGGACAGATGGAAATCATGCACAGTGGTATACATTTAAAAATTTACCAATTACCGAAAATGTTCAAACAAGTTAACATTTTTATCGGACAGCACAAATCGTCATCTAAATCATTCATTATACAATTCATCAACGTTATGACTCAATTCAACGCAATGATAATAACAATGAACAGTATTTGATAGAAATATGGCGGGGGCAGTCTCCGTAGTTTCCTTACCAGCGATTGAGAAAAAGCCGGCCTTGACTCTTTGTGCCCTTCTACACGATGGGAATCTTATAAATCGCTCCTTCAGAGTAAGTATGGCCCCGACAACACGACTCACCGTTTGTTGAGAAACAAAAATGATATCCCCCACGATCAACTCAAAAGTCCCTGTCGCAAGAAACCGCAGGGTTAGGGTTAACTTCAAAACCGCGGGAAGGGGGTTGTTTCTCTTGGAACCATGCTCCAATTGAAGCGTAGTAAAATTATTCAGCAATAAAAACAATCGCTTCCTCAAGCGGAATCTATCCTGAAATTCTTCATCCGAGAAAATTTCCAAAAGATTTTGGTGATCCCGGAGTACCCTCTCCTGACGCAAGAGTCGCGCTATTAGACGGCGATGTCGTCTGCGATCCGCCATGACTGTGTACGTCATAATGTCTGGTAACTTCATGACGACCGGCTTATAAATGACTGAATGAAGAGTTGACTATTTTCCTAAGATAATATAGTTATTACATTGATGTTACATTTGTTGGTAATTATATGGCATTGTCATTTTTATGTTGGTGCCGTTTTATTAATTAATCAATTAATCAATCAGATGCTTTATTTCAGACTCAGCCACTTAGCCAGTGAAGGTCCATAATATAACAAAACATGGTAATACAGTACAGTATATATAGACAGAAAGAACTACAGAATATTTACAGATGACAGTTTAAGATCACCTTAGTTGGCCATATACACATATCTTTCCACATGTCTGATATGTATCTAGCATACATTAGGTGGTTGATAAGCTCAGAACCAAGCATAAAACCAGTTGTATATGCATTTAATTTAACAGACAGATCATCCATATACAAGTTGACTAGAAAAAAGGGTGACAGTATGCCTCCTTGTCTGATACCATTGTTAACATGAAAAGGTTCTTATAGAGTGCCCAATTTAGCAACAATATTCTGGTGAGCATACCAATATACTAATAACCTAATGAGACATTTCAAGAAATAATTTCTTGCGATTGATTCTATCAAAAGCTTTTTAAGCATCTAGAAAATATACAAATACAGTAGAGACTGGGTTTAATATCTTTCAAGACATACGTACACATATCTGTAGTGTTTCTGTTTAAAGCCAAACAGATTTTCACATGTAACAATATGCATTTCTTTAGTTCCTTTGGGTTATATATTCCACATGACAGCCAGCTTAAAAATGATTGAATGAAGAGTTGACTAGTCCGCTATAATACTTAGCAGGCACTATACTTGGGAACGCTAATTCTGCCTAAATGTTTTAATAACAAAGAATATTCTTAAGTACTATAACCAGTAAAATCTTAAAATTGTCCACTTACTTATTATCAGAGGGAATTAGTGGAAAGTGTTTGTTATTTGTTTGATATAAAAGAAACATGATGCTTGTTGGTTCAGCCATTTCATTATAGTACTACATTAAGTCAATCAATGAAACAACCAAATTAGATTTTCAAGACTTCTCTTGTCATGTTCTTGCCAGGAGTGATCACCTACATGGATAGAACACAGGACCTTTATCAATAGCACATCAGCATTTCACAGGAATCACTTTGCAACATAGCCCTGCAAGGGTACACATAACATGATAACCCTACTGGACTTCATATAGTCTATTACAAGCTATTTCAAATAGGACTAGAATCACTAATTTAATAATTCCCACTTTTCTAACTGTGTTCAATATATCTAGAGTGTCTACATTCTTGGTAAAGTGCCCTCCTACCATAAATACCCTCCTTGGTAGTGTATGTCACATGAATGCTCTACACTCTACTGGACAGCCCGACAAGGTTACACATACTGATAAATTTATACCTAATTAGTTCACTTAAGTCACCAAAACCACCCTCTCCATTTAATATTGAACCAAAGATCTTTTTAAGATTATAACTAAATCTTTGATTGAACCCTGGGTTATCTGTCAATTCTGTTAGGAACTATATATATTCAATATGAATGAAGTATCTAGACAACAGTCAGTGTCTGGCAAAATATGGTCACGAGCGAAATATCTCGCTTCGCAGGCAGATTGTAGTCTCATCCGACCAATTTTATAAACATTGGTACAATTAAACGTATAAATGGAAAAGCTTGTCGATTTATCTCTCACTTAACTTTATTATGAGCAATAATCAAATAATAACTCTTGAAATCTCAAACAAAACAGCAGCGGAATGTTGATGTTAACTGTGTCGGCCATATTTAAGTCATTATTAATAACTTAAGTCACCGTCGAAGGTGTCTCTGCTTTGAGCACGTTTTGAATATGGTCAAAAATTTTCGCAGGCAGATTGTAGTCAAAATCTCTCACTTAACTTTATTATGAGCAATAATCGAATAATAACTCTGAAATTCAAACAAAACAGCAGCGGAATGTTGATGTTAACTGTGTCGGCCATTCTTAAATTTATTAATAACTTAAGTCACCGTCGAAGGTGTCTCTGCTTTGAGCACGTTTTTAGTCAAAACTTAAAATACCGTTTCACGGCTCAGCGTTTTTAGACCTTTTTGATTCTGGATAAATGTATTTTTCAAACAGAGCAATTAAGCTTGCCGCCAGCGCTTGATTTGTGTCAATAACGCTGCGGGTGATTCTGGATAAATGTATTTTTCAAACAGAGCAATTAAGCTTGCCTGCCCAGCCATTCTCTCTGCTGTGAATCGACTCTTATCCCCGCCCAAACCCACATAATCTCTGCTGTGAATCGACCATTATCTCCGCCCCAACACCACACAATCTCTGCCGTAAATGGACCCTTGTCACCGCCCCAACCCCACATAATATCAGCCGTTAATCGACCCTTATCCCCGCCCCAACCCCACATAGTCTCATATGCGATCCCACCGAAATACTCGTCGTAACAACCGCCAATCAAGGCAGTGACCTCACTCTCCGTGACCACGGCCAATTCACGCCGTGACCTCACTCGACGTGACCACGACAAAACTATGTCGTGACCACAGCCAATCTACGCCTTACCACGACCAATCCACGCCGTGACCACGGCCAATCCACGCCGTGCCCACGGCCAATTCACGCAATGACCACGGCCAATTCACGCAATGACCACGGCCAATCAACGCCATCATCGCACTCGCCGTGACCATTCCACGTCATGACCCTACCTCAAACCCTGTGATCTTTGTATTATCCAACTTGTTTTATCTGGTTAAGTGTTAACATTGATCTGCCGCCCTGCTTAATTTTGTTGAGCAGAACCAATTCCTTATATAGGTAAGCAGATAAATGAATCACAGTCGTCCTTAATCAACCGTTTTGTAAGCGGCCAGCCAAGCGAGATGTGATAACGTTTATATTGAGCGCAAAAACAAAAAAGGAGGATAAATATTTCTTGCAGGCACTTGGATAAGTGCTGCATGCTTTGTTCAACACACAATACCAACAAAGCCAAGAATCAATTTTGGGAATTCTCAAATTGCAGTACAGCCGTAATGCATTTTTTGGCAAGGTCATAACAGTTTTCTACTATTCTGAATGTTTATAAGGCGTTCATCTTAAGGATACTTTTTCTTTTCGGGAAAATGTAAGTAATTCATAGTTAGTTTGTCAGATTATAGACCGATGAGCATGATTGTGGCAAGGGAGTGCCTGTGAGGTGAGGTTGTATATATCCTCATAGAATGATAATCACTGGAATTCAGGACACAAAAGTTCATTCAATAAGAAGGATCGTGTGGATATTACCTGTGTATGTTATGGTGGTGAACAGCTGACATACTTTGACATTCAATAAATGTTACACAATAGTTCCATCTAATGACGAATAACTGAGAGAAAATGGAATCTTGTAGTGGAATGGTACAATGATAAGCTGCGTTAAACTGTTATAATTATTTTAAATGTTTAAGACAAACAAAATTTAACGACTCTATATAAATGGCAACGATATACCCAGCGCACGCAATTTCCTAGAATGCGCTGTCACGCTGTATGTGGACGCTTGGATATAGTGTTCAATACCGGACATTTTGTGAAGTGCACGTAAGAAATTATTATCACTGTCACCGAAGCTGACGCAGACGAGTTATTTTGGTCTAGAATCTCATAATTGTATATATGAAGCAATCATAGATCTCACATCATTATGATGTAGTCAAATCGCCTGTGCATTTGGCTGAACAATATCTGCGCGCAATATAGAAAACCAATCCAATCCTATGCATACTATAATCGGATCCAGGTCTTGCTGTGATACCACGTGAACGTACATTGCTGTGCACTTAGTTGGTTCATCATTGAAAAAGGGCTCGTACAGATGGATTAAACTATGTTTATACTACATCCGCATATGTACGTCTTCATGATAATGATAGGCAGCTCTTCAATTACAGGTTTTAGACTGAATTCGCTATTCACGGAAAGGTCGGGTAAGTTAATGGGAAAGATTAACCTTGACCCAAAAATTCCCTTTTGCACAACCTTCGGAGTTTGAAGAATTATACGCTTGTTGCCAAGGAAGCATGAACGTTGGACAAGGAACACGCTAATCGTGTTGAATTGTGTCCCCATAATTGATAAGTTAAGATGGAATACAAAATTAGAGAAGCTATGAATTCTATATGTGCGCTACATGGTGGGCCATCGCATTTCCGATTTCAATTAGATTCACTGTGATTTATAACAACACCACAACCGGAACGATCACATCCTAATCGTTGATTAAAGCTACTGGATGACATCTCAAGATGGGATTCCACATCCACAATGAAACTGATGCTTATCATGAGTTCCAAACCACTTATATACCTCAGTGAAGAGGAACGTAGCTAAGACCAATACCAATACGTCGTTATTCGTAAGAATATCACAGCCATCAATCGGAAAATGGTCCATTGCTGAAACGCATTTGAACCTAGTCGAATAAGCGATAAAATTTGATGATATATGAACGACAAATTTTATGCTAACAAATAACGTGCATTTGCCAGATTGCCTCTTTACGTTAAGAATGGACCAAGAATTAATCTTGAGCTTGCTCTAGAAGAAATAACAACCTTTGAAAAATGACAAAGTGGTAAACATGACAGCATCCATTAGAATCGAGTAGATTTTCACTCGGCGTCAGCCGCAAATGTAGCAAGGTATTCATGTTCCTCTTGATGCCCGAATCAGTGTAAATTGTGCCATTAATGAATACATAAAAGCACATTGCACAGACATTCTTATCTACATACCTCAGTCATTAAAGCCATGTTAAAATTTGCGTAGCATCTGCCATGTTGTATAGCATTGTATTGTAAATCCCCGCAAGCAAGAAAATATATGTAGTGGAAAAGTGCGGTGAGGCAGCCTTAGACAATTACTTTTCTCATTCACATTATTATCACGTACGTAACAAATGACTAAACCTATTGGGGTAAGAAAGTTCCCCTTTCGCATTATTCCATGGTGTCCAGCAGAACAAGCACCATGTATCGTTAAAGCGGGTCGATAAATCAAGCTTTCTGTATTCACATTGTGCGTTTTGTTACACCAAGCGCGATATTAAAACAGCTATAGTGACAGAACCTCGGGAATGGCGGCTGATTTAATGCAAGCGTGCAGCTTGTTTTAATTGGATTCCGGCAGTATTCACAACGCCATAAGCATAAGCGTAAGCGTAAGCGAATATTCAAATTTCAGTCAAGAGCAAGGAAGGGTTGATGCTCGGCTTAATTTACCTGTAATTATGAGACTGCGTCTTGACAGCTGGATCCAGCTCTAATAAATTGACATGGTTTTTCTCCGCTTGGAGTATGCATTGTAATTCTGGATCATAGGGACTGTAGTCCGGCTTTCATTGTTAGAAACACGAAACCGCTGAATCAATGCAGACGTAACAAAGACTAACCGTCTATTGACTCTTTTCAAGTTGATGATGTCAAATAATTCAGTTCCAGCATTGACCAATGATGTATTTTAAACTGATTGTTTGCCTCACGAGAAAACTTAGCTAAATGATTTGCTAGTACGTTGGTCCTATTTTTATCGATCAATAAACTATCGTATAATGACAATACACAGCGCAGCATACAATACACAGCGCGATTGAAAAAGTAGCATCATACAATTTACCCAAATCTTCGTAAATAATTGACGGGTAATGGGATTATCTGCAAATTTAATACTGTAAATGTTTCCACCAATTATATTGTTGCACCGGCCGTAATCATATTCTCAGTGCAACAACTCATCTGAATCAATTACTTGGCGCCACATGTGATATATATATCAGTGAAGACAGCACAATAGGGTTAAAGTGAGCAATCCATTGCCTTTACATGTCGTGTTTATCATGAACACGATGGTAGTCAACATGAGTTGCTTTGTGTTGTGTAGATGACAGATGATAATCATAAATATTCCTAGGCAATTATTCCTTTCCTCTATAGGAACATAAATGGCGCAGTGTTACCCAGATTTGGTATGCACTGTGATTAATACTGTTGGTGTGTGAGCACTTCAGAATTCAAATAGATATTTTGAAGCTGGATTGAAACAATCAGTTGCTCACTGACGTTTGCTGGTTGGTCCACCCCTAGAAAATATATTGATAGAATCAATTATCGTTAAATATTATAATTATCCATCCAATGAAAAATACTCACACAACTCATCCGGATGGTTTCGTGTCACACGCTGATACGTTTAATCCTCACCATCGTTTACATGAGTTACGTTTGCCGTTTCGTGGACGGGACACACATACCACCGCAGGGGAATAACAGGGACGTGTTAACGCAATAGTCAACGCATGGATCACCGTGTTGCAGTCATTTCAAGTGCTAATCATCAGCTTGCATATTCAAACACCTTACCACATTACATCATGGTGAAGATATAAAACCTACAAGCAGAAAGAGTACTATAGAATTACTCAACGTTTGTGCCGCTTGATGAATAAATGCCACAGCTATATTTGCATAATGATTTAAATACATTTGAAATGTACTTATATGTGTAATAGAGCAGGAATCATTATGATGCATGTGGTAATTTTACTTTAAGTTTTTCAACTACAGATTAGTAGTACATTAGAGATCGTAGTAAAGAAAGCAAATGATACAATGTGAATAACTAACGCAAATTGTTAGGAGACCTATTGTTGAACATAAGTATTGACCACTTAAGGCTAGCCAGTCTGTTCAATATCTATTCAAATGAAGCAGGTGTGAACAAATTTGAAAGCATGAAATCGATACCATAAGATATCAAGCATAATCGATATATAGTTATAATGAAGTACTGAAAGTATCGGAGCGTAATATAACATAATGTCTTTGACATGTTCATCTGTTTAAAACTACAATATTGATTGCAACCTGATCATATGCTTCATATAAATATATAATTCATCAGTCCACATATCAAATGTTATCGGATGATTTGTCGCAATGAAATGGTAAATTGTCTCAAACCCATCTAACATATTGTGAAAAACCATTGGCTACTTTTATGTCATTGATTGTTTGGTGATTTAACATAAATGATTATAACCATTTTGATTTTGCAAAGTGAATATAGCCAATAATAAGCCTATTATGTCCGATTATGTTTTTGGGACCTGATTAAGTTACCGGGGTCACTGTAGTAGAGTCGGAAAGAGTAATTATTCTCCTAATTGTTTGATTCATTGATGTGTGCAATAATATATGCAAGGTCCTGCAATAGCTGTGTTGATATTCCGTCTGTACCTTAGCTAACCAGGAGTGTCAAATTTGCGATTAATTACAACCACTCGATCTTAAGTTAGCAATGGTAGGTGATTATTGCGGCATTAGTCATGAAATCTTTAAACGATTTGCTGAAAATAATGAGTGAGCATCCATTTCGTTATTTTAGACTAAACGAAATATGTTGAAGCTATAGTTTTTCATTTCGATTATGATTTTACCTGTGATTTAAATATTTTGTTTTATACTTTGTTATGAGATGTGAACAAGTTATTACATTGTATTTAAATCCCTGCCTATAACTTGGAATCCCTTTCTTTAACATCCCCCATCCACCCATATACACTCGCACAATTGCTGCACGACTCCCCTCGTTTACAAATGTGACATTAGACCAACGTCTCTACTTCACTGACCCCAATCCCCGTAATCCATCAAATTCCAGCGTATGTTGACATTGACATCCATTCCCCCTCATGCTATTGTTTTGTCTACCTATAGTCCATGGCACATGACCTTATTTCTTTGGATGCTCATCAATATTACCCTATCACCTATAAACCTCATCATTACACATCGTCAAACCTCTTGCCCTCGTTGCTTTACCATTCCGCCATTTATAACCCAATCTAAATGACATCTGCATGCTTATGACTGGTTGGTGTCGTATTTCAGCATTTTATTACAATCTGCTGGTTGCATGTTGTGATTACCACTTGTGTTGTTTTAGAACTGCATTGGAAATAAATGGCATTAAGACATGCATTTAAAAATCTGAACAAATGGTTTGTATTCTTGGCTATGATGTGTTTGACAAAAAAACAACCAATCATATTTTCAACACCTACCAGAGGTCGTCTACGGCCATAGGCTCTCGTCTCCATTCGCCATACACCCTGACAGCAATGAATCGAAGTTGTGATTGACAGCTCGACAGAGGAATGTATATTACACCCCGAAATTGCAATGTAATGACCCCAGTGAATAATACCATGTATATTTTTTGACAGTAATAAACTGAGACAGAAGACGGAAATGTTTTTGCGAAGCTATCACTCACTTTTAACGAAAAAATCGCCATGCTAAAATAGCATGACAATGAAATATCATTAATTCATAAAAATGCGATACGTCGTTGGTTCTTCGTCGTGTAATATTGCTTGTGGTTAGACTGTAGTCTGGTTTTTGTGTTGGGCATAATGAAACAACAATGTTAGGCATTTGCTGCAATTGATATTGACATGGCTTTCTCTCTCTCTCTATCTCTCTCTCTCTCAATATCTCTCTCTCTCTCTCTCTCTCTCTCTCCAATCTCTATTCATTGCGTTTACTTGTGATATCAGTCACCAGGTGGTCGAAAGATGAGGCCGTGGATAAAGTAGCGGTTTTGGTGGTGTCAATCCATTGAATGATCGAAAGAATGGAACTTGAAGAGCTGTCAGACGAGAGGAAATAACGGACGCTTCTCATAGTGTAAGGACAAATTAAATGTTGAAGAGATATTTGCTGTGAGCAGATACCTGCGAATTATCCAAATCATGGAAATGTTGGGCAAAACAGGTGTGTCTCTTAGGAGATCTTTCTTTGAACCCTGGGCTTGATAACACTTCTGTTGTAACGTTTCACTATTTTATTGACCAGCAAATTATTTCATTCCGATCACTGAGAGTTGGACGCAGAGGAATACACCACATCTAGCAATAACACTGTGTAAAAAGCAATGATTGCAATGATATATTTTCATCGTAAAGATGAGTGCAGTTTGAAGATGAATGGAAGTTGAAGAGCTGTCAGACGGATAAAAACGGACGCTTCCTCAGTTAAGCCGATCACCCACTAAAACAGTTTCCTCTTCTTTCTGACCATGTCGTGAGTGTCTAGCATGGCGATTTAAAAATGGAGGATAAAAAAACTTTCCAGATGCAGACTAGTATGACATTGCAGTCGGTCCACAAGGTGATATCTGCATCGTCATGTGTCTTAACCGGCTAGGGTTAAAAAGTCCTTGAACTTGTTATTTTAAGCGGAGATTGCTTGGTCAGATGTGACAGCCATAGTAATCATACCGGGAACAGTGACCACGTCAGTATAGAATTAGACGATGTTCCATGAGTAATTCATTGCAAACAGGTCTCAGATCTAGATGTTTGAAATATGTTCTAAGTCACGTTGATCTAGAGGAAGTTCTGCGAGGTGAAAGTATACACCATGAGCAGACTTTATGTACTGGAAACAATATCAGACACGTGCAGTATGTTCTTACGTTTAAGAATACGCCTAAGTAAAAACCTACTTAGATGGTGCAGTTGTAGAGAAAAGAATGCTATGTGGCACGAAGATATAGTACATTGGTCCCTTAATGGGCACTGCCGATAACATTATTCCAGACGACAATGGGCGCAAAGTCTTACTCAATGGGCACTTTTCAGTGGCAAACCAGCGAACAATTCCGCCGTATTGTTCTAGAGGCTAAAGAATTCTATGCATAATTCAACCTTCCTCTCCTCACAGAGGACTATGTTATTACCGCCCCATCCCCCGCATGCGCCTCGAAAAGACTGTAATGGCACCTCTACTAAACCACTGTTATTCACGCAATGTCGATGCAATTAGAGTATCGAGCGTTTAAAGAGAGAGAGACAGAGATAGATATATAGCGATAGAGAGAGAGAGAAAGAAAGAAAGAGAAAGAGAGAGAAAGAGAGAAAGAGAGAGAAAGAGAGAAGAGAGAGAGAGAGAGAGAGAGGGGGGGGGAGGGGGAGAGAGATACAAAGGCGTCACATCAGATGCAAAAAAAAAAAAAGATAAGAATGATTTGCCTGGTAGAGGTCTTTTTGAAGTTTTTCCGCATAGCATATTTACATTATTACAAACTAAAGCAACTGTCATATTAACAAACGATAAATACCTGCTAATCTGAGAGGGCCCGAAGATAATCCACCCAGTAAAATCGTCGAGCAAGGGTGATAGTTTCAATAATACAAACTAGCTAAATACAGCTTTTGCTGAACCAAATCGTATTAATGATAATTGGAAACTGAAGACGCTTTGGAATAGATTTCTAATGTTCAAAGGGAAATACTACTAGGGTTTTGCTTTGGAGCATTTAAATAAATTGATCTTCAGTCATTTATCATCAATGCGAATTGGTCGTTCCTGATAATGAGCGAACAGCATGGCAATGTAACCACACATGCTGAACTCTGCCATAAGTCCACCCTTGACTGCAACACGCAATAATAATCAAGTGCAGTACTTTAATGTTGACGATCAACTTATAGCGCATTCAAATTTATAATGTAAGTTGATTGATATTTGTAAATGATGTTTGCTCGTTAAGTCTCGAGCGATTCCATTTATAACTATCAAATAAACAGCCATTCAGCCCAACTGTGTCTAGGCAAATATGGATCTTGAAAATGTCATACACTAGGCATAGCAGCTGATGAGAAAAAGCTTACGAAGCTGATTTGGGGTAGTAACTACGATAAAAACTGCTACAATATTCATCAATTACATAGCAGGGATATTTCTGTTAAATTAGACAATATGCATTAATTTACAAACTTTCAACCACTAGGTCACACAGCAGTGTCAAAAATCAGCATAAATAATTGCATACGGTTTACAGATGCATTACGGAGGGGATATCAAAGACCGTGGAAGCATAAGCATACCGGCACCAAATCCCACATAGGCACAGTAGTCAGGCTACCAACGACCAAAATAATGGGTCCAAACGACGAATTAGAACAGCTGTATGATTCATAGCAGCTTGATCATCGTTATTAATGAGCCATTCTTATCCTGCTATCAGGTATTGAGATTGACATACTTTACTACATTTGTGTACATGGGATACATAAGGCATGGATGCTGTTTATGCTTATTTTATGATTCATGCACACAGTTATACATTTACTTTGATGCTAGTGACATCAATTTATAATTCGTTTGATTTTGAGTCACTACCTCACGAAGCACATGCGAACTACACAGATTTAATACGTAGTGACCGTCTGCTATTACTGGTAGTCACCGGTGGCCGTAAATTATTTTCATAACAGCACTGATTTAGCAAAGAGGTCAAGATTTCAGAGTGTGCCGGGAGTATCATCTCATACTTTTGCAATATGCGCAATGGTACCAGCGAAACCAGCCATTAAACAACATTTGTCCGAGACGCTGATAATTCAAATTAAAGGCCCATTAAACAAAATAAATGTCAGGTCTACTTCAACAAAGCAACTTTAAACGAGGCATGTGATGTGATAATGACATACCATATTGTGCTTTTGCGTGGCAGTAAAGCAGCATTTGTTTTGTTTGGAAAGCAGATGAAGCAGTCATGTCGTATCACAATACATTTTTTACCGCGCACACTGATGACGCTAAGCTGCGGAATAAAAACAAAATTAAGACCCGGTTTGAGGTACCCCATTTCAAATATAACGATGGTGGGTCTCCCATACTACCGGAAGACAAGGTGTTAGAGCGCTGACCAAATCAAGATGGCTGAACTGTAAATCGGCCAGGGGAATGTCAGGTTAATAATATTATACAACCCTGCAGTGCTCCATGTTCCCTTGCTAGGGGCATTTCTTGTGAGCCCTCACAAGTGTAAACTTCGGTTTCGGGGAAAATGTTTTACGGGACGCACGGCAGGGTACTTGGCGGGACATGCGGCGGGACATGCGGCGGGACATGCGACGGAACATGCGGTGGGACATGCGGCGAGACGTGCGGCAGGACATGCGGCGGGACATGGGACGGGACATGCGGCAGGACATGCGGCGGGACATGCGACGGGACATGCGACGAGACATGCGGTAAGACATGCGACGGGACATGCGGCAGGACGTGCGGAGGGACGTGCGGCGGGACATGCAGCAGGACATGCGGCGGGTCATGCGACGGGACATGCGGTGGGACGTGCGGCGGGACATGCGGCGGGACGTGCGGCGGGAAGTGCGACAGGACATGCGACGGGGACATGCGGCGGGACGTTCGGTGGGACGTTCGGCGGGACGTGCGGCGGGAAGTGCGGCGGGACGTGCGGGGCCGTAGACAGAGCGGCGTCCCAATTCTTAATCTGGATTCTCACAGGTAGCGCTCTTTGCAAAGTCGCTTTGCCAACCAATTAAGTCCATAAATGAACCTTTTATTGTTTGTTAGCAGGAAACAATGCTTTTGTTGATAGTCGCAAGTATGTTGTAGAACCTAAGAGTAACATTTTGTTTGTAATATGAGCAAAACAGACATTGTTGGCTGCATGCTTGCTGCAAACTATGCAGCAGCAGCGCTACGTCACCAATTGGACATGGTAAACATACTGGACGGAAGCTTAAAGATATAAAATTATTCAAATGATTTGCAATGCCCTTTGCAGAATGCAAAACACATCAAGAAGCTTAAACACTTACGTTTTGATTAGTTGAGCCGACGTTGATCCGATGGGTGAGGTTCCATGGTTAGTCAAGCTAAAATTTATTGCCGAGAATGATTGCTAATACAAAGTATTAATAAAAATGCCGCTGGGTGTTTGTTAATCCACACTAGTAGTAAGGCAGTATTACTCATAAATGTTTTGTCGAATTCACCTCTTTAGATATAATCTATAGGGAAAGATGATATCATCGATTGGGAACGATGGAACGTTGACACGTTTTTGTGGAAAGAGATAAATGTTGGAGCAAGGCAGCAAAGCAGCTCGGAATTTGTGCTTCTTACAGAATGGAAACGAATAAATTGAGTAGCGTCCACTGGGAAAAACTAGTTAGTTATATAATTTTCCTACAATGCATAGAGGAAATTACAAGGCAAGACCTTCAATAGCAAACATCGTTTAATTGATTACTGTTCAACGGCATCGCCAGATTCATTATAACCGTATAGCACTATTGTTAACAAATACTAGCTTGAGTACGAGCGCCTGTGGTCTAGTCTACGGAGGAGTGGCGCGAATGTTAACACAATAGGAAGTCTGCTTCTCTTTTAGCGTTTTGAGTCGGGGCATAGGTGGTTATGTGAGTTATGAATGAGTACTATTAATTTAACCGTGCGATTTAGTTCTGATAGGGATTAACTACGCGGATGGCTTTCGTCTGAGTGTTCAGGAAAATAACCCAATCACTACAGATCATCATGAACGCGCAATGAAATATTTATTCTTTCAAAAGCTCAGATATGAAAATTATCGGATATGAATAGCGAGGCGATTGTTGTTTCGCTAAATGCAAATGTTATCACACCAATCGCTCATCATATATTCGTGGCATATATGTTCTCAGGCACCAAATGGCTCATCGTGAATGCGAATCCCTCTTGCTTATCAGCAGCAGCTGCTTTGAAGCATTCTTTGGTATTTGCTTTTCCATCAGTCATTTTGTGCTCTCTTTAAGCTTTTATCTCTTCAAGCTTTTATCATTAAAAACAGAAAGACAAATAAGCAGGAATTAGCTGTTTGCGCTGGAAATATAATGAATGATAAGTTTATTCGTTAGTTCTATTACACCGTCTCAAATGCGAGAGCTTGCAATCACACAAATAATGTATTAAAATAATCTGAAGACGCAGTCATTAAGGCAAAAACAATCACGTTTGACGTCTTGGAACCTACAAAGGCGATATACAGTCTTTTGAATTGTTGGACTAGGCTCCCCGAAAACCCTACGTAGATTTTTAGGATGCCGCATTTACAGGCGATTACTCTAATACTATTGCTTGTCGCATTCATACGGCAATGAAATGCAATATAAATGAAGACTATTCTTTCCATTTATTTGACACAACAGTTTCGATACATTCGTTTCATATTCCTCGGTTATTTTCCCCATTGCCATGTCCGGTCTAATAATTAGGCAAATATATCGTTGCACGAATGTTGTCGTACAATGTATCTACAGATGATTCATTAGATGCGTGAACTGTATCTTTATTACCAAAACCGTAGATTTCGTTATGTTCCTGTCGTTTGAACGATGCTTTTTCAACATTTTTTAACATAAATAAGCTTTGTTACTTTCACGGATATATATACACATGTGAATTGATGAATGCGCCAAATTCGCAAAACGGTCATATGATACGTAACATTAATCTAAGAGTTACGGATCCAGAGATAGCAGTCCCTGAGCCGCGTTCACGTTGACGTGCGAACTGCATTAGATGAGGTTGGGTGATATACGCGGTAAAGTTTTGACAATTAACAATAAGTAATGTATACCACTGCTAAACTAGACAGGATAGCTCTCAGGGTACACCGAATGTTTGCATCATCACTGCATTATTTGAAGTGAATTCAGCTGTGAGACAACATAAATATGTCTTGTCACTTGACGGCTTATCAAAGTACAGTAACTTCCCATACAGTAGCTGAACTAATAGATCTTGTTGCTCGCATAAGCCAACGTTATTGGCAGTGCAATCACGTAACATATGCTGCATCAAAGATTACAAAGAGCAAAGCTTTGAAGGTAGAGCGTTAACGACGCATGTAAATAACACTTGCCGGATAAGTATGCAATCAGATCAAACAAAGCCTGGACGAACAAATCACACGGGAAACGTACATGTCAATATCAGATACGTGACTTCATTAGAAGTACAGAACCTTTCTTTGATGTGAGCAACTATTCCAATAAACGTGATGCATGATATTTGGGATAGAGCGAAATGAAGCATACAGTGTCATCCACCTTGATATACGTAGTTATATTGGCGATATGGGCAGATCAATGGACAACCACTGTGTAGACCATTGCAAGTCAGGATGATGGTCGTAATCAATAAGGGAAATGCTTTATCACACGCTGCCGTGCAATTCCCCAAATATTCTGAAATCATAAATCAAAAGTGCCAGCTAAACAATAATGTATGTGGTATGCTTATTCAGGTCATTGTGGTCAACATGCATTCAACAGACGCGAAGCAACTCTCGATAAAGGTGAAATAACACATCCAAAATCCAATAATAGTTTCACAGCAATTTCAAAACCGTTATAGTTGTTGGTGAACAGGATTTGTAGTACTCACGATTAACAAAGTTGTAGCCACACACATCTGTAATTGTGCAAGGTACTGATCTGCTCAGTAATTGATTTTTTCTACTCATGCACCGCGAGTTCATCTCGCTAGAATGCTTGAATTGCTGCACTGGTTCAATTTGCTATCATATTAGTTGAGATGAATGGCACACGTGCTGATACAAAAGGTTTTAGTAAATCACTGAGACATGTTTGGGACTACAATTCATAAACTTGAGGGGATATATAGTTGCAAAATCTATCGGGATATCCGCATCATCCAGTGTCGGTTGAATTAACTGGCATTATTATTGCGACCTCGCAAAGCTTAGAGTTACATTCTTCTTGTATTTGCTTGATACTTTTAGCAGATTGTCAATCAATCTATAAATTGCTTTGTCTTTTCTGCATAGACGTTTTCATGGGTTGTGATTAAATTATAATTCAACAGCAGCAAAATTGTAATTTCATGAGTCTAATCAAGATGGCACTGGGAGTAGTATAACACCTGGCGCTAATCGGTAGACGATATCATAAGGATCAGCCATTTGTGTTGTTGATTGCCTCTTATTGAGCAACTAGGTAAAGTCATTTGCATATTGAGCATTCAAAAACTACCCACGTGCGCCATGATATTTTCGACAACAGTACGTCGACAATGACTTAACTAATAGGAAATAGGGTGCTTTATGTAACTTATACTGCATAGTCCATAATGTCTGCAGTCTAGAAATCTTTGTCGTTTACACTAAATCATCTGCATCTACAAAAAATAATGCAGTACTTGAAAGTGTGTATTTATCTAAAAATCTTGCCGAATCGCAGCTGGCTAAAGCCAAACGGTTTATGTTGCACAACGCATTATCTTCAATCGCCTAAAACCATGTAAAATCGATAGCATTGTTTTTACATCCCCGGGGACGCGTGCATTCAAAAACTAACTGTGTGATGATGCATTGCTGAGAGCGCGACCAAACAAGCATCATCACATTGCATTCTACCAATTTTCTTCTTCGTCTTATTCTTCAATTTCTGTCTTTTTCTATTCCTCTTCTTATTTTTTTTACCCTGTACTTCTTCTCCTTTTTAGTAGGGTCTCTCCCGCCGATAAGATTAAGCTGCTCGATTCTCATATTGGTTTTAGCCTTTAATCCCATTTAATGCTACTTCAATCCTTCGTAATGGTTTCTAATGCACTGAAGTCAACAGTAATCATTCTTCGTGTTTCGGGTTGCTTGGGGGCATCATTTTGGTTGAAGCATAAACTGCTTATTAGGTGGCAGCTTAGTCTAGTGTTAGATTGATTTCGTGCTTGTCACTCAATATTAAGCAAATTCTAGCTGCGTGCATTTTTACGAATACAGTTGGTAATGTTCATTTGAAGCAATATCTGATGCAAGTGGAAAATTCGCAAACCTACATGTGCAACCACTGGGTCTATACATTACGACATTTTCAGGCAGCAACCATTAGTAATGCACTACATTAACAGAAAGTTGCAATGTGCCAGCGTGACTCTGGCTCTGCCATCAGATACACACTCAAACCATTAGTCATACTGTGCTGGGTAGTCTCTCTTACGATAGCACATAGTTGGGCATATGAGAAGTATTCCTGTTGAAAAAGTGTTCACCCATTTAATTTCAATTACCTTCCAAGGCATCTATGTGGCATGGATTGTTCAAGCCCATAAATAAACCTTGTATGTTATTACATCAACGTTTATGATAATATTGATGTAATAGTAAAGTGTGTTTCTTGTCGATCTTTGTTCCCTTTGGCACATTAGAGAAGCAGGTACAATGTGTTGTGGACAACAACAACAAAGGGTAAAACGCAATCCAAGTGATTGAGTCGACAGATTCTGCTCACGCACTATATAATTCCTAGTATGTCTCATTCATTCAATCTCTTTATTTAGTTAAAAGTGCGGCTACGAACCATCTATCCATTATAATTTGAAGATGTAACATTGAAGTGAGTTGCATAAACGAAGCTGTCTTTGCAGTGTGAAACAAACCTTATCTTTTATCACCAACACTGCATTTGTCTATATGTCTAGGTCAATTTAGCAGTGACTTGGAAATTGAATATGTGCTCTTTAGTGCTATTATGCACGCATGTGACAAGAACCGTGACGAAATCGGAAAATAATGTTCGATTTATCCGTCTTTCTATCACATAACCGTCGAGCAGACATCAAGGAAAAGGCGCTCACGCAATTATCGTCGTCGTTAATGCTGTTCAATGACAAAATTAGTATTCTAGTAATTTCATTACAATGCTTGTTTTAATCACTTGTAATGTGGCGGTATGAACCACTCAATTTGAATCGATTGATGCCAGTCACGACCACAAATGTCCTTTTACGTCTTGGCCATAATCAGTATTGATATTGAGACGTGCACCATGCTGACTTACTAAGTGAAGGAAGCAGGGGTAACTCAGCAGGCTGCTATCATTATGAGCCTTCCGCTCAGGAATGATGCACTCGGTGCAGCTTTAAAATTGGTTAATATAGAAGTTAGTGCTTAACGTGATTTGCATTTCTCTTGAAATGGCTCATAACCTGGAACCTAAATTTGTGTTATTTGCTTTGCGCTTTCTCAACACGACCATGTAGCATTCTATCCAATCGCTGCCTGTCACTATTAACGATGTTATTTTGTATACGTCAATAGCCTCACAGATTTAGGTTGTTGAATTAATGAATTGTTCAATGTTAAATAGCCAGCAGCAGCTTAACATTCTGAACCCTGCGAACCACAGGATGCGATAGGAATAATAGTCAAATTCTTATGAGTGATTTCGATTGGCTAAGAGATATTTTACTCTAGATGTTAAATAAAGGTTGGAATCTAAACAACAGCATAACCAATAAAATATTTTTTATTAAATTGATATCAAACACCGTACGATATAATTAGAAAAGCCATGTGTCCCCCTCCTTACCCAGGCAAAAATTGGGCAATAACTGGGCCATGCTTATTCAGGCTGCACATATCAGCATCATTGGAGGAAATATTAGTTACATGCCTCTGCTTGCTGGGGTTCATCATCGACAAAAGTTATGCAAAACTAACTACTAGAAAACAGTTCATGAAAAGTTATGCAAAGCTAACTACTAGAAAACAGTTCATGAGAATGTAAGAATATGCTCACACAGACAAAATGGTCATTTCATTTATCCCACGCTTGTTTTCCTTGTATTTGCGCACTTTTATTGTACTTCATGTGCGGTAAATAACATGTACAAAAAATGAAAATGATGTTTGGCTGCCATGAATCTTTATTGGCAAAAATAAATGCAGCCCGTGACCAGCCTGTCGGTTATAAAATGGTTCATTTTATTCATCATTGACATTAACATAATTAAGATCGGTGCTTATTGGTGGTCATTTTCTCGTGTGGTAAACAATGAATGTAATTGCAATATTTTGAGCAGAATATGGTAAATAACAATTTGATCATGTTTTTTGTGTGTGTAACAAGCACATAAAAGCAGCGACTTCGCACCATCCTGCAGCCATTTACACGACAAGCTTTTCAGACACGTAGTTATCAATGACATGGATAAGCCAGCGGAGAATATTGTTTTCGACACTCAAATTACCCATGCTGATTCATAGACATTATTAAGCGATCCCAATAATACACTATATTTCAGTGTATTTCATATACATTTATTACATGGCCCGATATCACAAATGAGCTTAATACGCGACATACCGAACATTGATGGAAAGCTCCACTTCCATTGGTATTGCTGCTGTTAACTGTTATAACGCTTTGTTTCATGGTGATATCCACACTGGTTTTACAACCAAATATTGAAGTGCAGAAGTTGTATTATGTCCCACTTTTGGTTGAAAGAATGAAATACTATCCATGAAAGTATTTCTACGTGTAGTAATTCTTATCTACTTTACTCCCATGAGTATGGCAGTTAAGGAATACTATAAAATGTCGCGGGGTTAATAGATAATGTCAGCAAAAGAGCAGTCAATGACAAGGCTGGCCTCTATAGATAGATCGTCTTTTATGGAACTTATCTCTTTCATAATTGCTTGTCACCATATTATCCTATCAGAAGCGTTTGATATGAATTGAGTTGGAATGATGGCAGATTAAAATGGATCGAGGCAGCATCAGTTGGAATAACAATATAAACTTATATCTGCATCAGCCATAATCCATGCTGCTAACGATATTGCATAGAAAAGATTGTTAACGATAATTATTAAAGTTTCTTGGCAGTTTCTTTGTCGTGTGAGATTATAAATTATGCGTTTTTTATGTCTAAAATCTGGATTATCGATTTGCTGTAGTTATCTTGGTTATTGCCTAACGATTATTTATACGATATGTTTTTATATCTGAAATCTGGCGCTAACCATCAGACAAACCTATAAATCTTGTTCGCTTTACGAAAACAACTGACCAATCGCCGAGCGATACCGATCTGTTTGGGACGTCATTGTGGAACACAACACAAAATCATAGCCACGTGTCTATCGGTCCGATTGGTGAGGAGCTGTATGACGCTTTTGCATGATTAGCATTACTTCTATGATAACCTTAGTGGCCATGCCTTAGCAAGTAATGCAGTAAACACGAAACAAGCCACAGGATCACAACCATACATGCATGAGACTGCAGGGAAACCTACTGGAGGGGAAAATAACGTGACAGACCACCACTTGATTCGACCACACATTTTGCGGATTGCATTGGCAATATGAACTGTTCGGTGATTCCACACAAAAATCGCTATTAACAATAAGTTTGTTTTTTACAAGTTACAAATCATTCTATTACGCTAGGGACACCTTATTTGGTGTCCCTCACTTGCAACATGATAAGCCCACAAGTCGAGATGCTGTCGAGAAATTTCAAAATTGTGGCATAATGGAGATTTCCATTAGTTACACAATGCATAATTTGGATGCATCACCCAACACATAGACTTAGGTTATTATGTTCTCTATTTTGATTCTATGAACTTATCATTAGCTGTCAAATGGTCATTTTCATTTGTGAGGTGGAGATCATTGGATACTAAACTGTGTTTAAAGCCACTTGCAGTCTATATGGACTTTTGCAGATAGTAACAAACGATCTTTGTTTGATATATATTGGTCATAATTGTGAGAATATATGGCAACTGATTAATTATTACAAATTGTAACAGCTATTATTGTTACATGTCTTTAATTTCCAATATATAAGTGTGTCACAAGGGAGAGTCACTGGGTTCTTTCGATTATAATTCGGTGGAACAAAAATGCCCTACCATCCCACCATACCATCATGCAATTGTAACTTCTTATGTCGGCCCAGTAATGCTGTTAGGTTAATGATAAGTTGATATATCAATATGAAATAAACGAGCATATATCATACCAAGACAGTGGTGGATGAGGACAATTCTCTTACTCGGGACGACACGGGGTAGTGAACTAATGCCTTGATACATTGATGCCGGTGTAGCGATATGCTCTTTGTGTTGCAAACACCAAAGTCTTTGACATCAAGGCTATTGTGCTCAGTTTCAGGCCTGTTCATTTGAATCTTAGTACATCCTGGACACATCTGCTTGACTGACACTCTTTCCATTAATTCACTTGGAAGAGTAATTTAACTGGATTAAAAGATTGAATCCCAAACATGAAGATGGCCGACGATTTGACTACAGCAAGACCGTAAACATTATTGTGTGATACTGGATTATTACCACTGCTTTTCCCAAATTAACGTTAGTAATTGAGAAACGCCCCTTTAGCTTCAGACAGGTGTGGATCGCATTAATTGCCCGTTACAGTGCCATTTAGATTAAAAGCTATGTACACTTTGTTTTTAATCCAAAACTATATATGTATTATATCCAATATATATATATATATATATATATATATATATATATATATATATATATATATATATATATATATATATATATATATATATATATATATATATATATATATATATATATATATATATATATATATATATATATATATATATATGGGTGGGAGGTAAGCCGAGACAGGAAAAGGGCGCGCGAGTAATGCGAATGGAGAGGAAGGGGCTAATGACTTGCTATCAAAGACTCAATAGCACGATAATGAGGTGTTATATATCTCACCTGATGAATCTGTGGTATAATTACACAGTTGGGTGATGTGATTTACTGATCGTCGAATTCACGATGCGCTTCTATGGCTAACGGCTCGTGTGAAACGATTTGAGTCATTGTGAGCTGTGTCTCCAAAACGATAAAGACTAGCGTATATCATTGTTAACTCTGGGTGTCCGTCGAGCGTGACCCTGATTTATTACGCAATCTCTCGGGGTGTTTCTATTCATTTGATATTCGTACATGAAGGTACCAACATACTCATATTATAACTGTGACAGCTGTACCGCGGATCCAGCTGGTTATATATTATGGTACACATCAATATTAACGAAAGCGATTATCCGAAGGAAACACTCAAACATCAGGAGATATATGTGTTCTTCATCAAACTCTTACGTGATTTCAACTTTGAGTGGCGGGGTCACTCTCCTATGGAGCAGAGATATGATATTCTACTTACACCTGACCAACCCGCACACATCGCCTTCATTCCTCGCTATATATAGACACACGTGCATTTTCCACCAGTTTGTAAACTATTTCGCCAATAAGCTGATATATAATAACTTTGAAATATCGACGATTGAAATAATTATTCACGTAGCATTTTCTTTTGCAATGTGTTTAAGTCACAATTTACTCCTGCATACTCTTCCTTAGCACACTTTGTCATAATCATATTTTTATTATACCTGCCTGTCATAATATAATTTTGTATCTCATATCCCGTACTAATTACTTCCACTTTGTATTCTTCTGCGTATTGAACATTGAATAACAGTTAATCACATGTCTCATCAATGTCATTAGTAATCACATATTATAACTTTTTATCGATACCATATATTCTTGAACTTTATGTTCTATATACTTACCTCATGTTTCCATGTAGGTTGTACATGACAATGACATTGTTACTATTATACCATCCCATATCAACTTGTATGTTAAGAAACTATCTTATTAGTTTTATACTCTTTGACTTGATTCTTGACTCCTTCACAAAATTATATATTTTTCACGTTTGTACATATTTACTCCATTAAAATGATAAATACATTCCTTTCGAATGTCGACGATTGGATTTGTCTGTCCATGATGTTGTTGTTTTATTTAATTGTCATAATCTAAGGTCGTTTAATTTTTCTGTAATTGGAGATAAGGTTTCCGTAAGGCCACCCTAATTAAACATGTTTCACAATAAAAAGGAAAAGTAACTAACCCAACAAATATTTTATGTGAAGATAATAGTCTTTGTTTATTCACTACTCGCAGTTGTTTTCCTATTAAGATATTAAGACCGTCAACATCACTATAACTAAGTACTGGATAGCGAGACTTGACGACCTGAGTTTTCACCTGACTTTTGCCTCCACACTCTATTTCGAGTCAGTTTGTGTTATTTCACGCATAGCCCTGTCAAAATCGTCGGCATTCCTTATAACCCGAGGTGTAGGTAACATTTGATTGTTGTTTACTGACGAGTGAAAAGAGCGCAATTCATCTGTTTCTTTGTGGCGTTATAAGAATCCATAACTATGTTGATTTTAAAGGCAGAATCGCATTCCGCAAATATATTCTGGTTGAGGTTGGGTACATCTTCAGATCGATTATAGTTGTAAACAGTTTGCAGCCTTCCAAATCACGTATGAGTCCGAATAGCTCTTTCATTAGCAGCCAAAACAGCTTCTGTCCACATAATCATCAATAATCTGTCAATATAAAGATCACCCAATGTCATTAAGCTTTTCGTCACAGCACAGGATGGGGGTCGAAAGATATCCAGGTTACTCCCCTGTATCTCTAACTGTATATTCGAAATGCTTGTAATATACTTCCTTTCTCATCCCCATCGCTAATCTAAATCCGGGTTTTTCAACGTCAGTTCGATTAAATCAGGATAATTTGAACAGTAAAATTTAGATTTTTCACGTTTTTGTGAATATGTTTCATGGTGGATATACTTCAAAATAGATGAAAACTATTTTAAAATAAAGTTATCATCCACTATTTGTAACCCAAAAATCCATCCCAATTTGAGAAATATACAATCACCAAGTTTTAACCCACCTGCAAGTTATATTCTTAATGAGAGTTAGAACACACTTCAAAATAAAATGTATTCAATATTTAATGACGTTTTAAAATATCACCTTATTACCTGTGAAGTTAAAAGCTACTTACCCTGTTCAATATAGACTCCAAGCTAGCAACAACACTACCCTTGCCATGTCAATCTACCAAGAACACCACCGCTTGTTAAATACCTCATTACCATGATAAAGGAAATTAATGGTCACTTACACACTCCTTTCAAAGACCCCTCCGAGATTATATACACCCCCAATGTATTGACATGAGGTATTACTTAACTAAGCAAAGGTCGCAATGGTCAGCAAACGATGATGAAATATCTGAGAAGATTGTGAAATCACCCAGAGCTGATATACGCTTGAGTAATCTTAAGCCCTTTCACTACACAGTCATCATTAGCATATTCTCAACACTTCCTAAACCTTTTCAATAAACAACTTACCTCATCACCTTAAAATAGCTACTCCTTCCCAAACCATGCAAATAAATTCCATTCACCTGAAAACTCCAATATACCAACAACACCAACCCCGGTCATTTTCATTCTTATGTAATTGAATACTCATATGCTAGTAATTTTCATTCACCTGAAAACTCCAATCTACGACAACACCAACTCATCTGTAATTGAATACTGCGCACAGTAGCCCGTGTATAGCGGTTTCACTTGTCAGGAAACTCAAATCTATCAACAACACAACCGCTAATTAACTTTTGATACCCATTTACAAACTCCAGAGCACCCGCTCGAGTTTATATACTCCCCAAATGTATTGACATGAGGTATAACTTAACTTAGCAAATGTCAGCAAACGATGACGAAATATACGAGGGGATTGTGAAATCACCCAGAGTTGATATACAATTCAATATATTACCTCATTACCTGTGATAGAGGAAGTTAATAGCTACTTATAACCCCGTAAAGACCATCTTCGTATTAAGAGAAACAGGTGAAAACTCACGTCTAGCTAACAATAACACTACCCTTGGCATCTCAATCAATCAACACCATCAACGCTTATTAACTTTTAATAGCCATTTACAAACTCCTTTCTAAGACCCCTCACAAAGTCATCATTAGCATATCTTCAACACTTTCTAAACCTTTTCAATAAACAACTTACCTCATCATACAAAAATAGCAACTCCTTCCCAAAGTGTTCCGTCGAAAATCACCTCACCAAAATATCGCACACGGAATCCAAAAGCGATCCATCAGCGAAAATTATATTACGCAATCCCCAGCAAAATCAACGCTCCCGCATTGAAGGCCCCAAAAGATCCCCACCTCATCCCTAGATCAACGTGGTGTAAAGAGGTACAAACTCCCACTATATATTTATATATACATATATGTATATATATATATATATATACATATATATATATATATATATATATATATATATATATATATATATATATATATATATATATATATATATATATATATATATATATATATATATATATATATATATATATATATATAAAGTGGATATTATTCCTATGACTGTTAGGGGATATTATTCCTAAGGTACTCATATAGCCGTATAATACCCCTTTTGCTGTAATGGAATATTCTAAGAATATCAATAAAGTAGGCGTAGTTTCCAGGTACCGCGTTGCTGACAAATAAGATATGTCACCTAGTGTTGGCCGGGATGGCTAAGAGATAGCCATCCCACATAATCTATCGCTTTGTGAACTGCGTGTCCTGCCCAACCCGACGAGACACAGCTGCAGTCAAACCGACTGTCTGTGAATTAATATGATGTATGTATGTTAATAAATACCGAATGGCCTGTCATACTGAGAAAATTCAATAAGTTAATAATGACTCACCGCAGGGAAATATTATTGGCCTCTAACAACATCGAAAAGAAGATCCCTTTCATTTTACTCTGATGAATAATAGTTGCACATACATACTGGATTGACTATTGGTAGCATTACGTTGATAATTCACATAAAGAGAACAGACAAGGTATTCATTTTTGTCTTATATAATTCTAGACCAGAGGCGCCATGGTTCGGATTTCGTTCAACAATAAACATCACTGGCATTGTGCTGGAAGAGATACAACACGGCTATTTACAATCTTATTTTCCAAGGTAACGTGTTGCAACTGTCAAACAGTTCAGTGCCGGACGCAATACAGATATTGTTTGGTCTCGGGAATTCAGTATTAAACCTTTTAAATATTCATGGCACCTCGCGCCGATGTTATGCTTTATTTACAATGTTGTATGTAACGCGTGTTAAATATGTACCCACAAGCACATTTAATATGAAATATTGTTTGGTCAGTAGTAACTTATATTTATGAATGTTGCCCCCAAGGGCGGGAAAAACAATCAAATTTATTGCCTATGTACTCGAACGTGCTTGAAAGTCACACATCCTGCTCACGCCCAAGCTATGGATTCAGTAACACCAGGCATCTTAAATGTACTGTTGTGTGGTCTCCTCCTCAGGGACGCATTCAGTTGCCCTGATGCTTGCAGCATATGTCGTTAAATAAATGGTCGAACAACTTGGCAATATATTTACATGCTGCCCTTTTCGATAGCACAGCGCCATATGAATTGATATGTAGCAAATGCCATATCGCAAGACATCCACAACGCAGGTGGACCATAGAGAGCCGAATTAGTCAAACGTAATCTGATGGTTCATGGCTGCCTCACGTTCTTTGTAGCCAAACAGTTCCATTAATTTGCATCCTTAACTATATTAGTGAACATATTAAGTTATGAAGAAAGCATATCATTAATCTTGAGCAATTCCATTTATTACATATCGTGATGACCCAATCGTTAAGTGCAATCTCCACGTAGCACACGTGTATTGTTTGCAGTGTCCGAGGAAAGCCTTATGAGACGACGGTTTTCCACGAAGTGGTTAACATGATATTCCCTGAAGCAAAGCACCTAAATAGAACAGATGTAATCTGCAAAGATAGAAAAATCCAAGTAAGTTGTGCTTGAAGCCTTCGATTCTTAACTCGTAACAACGAGATACTGTAGGAGCAGACTCTGGTATTAGATGATGCATTCAAAGACGCAAAACAACATTAGTGTCCACTCATTGTTCACAAATAACATTTTAAAGAGGATTTCGAAGACATTGTGTAAACTGCATCAATGTTCACTGGAGGAGACAATTGAATAAAGCGTCTATATCTTACCGCTAAGCAAAAACTATTACAGATGCTGCAATTCAGATTTCCCCTTTACCAGTGCGGTCAAATTAGATAACTTTAAAGATCAAAACTAACGTTTTTTGGCATATCCGATTTGTATGTTTCAAAATGTATGAAAATATCTTTTAATCTGACCACGGTAGATAATTTTACATTCTCTCAAGTACTGTGGATATAAATCCGCTGAGAATGTGGTGCTCGGGTTTAATTCCGATTGAATTCCCAGAGTCCATTTTGCACAAGTTGGTCGCTAGGAGGCAGGTCGCGTGACGTCACGTTTGCGGCTCGTCCCAAAACAAATTCGAAGGCGGTATTTCGGAAGCTGAGAAAAATCATACGATCCGCGATTTTTTCCCTGCAACTTTCCTTCCTACTGATTGGTATCTATTAACATGTCGTCATCAGATGAAGATTATGAAGCCTCATTAGGTGAAATGAGGACTTATGATGTCCATGGTTATTTATTTGAGCCCACGCCATTGCGAATAACAACCGAGTCAGATAATGATGTTGGGAGCTCAGAAACGGATTCCGATTCGGAAAATGAATGCAGCAAAGACGCTTTGACTTTCAGGCCAGTGGAAGTGTGGTGGGTAGAAATTTTTCGTCTCTGTTAGTCTAAATGGATTAGCACCAGTAGAAATAACAATTCCGTGTAATGGGGTCTATCTGGCCCACACACCCAAGTCAATAAATCCACCCAGCACGTTCCCCGAGCGATAGTGACATGTATGATAATAATTAATATATATAATTGACTTGGGTGCCTGTGATCTGGCCCCTTTCAAAATTTAGACGTCCTGTTAATATATCTCTCATCAGTGTATATTTAAAAGACTAAGTCTACTCTTTTGCTCACAAATAAAGTCAGAATGCGCAGAAGCATTTGTGAATCATGGACAAACATGGACTGCCGGGTCAGCTTTTGTTATGTGAATGATCTAACTTGGTTCAAAATGGCTAAAGCTTGATTTGGGCAACCTTTCAGGTGTAGCTGTAACAACTGCGATCAGATGACCACATTGCGGGAATGTGTTTGTCGAAATTACCCGCAGGCTCTAGCAACAATGGAAGAGTGGCCATGTATGACTGAGCATTCAGGGTTCAAGTCAAACTGCATGGATCATTACGTCCTGCTTGCATCTAAGTTCGAGTACATGCAGATCGATGGACCTATAGGGGATGATGTTAACACTAATGAGTAAGTTATGCCTTTATTGAAGCACATATAAGACACACAGCTACTTCTGGTCATGGACAATGTGTATCCCAATTGTCCATGTAGTGCAATGCATTTGGTAATCACGTTCAGTGCTACATTACAACAAACAGCAAAACCTGCAATACATTTATATCTGGAGTACATAGTTGACAAAACAAAAGAGTTAAAAAAACATAATTTTCATATTTCCCTAAGAAATAATCAATTCTATTTTGCTCCAGGTTATTCAGATATTTGGCCTATCGCCGTTTCATCTACTGGGTGTGGCACAGATTAGGTAGACATAACAGGAGAATTTCTTTGTAGGATTGAAGCGGCATCGGTGTGCTCCCACAAGGACGTCCTTTGCTGGCTTTTCAAATTGAGCAGCAATAGGTGGCGGAACACTCCTTTCCGCCGAAAGAACTTTCGCCAGTCTGTAACTGGGATATTTCTCACGAAGAACAAACACTTCAGTAATGAGGTTGTCAACATAATCTGAAGCATAACCAGTTGATAAAAGATTAGTAATAAATTGTCTTTGAATCATTAAATGGAATGTTTGGTCTTTTGTGCCAGTATAATTAACGTTTGGGCATGGCGGAGACTCATAATAAATTTATCTTAATAAATGCCAGCATTACATTATTGTTTAACTCATATTTACATATATTGAACAATCCTGTGAAATATACCAACCATAAGTGATGGGAACTTTGACAGGCTTCACCACTGGATCCCCCTGTCTCGACTTTGGAAAGGACACTCCCCATTGTGCCTGGCCTTGTTGAGTGGTGGTCTGGCATGCCTATGTGAGCTCACAATACACCAGCATGTCATAACTTTATAAGCACCAACATAAACCCTTTTTTAATCAGGTATTTGCAATATATACCAAAATACAGTCACAGCAAAGCTCAATTAAATTACCCTGCTTCCATAGTGGCAAAGGGAAAGTGTACACTCTTGGGCGCGAAGAAGATCACCACCTTGTGGAAAGATTCTAAGCGGGAAGTCTGCTCAGACGGAGACAATCTGCCTATGTCTTTCAGAAGGTGTTTGCTGTTCACAATAAGCTCCATTTCCTTGTGTGGCTTTGATCCTTAATAAATGAACATAAAATACAAGATACTGTGTTATATATGGCCATGCGTAAGGATGATTGCCCTTACAAACTCTGCCACAACATTACCACAGCATTGTTTGCACACTGCATAAAAAAGTCAATCAATAACCTTCTCATGAATATGATTTTTACTTGCTTTAAATCAGGAATAAACGTAAACAAGCAATGGTGATTTATATTGGTGTTCGATTGCTTTTGCCGTACTCACCCTTCTTCGCCCAGTTCCTATCTTCCAATTGCTCATGTTCACATTCTGGGTAATCAGCTCCATGTCCACTGTGTTCATTGACCACATGTCTCGTCACTGACAGCCACTTTTCTCGAACCACAGCCTCGTCCCCATTGCTTGAAGCTGCGCACCAATAGACATGGTTGGAAATACTCCTTGAACATTCACTTAAAATTTGACAGTCTTTCCGTTTTTCTTTGGCAAGCAACTTCTTCTTGACACCTGCAAGACAGTTACAAGCTTACTATTACTTAAATATTACTTTAACTTGTAGTAACAAGCATACATGCCTGTAATATGTACACATGTCAATTACCTATTTGGGTGGTCGTAAAGTATGAAGTTATTTTCATAATATTTACTGCAATGCTACAATCAATAGAAAACTAACCTTTGGCAACATGCCATACATCAAACCAATGCTGAATGTCAGGCTGCTCCTCCCTCAGGTACTTCTTGACACCTAAATGCCTGTCGATGGTGATGGAACATATATCCAATCCTTTATCCGCCTGAGATTTCATGGCACGTTTGAGTCCTGCCAACTCCATTGCATTTGAGTTTTTCACCTGATTGCTCTAGAAAATTGACATGCCATTGGCAGGGCAGTGACCACATTAAGTTATCATTTACAGTGTGACAAATGAATCTATAATAACACAAGTTGAGATATGTAACCACATAAATAGAAAAAAAGCAAGACTTTTACAGCTCCAAGTGTATCTAATAAAATTTTAAATTTCTTACCTGTAAAAGTTGCATCTCTAAAACCTTGGATGATTTCTGATCCATCAGGGTGTAACTGCTATACTTAGCAGTGTAACCAGGGGAACAACATCAAGCATCCCCTCCCAGGGAGACGGGTTCTCCTTGGCGAGCTGCTGTCAGGCTGGGCTGTTGTTGCTGCAGGCGCCAAGTAATTCTTCTGCATGATGTTGAAGGTATTGACTGATATGGATGGGATATTGAGATGTTTGTACATATTTACTGTTACGATCCAGTTTTTTAGCTGCTAGTTAGGAAAGTAATATAGTACAAGATTTATGAATATGATTAAGCGTGATGTCATTGCTAGTTAGGAAAGTAATATAGTACGAGATTTATTGATATGATTAAGCGTGATGTTATTGCTTAAGGGAGAGACTTTTATCTGTACCATGGCTTACTCATCTAGCTTATTAATGAGTAATGTTCTTCCTTTTTTATTTGACATTGATGGCCGAGTGATGTATGCGTGGCAGTCCAATTCCCCTTTCTTGATTAATTGGGAAATGTTTTATGTGCTTTATATGCCAAGTTAATGCTTTTGTCCTCAGAATCCCCTATCTTGATTAAGTCGGCTACGCTTTATATGACATTTTGATGCATTTGTCCTCAGAAACCCTCCTATGCCGTGTGATTGCTTTATTTTAGCAATCCTCGTAAACCATTTTTAGTGCTTTGTCCTCGGATCTCTCGTAGAGTGCATGCGTTGAAGGGGTAGATAAATGGCGCGTGGTGAATTACTTATTATCTTTATTGGAAGTAGTTAAGTAGATCCTAGCGTATAAAAGACGAACAAAAAAGCGCACCATCACAGAAGTTCCGCAGAAGCTCCACAGAAGTCCACAGACGTCCATCGAAGCCACAGAGGGAAGACAGCCAGACTCCAAAAGAGGCTGACTCTCGCCAACTTCCCAATAGGCTTCAGAAGAGGCTTAAGTACTTCTACTTTGTGCTGTGGAGTGAAATAAGAAAATAAACCAACTTTAGTTTGAAAACGGAGTCCTTCATTTACCTGTGCACCTACAAACGTGTTGGTTAAAGGGAAGTAAAAAGAACGCGCAATAAGAGAAGAAACAATAATATCTTAGCCTTACCCGAGAAAAGAGGAGACAATGCCGTGTCTACTCATAACTCCTGGCATAAGCAACTCTACTTCAAACGGAAGTATCATCTCTTCTTGTTAACAGCCTTGCCATTCGACATCAGCCAACATGCGTGACGATTGTGTAGCTGCTCATGTTGTTGACAACGAGTACGGTATGATTATATGCATACGAGTGATGGCTTCGATTTTTCTGCCTCTGACTTTCCTGTCGTCTCGCCGCCTGCTTCAATACCTCTGATTCCATCCTGTTTGTCCGGCCTGCTGCTGAGCCCCCCGTCAAGCTGGTGTGACTTCCGATCTGCTGCTGTTTCCCGTGTGCGGCCGGTTGTGACAGTACTTTTTGTTCAAGACTTAGCGTGCAGTAACAGGTTGTCACAAGCCTGCAACCAACCTATTTCCGCTGCTTCTCCTGGAAACAAGATGGCCCGACGTCTACTCATCTGCTATCTGTGTTGGTGGGTTATATATTGAAATTTTGATAGGATAGGGACAGTTTAATTTTAGGACAGGATATTTAATGTTTATATTATAATAGGTTGTTTAATCCTTTTTCCGTGACAATGTTTTGTTTATATAATGAACAGATTGTCAATACCCCGTTTGGCTAAGACTCGTGCTAAAGAAAAGCTAGCTTCCTATTATAAAACTAGAGGCACAAATACTCCTCCTGAAATGTCCAGTAAACAACCTAGCAAATCTCCCCCTGACATGCCCGGCCCATCCGATATCAAAGAGCCATCCCCCTCCTCCCGTGAACCCTCCTCCTTATTCTTTAATTCTTAAAAGTATGACCCGGAATTGTCCTCTGAACCGTCAGATTGCATGCATAAAAAACCCCTCGATCCTGATATTAGCGAGAGTAATGAGTCTGAATGCGAGACTGAATCAGGAAACGAAGGCCTTATGCTAGATGAAAGAACGGAAAGATGTTTGACCACAAACGCGTGGCCCATTTTGCAAAGGACATTCCTTCGTGCGACGGTGGAGATTCCACCAAAGTATTAGCCTGGCTGCGCGCTGTGCATATTTCCATTTATCCAATCGCGGTGGCGCAATTAACTGCAAGAGGTCGGCTGCTCGAATTTGTAATTAAACGACAACGGAAACAGTGGTGCGAAACATATTTCGCCATTGCAAAAGAGTTTGTCCATACATTTTTCCGGGTCCGTCAGCGTGACACGCTCGAAACAATTCGTCAACGTCCTGTAGAGTCTCTGTCGCAGTCTATTCATGAATTTAAACAGCTAGCGTATGAAGCATTTGAACAAATGCCCGCAGACCTGAAATACCTTGTAAGAACTTACATGTCAGCATTAGACAATCGTGAGTTAGCACTAAAAGTGGTACAGAACGACGCCCAAGTAACTCTACGTAAAGCAATCCAAAATGTGGTTGCCCGTAGCCGCACTGGCGACTTATTACGTCCCATCCGCACTAACAACCGCATTAATTCAGTAGACGAAGGTCAGGTTAATTTAGCTCAGGCTATAACGGAAATAGCCAACACACAGAAACAACTCTGCGCCAAAATAGCTATTCTAGGTCAGAATCAGCCCCAGTCTAAATCACAAATCTCCCGTCCTGTCAAAGCCCCACTAGAATGCTACTGCTGTGGTTAACCAGGCCACTTTGCTCGTAACTGCAGAACAGTTATGACCCCTGTACCAACACCTTCCCTCCCGCATCCGGCGTCCGCTGGCCGCCAGCCATCCACTAATGCTAATGTCGATCGGCAGCTCTGTAAGCGATGCCGCGTTAAACATCCCACGCGTTTATGCAGAGTGCCCCCTCCTGGCACTACCTGTCGGAAGTGTGGTAGATCTCATTGGACCTATGATTGTTCAAAAAACTAACAACGCAGACTTTTAGCCCCAGGGGACGCTCTGGTGAAACTGGTTCTGCGTCTTCCATTCTAGATCGACGCCCGCAGGTTGTTTTAGAATGTGAAGGAGTACGTTTAATTGCACTTTTAGATACAGGTTCAACGCATACACTTATAAGCAACAATACTCTTAACAATTTTGTATGTATAGCGCCGCTTACTACCACTTCCAGTCATTTAACCAGTATTACAGGACATGCATTAAACATATATGGAGTGTGTACTATTGATATGATAGGGTATTCGGTCACCGTAATGGTAGTCGATATGCCAGATTGTGATCTGTTGTTAGGAATAGACATCTTACATAAGGCAGAAGCCGTGTTAGACATATGACAAAATCGTATGCCTCTTAACAATGGTAATTCCTATCATATCTTAGCTCCTGATGAAACTATAGGCCAGTCAGCACAGTGTTGCCTCAGAAAGGTAATTGGGTGTGAAGGATTAGCGTCAATCCTCACTTATTTTCAGGATATTTTTTTAGTGAGAAAAGCACTCCAGTTAGGCTTGCTAATATTTCTCCCGTTGTAATGCACACTGGGAATATTGATCCAAGTAAGCAAAGAGCCAATCGCATTCCTTACACTAAGAAGTAAATAGTGGAGGATTGTGTTAGTGAGATGTTGAGAGAGACTTAAAGCAATTAGAGAAATTGAAGAGTTACTGAATAGAGTAAGGAGTAAGATTACTTCTAGCTCTGATAAACTTCTGCCCCCTGGTACATTTGTATCAATACGCGTGCTAAATCCTAAAAAAAGGACAAGCAAATCAATAGGCGTGCTAAATCCTCAAAAAGGACAAGCAAAATAAAAAACCTGGGTATCAGGTGTTAAGAAATTATAGGGGAGGATTGAGACTCCTGGATCTCCAAACGAAACAAGATATCCGTTTGAATAAAAGAAATGTGCGTGAAATCACGACGCAAAAGCCTTATGATGAAATAGATCCACTCCAACAAAGGGTGCGTTCTAAACATGAGTCATTACCACATACGCTAATGCCAATTCCCTTGCCGGAAAGAGAGTTTATTTCCCATGTGTCACAATCCGTGAAACTTAATCCGAATGCCAGTGAATTTTATCCTCGAATACGCCGAGGATCCTATGAGTGGCGTGCATGGTTGCGCACAGTTACCAGTGTAAAAAGTTAGCAAAGATTTCCAAGTCTACATCCCAACAGCCTGTGTTTGAGTCATTATGTATGTAGATGAATATGCGAATTTAGTCGATCATAAACCATTATTATGCTAATTCAACAGATTTAACTTACACAGTTTGAACTAAAATGTCGACATTATTGAACTCAGCTTTACGCTATTGCATCGCTTATTCGTTCGCGTTAAGCCGGCGCAGCATTTTTATTATTGGAGAGGTACGGGTAATGTTCATATAGCATTTGCTTCAAGAACCCGTTATGATATATACATAAAACGCTATGATATTAATATACTACAACCATTAATTGTAAGTTGGGTTATGAATTGCTATAACTCGGCTCGGGTTTCTCTGCGTTCTGGGATGGGTGCGCAACCATCTTGGGACAAGAGATAGCCAGAGTTGAGGGAGGCTTGGTTATATCATCAGAGGAAAATATTTACGAAATTTCTGGGTACGCTGATATCTATGTAAATGTTAAATATTATTCTCACTTGCGAGTTAAAAGAATTTTTGAATTTGTAAATGAATTTCTTTGCGTGTTTCGCGTCCCATAATTTAAAGAAAACGATCCTTTATTGATACGAATGAATACTTTTCCTATTTAAAGTAATGCTAAATATGATAGTATTTTGCAACCAAAACTTTTGTTGTGAATTATGCCACCGCGAAACAAAGACGTAAATAAACAAGCGTGTCTACCCGATGTTAGATACGATCGGACCCAACGAACGTGTCTCCATGGTTTGGCAACAGAAAGGAATGTCCTGTCGTTCTTTACGATCGCATGCTACCTCCCAGAAAGAAATGTTACTAATGATGTTAACATATGGCTCTAGTTCTGAAAGAATTAACAATGCCCTCCTATGAAGATAATGAACCCCCTGAATTCCTTTGACGGTCATGTTTATGATATCATCCAGTCACAAATTGACATCCATCATGTACCCTGGTGGTGGATTTGGTTCTTTGTAGCCATTCTTATTCATACAATGCTAAAAGCATTTGAATTGTGTCCCAGGTCCAATAGTCCTGAGGTCTCAATAGTAACGTATGATCACAAAAATGATCAAGTTAATTTAAGAATGAACCATTCTGAAGTAAGTTTAGAACATGTCAGTGACATTAATAAATAATTGAGTGGTCATTTGTAATATTGGACAATTGGTTTGATTGTAACTGTATAACGTTTATATTGGATACATGAAAATCTCCTTTTTATTCTGATATTGTATAGTATGTTCGAATTGTATTTTGAAATTTGTGCTAGTTAGAAATACTTATGGAAGTATTTTCAAACTCCTTGCCATGGGAGGAATGTTACGATCCAGTTTTTGAGCTGCTAGTTAGGAAAGTAATATAGTACGAGATTTATGGATATGATTAAGCGTGATGTTATTGCTTAAGGGAGAGACTTTTATCTGTACCATGGCTTACTCATTTAGCTTATTAATGAGTAATGTTCTTCCTTTTTTATTTGACATTGATGGCCGAGTGATGTATGAGTGGCAGTCCAATTCCCCTTTCTTGATTAATTGGGAAATGTTTTATGTGCTTTATATGCCAAATTAATGCTTTTGTCCTCAGAATCCCCTATCTTGATTAAGTCGGCTACGCTTTATATGACATTTTGATGCATTTGTCCTCAGAAACCCTCGTATGCCGTGTGATTGCTTTATTTTAGCAATCCTCTTAAACCATTTTTAGTGCTTTGTCCTCGGATCTCTCGTAGAGTGCATGCGTTGAAGGGGTAGATAAATGGCGCGTGGTGAATTACTTATTATCTTTATTGGAAGTAGTTAAGTAGATCCTAGCGTATAAGACGAACAAAAAAGCGCACCATCACAGAAGTTCCGCAGAAGCTCCACAGAAGTCCACAGACGTCCATCGAAGCCACAGAGGGAAGACAGCCAGACTCCAAAAGAGGCTGACTCTCGCCAACTTCCCAATAGGCTTCAGAAGAGGCTGAAGTACTTCTACTTTGTGCTGTGGAGTGAAATAAGAAAATAAACCAACTTTAGTTTGAAAACGGAGTCCTTCATTTACCTGTGAACGTGCAATAAGAGAAGAAACAATAATATCTTAGCCTTACCCCAAGGCGCGATATTAAATGGTGACCCCAACGTGATTGAGATTGAGAAGAAAGAAAAAAAAAGGGGAGAGAAAAGAGGAGACAATGCCGTGTCTACTCATAACTCCTGGCATAAGCAACTCTACTTCAAACGGAAGTATCATCTCTTCTTGTTAACAGCCTTGCCATTCGACATCAGCCAACATGCGTGACGATTGTGTAGCTGCTCATGTTGTTGACAACGAGTACGGTATGATTATATGCATACGAGTGATGGCTTCGATTTTTCTGCCTCTGACTTTCCTGTCGTCTCGCCGCCTGCTTCAATACCTCTGATTCCATCCTGTTTGTCCGGCCTGCTGCTGAGCCCCGTGTCAAGCTGGTGTGACTTCCGATCTGCTGCTGTTTCCCGTGTGCGGCCGATTGTGAGAGAACTTTTTGTTCAAGACTTAGCGTGCAGTTACAGGTTGTCACAAGCCTGCAACCAACCTATTTCCGCTGCTTCTCATGGAAACAAGATGGCCCGACGTCTACTCATCTGCTATCTGTGTTGGTGGGTTATATATTGAAATTTTGATAGGATAGGGACAGTTTAATTTAGGACAGGATATTTAATGTTTATATTATAATAGGTTGTTTAATCCTTTTTCCGTGACAATGTTTTGTTTATATAATGAACAGATTGTCAATACCCCGTTTGGCTAAGACTCGTGCTAAAGAAAAGCTAGCTTCCTATTATAAAACTAGAGGCACAAATACTCCTCCTGAAATGTCCAGTAAACAACCTAGCAAATCTCCCCCTGACATGCCCGGCCCATCCGATATCAAAGAGCCATCCCCCTCCTCCCGTGAACCCTCCTCCTTATTCTTTAATTCTTAAAAGTATGACCCGGAATTGTCCTCTGAACCGTCAGATTGCATGCATAAAAAAACCCTCGATCCTGATATTAGCGAGAGTAATGAGTCTGAATGCGAGACTGAATCAGGAAACGAAGGCCTTATGCTAGATGAAAGAACGGAAGAGATGTTTGACCACAAACGCGTGGCCCATTTTGCAAAGGACATTCCTTCGTGCGACGGTGGAGATTCCACCAAAGTATTAGCCTGGCTGCGCGCTGTGCATATTTCCATTTATCCAATCGCGGTGGCGCAATTAACTGCAAGAGGTCGGCTGCTCGAATTTGTAATTAAACGACAACGGAAACAGTGGTGCGAAACATATTTCGCCATTGCAAAAGAGTTTGTCCATACATTTTTCCGGGTCCGTCAGCGTGACACGCTCGAAACAATTCGTCAACGTCCTGTAGAGTCTCTGTCGCAGTCTATTCATGAATTTAAACAGCTAGCGTATGAAGCATTTGAACAAATGCCCGCAGACCTGAAATACCTTGTAAGAACTTACATGTCAGCATTAGACAATCGTGAGTTAGCACTAAAAGTGGTACAGAACGACGCCCCAGTAACTCTACGTAAAGCAATCCAAAATGTGGTTGCCCGTAGCCGCACTGGCGACTTATTACGTCCCATCCGCACTAACAACCGCATTAATTCAGTAGACGAAGGTCAGGTTAATTTAGCTCAGGCTATAACGGAAATAGCCAACACACAGAAACAACTCTGCGCCAAAATAGCTATTCTAGGTCAGAATCAGCCCCAGTCTAAATCACAAATCTCCCGTCCTGTCAAAGCCCCACTAGAATGCTACTGCTGTGGTTAACCAGGCCACTTTGCTCGTAACTGCAGAACAGTTATGACCCCTGTACCAACACCTTCCCTCCCGCATCCGGCGTCCGCTGGCCGCCAGCCATCCACTAATGCTAATGTCGATCGGCAGCTCTGTAAGCGATGCCGCGTTAAAACATCCCACGCGTTTATGCAGAGTGCCCCCTCCTGGCACTACCTGTCGGAAGTGTGGTAGATCTCATTGGACCTATGATTGTTCAAAAAAACTACAACGCAGACTTTTAGCCCCAGGGGACGCTCTGGTGAAACTGGTTCTGCGTCTTCCATTCTAGATCGACGCCCGCAGGTTGTTTTAGAATGTGAAGGAGTACGTTTAATTGCACTTTTAGATACAGGTTCAACGCATACACTTATAAGCAACAATACTCTTAACAATTTTGTATGTATAGCGCCGCTTACTACCACTTCCAGTCATTTAACCAGTATTACAGGACATGCATTAAACATATATGGAGTGTGTACTATTGATATGATAGGGTATTCGGTCACCGTAATGGTAGTCGATATGCCAGATTGTGATCTGTTGTTAGGAATAGACATCTTACATAAGGCAGAAGCCGTGTTAGACATATGACAAAATCGTATGCCTCTTAACAATGGTAATTCCTATCATATCTTAGCTCCTGATGAAACTATAGGCCAGTCAGCACAGTGTTGCCTCAGAAAGGTAATTGGGTGTGAAGGATTAGCGTCAATCCTCACTTATTTTCAGGATATTTTTAGTGAGAAAAGCACTCCAGTTAGGCTTGCTAATATTTCTCCCGTTGTAATGCACACTGGGAATATTGATCCAAGTAAGCAAAGAGCCAATCGCATTCCTTACACTAAGAAGTAAATAGTGGAGGATTGTGTTAGTGAGATGTTGAGAGAGACTTAAAGCAATTAGAGAAATTGAAGAGTTACTGAATAGAGTAAGGAGTAAGATTACTTCTAGCTCTGATAAACTTCTGCCCCCTGGTACATTTGTATCAATACGCGTGCTAAATCCTAAAAAAGGACAAGCAAATCAATAGGCGTGCTAAATCCTCAAAAAGGACAAGCAAAATAAAAAACCTGGGTATCAGGTGTTAAGAAATTATAGGGGAGGATTGAGACTCCTGGATCTCCAAACGAAACAAGATATCCGTTTGAATAAAAGAAATGTGCGTGAAATCACGACGCAAAAGCCTTATGATGAAATAGATCCACTCCAACAAAGGGTGCGTTCTAAACATGAGTCATTACCACATACGCTAATGCCAATTCCCTTGCCGGAAAGAGAGTTTATTTCCCATGTGTCACAATCCGTGAAACTTAATCCGAATGCCAGTGAATTTTATCCTCGAATACGCCGAGGATCCTATGAGTGGCGTGCATGGTTGCGCACAGTTACCAGTGTAAAAAGTTAGCAAAGATTTCCAAGTCTACATCCCAACAGCCTGTGTTTGAGTCATTATGTATGTAGATGAATATGCGAATTTAGTCGATCATAAACCATTATTATGCTAATTCAACAGATTTAACTTACACAGTTTGAACTAAAATGTCGACATTATTGAACTCAGCTTTACGCTATTGCATCGCTTATTCGTTCGCGTTAAGCCGGCGCAGCATTTTTATTATTGGAGAGGTACGGGTAATGTTCATATAGCATTTGCTTCAAGAACCCGTTATGATATATACATAAAACGCTATGATATTAATATACTACAACCATTAATTGTAAGTTGGGTTATGAATTGCTATAACTCGGCTCGGGTTTCTCTGCGTTCTGGGATGGGTGCGCAACCATCTTGGGACAAGAGATAGCCAGAGTTGAGGGAGGCTTGGTTATATCATCAGAGGAAAATATTTACGAAATTTCTGGGTACGCTGATATCTATGTAAATGTTAAATATTATTCTCACTTGCGAGTTAAAAGAATTTTTGAATTTGTAAATGAATTTCTTTGCGTGTTTCGCGTCCCATAATTTAAAGAAAACGATCCTTTATTGATACGAATGAATACTTTTCCTATTTAAAGTAATGCTAAATATGATAGTATTTTGCAACCAAAACTTTTGTTGTGAATTATGCCACCGCGAAACAAAGACGTAAATAAACAAGCGTGTCTACCCGATGTTAGATACGATCGGACCCAACGAACGTGTCTCCATGGTTTGGCAACAGAAAGGAATGTCCTGTCGTTCTTTACGATCGCATGCTACCTCCCAGAAAGAAATGTTACTAATGATGTTAACATATGGCTCTAGTTCTGAAAGAATTAACAATGCCCTCCTATGAAGATAATGAACCCCCTGAATTCCTTTGACGGTCATGTTTATGATATCATCCAGTCACAAATTGACATCCATCATGTCCCCTGGTGGATTTGGTTCTTTGTAGCCATTCTTATTCATACAATGCTAAAAGCATTTGAATTGTGTCCCAGGTCCAATAGTCCTGAGGTCTCAATAGTAACGTATGATCACAAAAATGATCAAGTTAATTTAAGAATGAACCATTCTGAAGTAAGTTTAGAACATGTCAGTGACATTAATAAATAATTGAGTGGTCATTTGTAATATTGGACAATTGGTTTGATTGTAACTGTATAACGTTTATATTGGATACATGAAAATCTCCTTTTTATTCTGATATTGTATAGTATGTTCGAATTGTATTTTGAAATTTGTGCTAGTTAGAAATACTTATGGAAGTATTTTCAAACTCCTTGCCATGGGAGGAATGTTACGATCCAGTTTTTGAGCTGCTAGTTAGGAAAGTAATATAGTACGAGATTTATGGATATGATTAAGCGTGATGTTATTGCTTAAGGGAGAGACTTTTATCTGTACCATGGCTTACTCATTTAGCTTATTAATGAGTAATGTTCTTCCTTTTTTATTTGACATTGATGGCCGAGTGATGTATGAGTGGCAGTCCAATTCCCCTTTCTTGATTAATTGGGAAATGTTTTATGTGCTTTATATGCCAAATTAATGCTTTTGTCCTCAGAATCCCCTATCTTGATTAAGTCGGCTACGCTTTATATGACATTTTGATGCATTTGTCCTCAGAACCCTCGTATGCCGTGTGATTGCTTTATTTTAGCAATCCTCTTAAACCATTTTTAGTGCTTTGTCCTCGGATCTCTCGTAGAGTGCATGCGTTGAAGGGGTAGATAAATGGCGCGTGGTGAATTACTTATTATCTTTATTGGAAGTAGTTAAGTAGATCCTAGCGTATAAGACGAACAAAAAAGCGCACCATCACAGAAGTTCCGCAGAAGCTCCACAGAAGTCCACAGACGTCCATCGAAGCCACAGAGGGAAGACAGCCAGACTCCAAAAGAGGCTGACTCTCGCCAACTTCCCAATAGGCTTCAGAAGAGGCTGAAGTACTTCTACTTTGTGCTGTGGAGTGAAATAAGAAAATAAACCAACTTTAGTTTGAAAACGGAGTCCTTCATTTACCTGTGAACGTGCAATAAGAGAAGAAACAATAATATCTTAGCCTTACCCCAAGGCGCGATATTTACAGTTCTCACTGCACTACTGCCACTAGCGAAAATCCCTGAAGCCATCATCAGATTTCCAGCAGGCATAGCCCCAAGTATTGGTTGGCTTTCCCACCACCTCATGTGTCTATTGACACAAACCTGCTCAAGAGCTACAAAGCTCCCACAAACTCTCTTCATAGCCACTCTGCATTGGGCTAGGCACAGGAAACATGAAGCCAGAAGAGTTTTAATGTGGCTTTCGTAGACAAAGAACTTCTTTTGCCTTCGACCAGGGCCATCCTCTAGCCCAGTGTCACTATAAAACCAAAGTTGTAGGTGCTTTATTAGGCTTATGAGAGAGCACTGATTTTTATAAGTATGCAAAACAATTCCATTGTTTACAGGGGTAAACTATCACTTACAATTCCTGGTGCACTGCATGTCCATCCATATCATCCTCGTCACTTTCCATGTCGACCTCATCGTTAAAATCATAGTCTGGGTCCGTGCACATGTCCTCTTCTTCGTCTGCTTCAAGTTCCTCGCTATCACCGGATTCATCTGGGGGGGTCCGATAGCAAATCGCATACCGAAGAGATGAGATGTGTTTGCAGAGTTCAAAATGTTATTGGTTTTACTGTGTTCGTTCTGCATATATATATATATATATATATATGGGCAACATCATATATATATATATATATATATATATATATATATATATATATATAGAGATATAGAGAGATAGAGATATAGATAGAGAGAGAGAGAGGAGAGAGAGAGATATCTATAGAGAGATAGAGAGATATAGAGGGAGATAGAGATAAATAGAAAGAGATAGAGAGATACATATAATTAAATAGATATATATAGAGAGAGATATAGAATATATAGATAGAGATATATATAGAGTATATATATATTATATATAGATATCTAACATCATAGCCAATGAGGTTTAACTGAGGCGTGGTGGTGCCATACCCGATACCATGTGTTGTCGACCTAATAAATTACATTTTTCCTCACAAAAGCAGATAGACACACCTTTTGGTTCATGACAAGACAAAGGAAAGAGGCATATATCTCAAAGCAAGTCAACGCAAATTACTACGGCTTATTGAAACATCTTTAATATTCACGAACGAAAATGTTACTTATTGACGAAACGTACTAATAGTTTTACAAATCAGACGACATGCGCTGTAGTATAGGTATTGATAGTTTTGGTTTCAAGCTTAATTAGTTTCGACATCGTGGCAGACGGTAATAGCTAAGTGTTTGATTTCGAACGCAATTTATTGAGCATAACATTTCTATATTGCTTGTTTTCGGAAAATCAATGCAACGCCCATGGCAATAGAGCGCAGCTTACATCAAACCATCATATATAATCATTTTAACAGGCAGTGTACATCTCTTTTATATTGGTATCCAGCTTGGCATGCTTTTCCGCATGTTTTTCCACTAACTATTATCAAAACTGTAATGCATATTCGGAATGCTTTAACAGCAGATAATCGAAGTCATTAAGTTCAAGTTGGTTTACTATATGCGGTGCAATTTGTCGAAATACCCACAATTAGTGAGTACAGGCCGCATAGAAGCTGATTACCGATTGACACATATGTGGTGTATCGACGTTCTGCTTCAATAAAACAAATGATTAAGCAGTAGTTACCACAGGGTTTCCGCTCACGTTTCTTCAGTTGCTGTGGGTTAATATGTTCCAACTATTTATAACCATAACCCCAACGGCGTCGCAAAATCCAATTACCAATTATATTCAGAAGCATTAATCATACGATTTGCGTAGAAACCAAGTCAGGAACAAAAAATATTTGGTTTTAGCAATGCGACAAAGGCGTTTATGACTAAGATATGTATATAAATGTAAATATATTTTGGTATAAATATATATAGGTATAAATATGTATATATATATATATAGAGATATATATATATATATATATATATATATATATATATATATATATATATATATATATATATATATATATATATATATATATATATATATATATATATATATATATATTTGTAATAAATAATAATATATTTACAGAAATATATGCTCTCAAATGTAAATATATATAAATATATACATAATCATAAATAAAGATATATGTATATATATGTTTATCTCAACATATCCGTGAATTGGTATGAGCAAATGTTGCTTTTTAAAGACTAATTCCGAGTAATTTGTTCAGTTCACGGTGGCTGGAGTCGACATTATGTTCGGTACATTAAAAGTATTGCTTTCAACTGCTGTCATTAAAAATTACCATCCGCTGTCTTGCGTAGTCGACACAGAACAGCATACAAACGAGGATGTCATTCAAATACGATATTTACTGTGTATCGATTTGATATATCACCGTGCCGTGCTCGGCCCTCTCATCTGTATTTTTCACTGAATACAACAAACTATTACGATAATTCGCATTTGCGATATCATAACATGTGAATATTCGTGCGTTAATCTTGCAAATCTAGATAAACATATATATGTATGTTGAAATATGTATGTACAGATAAGGTTATCTAAATAAATACATATGTATATGTTTAAATATATATACATACATATATGTATATATATATATATACATACATATATATATATATATATATATATATATATATATATATATGCATATATATATTCATTTTATTATCGTTATAGATAAACTTAAGTCTACATCTATATATATGAAAGTATACATTTACATATATATATATATAAACAAATAAATATATGTGCATACATATATTTATATACATATAAATGCATATATACCTATATATATTTAAATATATATATGCATCTTAACATATATCTTGCTATTTTTTTTAATATAAACATATACATGAATATACATATATATATATAGATATATTTATGACAATATATATATATACATAAGCGTTCATTTATATATATTGATGAATATGTGCATATAAATGGTGATATAACAAAGTTAATGCATGTATATATATATATAATAACGATATATATATATATATATATATATATATAGAGATATATATATATATATATATATATATATATATATATATATATATATATATATATATATATATTTATATATATGATATATATATATATATATATATATATATATATATCTATATATATATATATATATATATATATATATATATCTATATATATATATATATATATATATATATATATGCATTCATTAATTTTGTTATATCACCATATATATGACTGCATGAGTTAAGTTGAGGCCACGGCGGAAATTAAGAGTCCATGAGGGGTTGCTGTAGGGGTAATCATCTGTTGCGCCATGCTGATTAACTGTGCCAAATACACCGTCAATAACAACAAATCTGGCTATTTTTATATATATATATATATATATATATATATATATATATATATATATATATATATATATATATATATATATATATATATATATATAGATATATATATATATATATATATATATATATATATATATATATATATATATATATATATATATATATATATATATATACATATACAGCTATCTGGACGAGCATTACAATTGGATTCGAGCCTCATCTTGGCTTCCAGCCAGGTATACTTAGGCAAAGGCAATCTTGTGTTGTTGCCGACTCTTGAGTAATCAGCATATTGCTGTGAGTCGGAGCGGCAATAATGAGGAAATAATGGATCAGTATGTGTCGGGTGGTGGGCGGCGCAGCCACGAGTGAACAACGCACTTCCCTCGGGTGCTTAGTGGTTACAAGACGCCACCTGTCACTACTGACTAGACGGTGCAGGCCTTGGTTTCCAAGCCCAGGCAGTTTTGACAAAAACATATAAACTTTGCTGTGTGGCGTGCGAGCACAGGATACTCTCGCTAGAGTCTCGGCACCTTCCATGTAATCTACACGGTGTGGCACCGTCTGGTAGAGAATCATGAACCTGTTCTCACCACCCCTATGACAATATATACGCCTTCAGGGCCTATTAGAGATTCTGTATCGAGTCTGTCGTACCACATTTCATCGATTGGCGCCTGAAGGCAACAGTCCCCAACAGTGGCCGAGGGGTCCTCTACGCACACGATGCTTACTGCTAGAGTAGCGTTTGATTGGTCGCCGGTCACGATATCTGATATCATTCATTACCGATAGCCTTTTGAGATGAAAAAGGCTGCTAAAACAGGGTTATCCCACGTGAGATTTGCGCCGTCCTGCACCAAGCACAGTGACCCGAGGGAGGCGCATACTGGATCACCTTCATTCCCAACATGTCTAGGGGCTTTTCACGGGCCGTCGTTCAGCCTGCAGCCGTGCATTATTGATAAGCGATGGTTCCCTTTAAACCTCAATGCACTGGCAAGTGAAGGGCAATTATCTAAATACTGAATGTAATTTTCATGAAATGTTCTTCTCTGTATGCATGCTTAGTTGAGATTCATTTATGTGTTATGTTACAAAACATAATACACTACCTGTGGCTTCGTTGGTAGTTCAGTGACATTTTAATATATTTCGCAAAACGTACACAATGGCACTTTCCCGATTGACCATAGTTTGAAGCATACATGAGCTCAAGCTTATCATGCTGTTCAGCATTTAATCGCCGGATATCGACGACGTACTTGTTTCAACTTCTCCACATAGATATATGGATGCTTGTACGCAACCCTTTAATGTCTGATAGAAAATGACGAGCAAAATATGGTGAACAGATATTATGAAATGATTTGGCAGTACGAGACGTATCCGCAGACAAAAACAATAATTACTCGTCCGCAATAGGATAGTCATTAGGTTTAATTATAGACAGTAGGTAGATTACAAGTGTGGCAGTAACGCCTCTTTTTAAGCATTGCAATGATTAAATTTCAATAATAGTAAAATAGATTTACAGATTTGCCCATGTCGGTTTTATTCACCAATATTACGGGGGAGCAATAAATCAAGATAATCTTGATAAAGATGAATGCGTATATCGTGTTGCATTGCTTTTTAATGTCATACCTACTGTAATTAGTGTTGAAACTGGCCATGTTCAATCAGGGGCATATGACATTTATTCGGTTGTCGTTTCCTTATCGCCATATCGGGAAAGACTACCTGTAGCTTATTACAAAGCAATAGTTTGCCATTTTTCGCTTCTACATACGTATGATGGTGCTCTGTATTGCTATTATAATAACATGCTTTGATGAAAATTCAGGGGCCACCTTTCAGCAATAATCGGCTGTTTTATGACCATATTGTTGCGATTCGATAATGCCTGCTTTCGAGTACTTCCTTTTTCTTGCAAAAAACAAGAAAGAAATCAATCTCTATATAGTCATTTTTCAATCTGTTGCTACAACTTTATTTTGTTATTCGGCATCAAATTAAAAGTTAACATTGATAATTGCATTTCTGTCTGGAATAATTTGTTTATAGTTTGAAGTTATTTCGTGAAAAACATCATTACAACATTACTACACGAAGGCAGAGGTAGCCAAATACGAGGCATTGTGATAGCTTATGATAGTTGGTTAAGGGACAAGTTTTTAACGGAACAACTAACCTTGACAAACAATGCAAAATCAAACAAAGTTGGAAACGTTGCACAACAATTGTGTCAGGTTGTGTTTTTATGATCATGTTTGGTTGCCGAAAATTTTTGAGAATAAATATGCAAAATGCCAGAAAAATATGTTATTCTAACTTGTTGCAGCAATATACCGTCAGTGTATAGGTACTAGTAGTTATTCAGCTCCCCGGATCAATATATCAATACAATGTACCTGCATATATTCCGTTAGGTAACATTATAACTTTGTCATTTTAATAACGTCGATACATGCATGATTAGGCAGTTTGTGAATTATGTAAATTGATTACGATTCTCGAATATTTTGAGTAAGTGCGAAATGAAACATCTTTAGTCACTTATTGATATCTCTTATCTGTATACTTATTTATGGCTTAACAGCTCTTGGAGCAACTGGCGTATTTTTGACTGAGTATTTAATCACCATGACAACTGAAGTCACGTTCATTTGCTCAGAATCGCGCGTCTAAATAACCAAGCGTCCCGTTTAAGAAAAGAGGCCCATAAATAAACTACAATGGTTTGTCGTTCGTGCCCGTTTAAATGAAAAGACCGGTTCCATTCCGTTTTATAAGTAATTGACGCATCCCTTAACAGCACAAAATGCCTGGTTTATCGTTCTCTGCTGTACAAATGAAAGACAAATTGAATTATCAGAACGCTTCGTTTCAGCATGTTAACATGAACACATGGCGATGTGGCGATGCTCATTCCTAATGTCCCAATTTATAGTGTGAGGTGTCTACACTCTGTAAATAAAGAGCCTGTAGTCGTAACAGGTCCTGCGTCGTTATGATGTACCGTATGGACTTGGCTTCCATGTTCGCAGTCTACGCTGAATACCTTTACCTACGCTAAGCTGCACAACGCATGAAAATATGAAAGTTGCTCAGAACTGACGAATTAGCTCAAAACGATACCTTTTCTGCCAACAATGATGCCCTATTTATTCACAACAAAGTAAAGACACTTGAACCAACCGCTGAGTATACGCGGAATAACAGTTCATTAGCAGGAATAATAGCACCGATGTAAGGTCTAGATACCGCATAGGGTTTCGTATTGAAGTACTAAAATACACATAACTTACGGGCAAAATATGCAATTTTGTATTTATTGCTATTACGTCAAGCGCTCATCTGCGTCAACTGGTAAGCTGCTTTGTCACCAAAATCGACATTGCCAATAAAACTGTTATGTCGATTGGTAGCCTGAGGCAATAACCGTTTGATGGAAAAGAATAATCAAGGGTTTCGAGAATATGTTAAAAATAGAAACGTTAATTTGGAATTCGAATATTTCTATGGCAGATAATTGCCCATCGGTGAATTTACCAACAATGCGGCAATATATGTAATGTTAATCTTTTGTCGAATTGTCAATGCCGTGAAATTGCCCATTGGTGAATTATAATGCGGCAATATATGTGGTTTTTTCTTTTCGAATGATTGTCATGCCGTGGACATATGACACTGTGATGGACAATTTTGGTGACACTACGGCACAAAGCCAAAGACACTAATGTGCCAATAAACAATAGGATTCGCAGAAATATACCAAGGTTGAAATGTAACATTGTTGCATATTAGCGTGCATTACGATATTGGATCATGTATCAGATTACAGACCGTTACTAAGGTGGTTTTGTAATTTATCAGAATACCTCAATGTGCCATATTTCAACTTGCCATTGCAGGAAACGATCACATGGTTGAAATGACAATTTATCGAGTAGTAATAGTAATTAAGATTAAACAACCAACTCAACAACAACAATAAGGCCATAATATTAACTATTATCTTGTGCTCAATGAAAACATTTTGATTTAACCGACCTCATGAATCAACTCAAATTTAACACACAAATCTGACTATTGGAGTGTTATAGTTAAAGCTCACAACGCATACCATCAGAAGAATTAGTCCTCATGTAGGACATAAAAATGAGCCAGCACTCGACCTATTAACGCAGCTGCAATTGTAGCTCCCCTCGTTCACGCCCGGGTAACGACCAGACTATAGTGTCTTCAAAACATAACATAAGCACAGCCCGCAACTGACCGTGATCGAACATAATCGAGAGATGGCAGATGCTCCGATTCTACCTGCCAACAGATGGACATCAATTGAAGACAGGACAACTGTGTTCTACTTTGTGTCACATGACATTAAATAAATCACTTTGTGCGTCGAAATTCATGTAGGTAAGTTGTACATTACCTGGTATATTTTACTGAAGAGGTATTTATTGGTTTGAATGTATGACTGAATGAAAGAGAAAATGTATTTCACCGAATTTGACATCAGCATATTACTGCATGCAAGGCTTTCGTGTATGGCTGCGTAAATTTTCTCGTGCTCGTCGCCCCTGAGGCCATATTGAACAAGTAGATTGCCCCATCAGCTTTCTACAGTAAGTCGGCAATAAATAGCTGCTAAGGGAACAAAAGGCTAAGACCATGCATTGCAGACCATAAAACAAATACTACTGGGATTGAGGGTAGTAAACTGGCTGGTCAACCGTTAACTGGTGGTAGACTTACACGTCGGATACATTCTAGAGTCATTCCGTAATGTAAACGGTTTTACCAATTGTAGGGTAAGTAATAAGAGCAATAAACTTAAGGTAATTGAGGCTGGTTACGAGCTGTTTGTACTTGTATAATGTATTGAAATTGGTCATAATCGTGTAAATTTCATACTGCCAATAACATACGAGGATATAACAAACTTCGCCTGGGCCATCAATAGATATTCTCGTCACAAACTATTTGTGCGTACGAAGAAGAACGCTTGTAGCGAACGTAAAACAGGCTTTTTATGGCAATATTAGGGATGTTGAATATGATGTAACTACTAGTCAGTTGAACGCTGTTTTATAACCTGCATCTTGACCAACATGCGAGGTTGGGCAGAGACTTACACTCAGTATTCAGACAGTGACACGATATGGACACCACTTGCAATAACAATTACATTGACATTCGCACATAAATGAATACAGCAGAAATAAGGCAGGTAGATTGTCGTTGATTCCTAAACATTAGCAATACCAGCGTTGACGTGCATCACGTCGCTTGTTGCCACCTAGGCTGCTCGTCGGTAAGCTTTTATAAATAACACATGCGTCGGTGGTCAGAAATGCCATTCTTTAAGGGTATCCTCCATCATACCACGAACAAGCAGACAAAACAAGGATTTGTGGGAGGGGGTTTGCCTCAAATATGTTAATGCAAAATTCATGTTCTTTGCAATTTTAATGCCCTCCTCCACATACGCTTCTGCTAAAAACTGTGTCATTGGTATACAATGTCAAATTTGTCAAGATCACCTAAAACAATGTCACACAAGGGATGTCATGTTGCATCGTGTCCTTCGAAGTCAGTCAGGCTTGTGCGCGTTCATGTGTTAGTTCTCGAATTTGCCTGCAAAAATGGCACTGCACGGTTGTATTGTGGAATTGCTCAAAACTGAGCCTTTATGCATGGCTGATTGTTACGAATAATGCCAGTTATTTGTCACAGGTACCAGACATGATGCCTTTGAATGTTTGTACATATGAATGTCTTCATATGATTGCACGAACTGAATATATCTATCTATCTATCTATCTATCTATCTATCTATCTATCTATCTATCTATCTATCTATCTATCTATCTATCTATCTATCTATCTATCTATCTATCTATCTATCTATCTATCTATCTATCTATCTATCTATCTATCTATCTATCTATCTATCTCTATCTATCTATCTATCTATCTATCTATCTATCTATCTATCTATCTATCTATCTATCTATCTATCTATCTATCTATCTATCTATCTATCTATCTATCTATCTATCTATCTATCTATCTATCTATCTATCTATCTATCTATCTATCTATCTATCTATCTATCTATCTCTATCTATCTATCTATCTATCTATCTATCTATCTATCTATCTATCTATCTATCTATCTATCTATCTATCTATCTATCTATCTATCTATCTATCTATCTATCTATCTATCTATCTATCTATCTATCTATCTATCTATCTATATATATATTCACATATACATATCTCCCTCTTTTTATCTCTTTCTCCCTCTTTTTTCTATATTGCTTTCTTTCTCTTTCTCCCTTTCTTGTTCTCCCTATGTCTCTTTCACCCTGTCTTTCTCTTTCTCCCTCACCGTCTTGCTCTGATTTCTTTATTTCACTCTTTATTTTCCCTATCTTGTTCTCCCTTCTTCGTTTTCTCCTCCACTCTCAATAGTATCTCTCTCTAACTCTCTTTTATTTTATTTCTTGCTTTTCTCTCTCTCTCTTTCCCCCTCTCTCTCTCTCTCTCCTTATCTCCTTTCCCTCCTCCCTTCTTCTTTATTATTATCTATTTATCTCTCTCTTTCTCTCTTTCTCATTCTTCTCACATTCTGTACTCTCTCCCTCTATTTTTCTCTCTCCCTTTTCCTCTTTATTTCTTTCTTTCCTTACTTCTCTCTCTATCGTCCTCTCTACCTCCTTCTCTTTTAAGCTATTCTGCTATTTCTCTTTCTCTGTTTTTATCTCTATATCCTTCTTGCTTTCTCTCTAATCTCTCTGATCTCACTCTCTTTTTTTTGTCATTTTTTCTCTCTCTCTCTACATATTATTTATATATATATTCATGTATATATAAATATATATATATATATATATATATATATATATATATATATATATATATATATATATATATATATATATATATATATATATATATATATATATATATATATATATATATATATATATATATATATATATATATATATATATATATATATATATATATATATATATATATATATATATATATATATATATATATATATATATACATGTATACGTATGATAAATTATGAAACCTGTTGTTCGTGTAGTGACTTACCTCAAACAGACTGGCTAGTCTTCCTGTAATCGCCCTCGAATTGTTTGATTTTTTATTGATCAACGTTCACCCGCCGGAAATTTTGCTGATTATTGCCTATTATACAGCATAAACGTGCTTTGGTATTGCCGGGTCCAATGTTGGAGCTCTCGCTCAAAGACGAGATCTATGCTAAATTAATGAGGAACGCCACTTGGATATAGCTAGTGTATGTGTTTCCGTCCTCGTTTAAAAGAATGCGCCAACCAATGTTCAAACCAAATATGCGTGCAAACTTGATGCTAGGCATTGCAGTAGCAACATTGTACAATTTAACGCCGCATGGTTGCAAGGTGTGACGCATACATGTTTATATGCGTCTGTTTACTCATCGCGATTCTTAAACACATGATGAGTTTCATTAACATTGTTAGTGCGCCGTATTTGTGTGTAGCATCCTCTGATGTACCCGAAAAACAATCGAATCTACTCGTTAACTTTATTGCTTCAAGCAGAAAATTCAGGCAAGCTATGTGAAGACAGTTTAAGGGCCAGCGTGGAGACTTTCCACTCACTTCTGTCTTATCCCAGTCCTTGACCTAGTTACCATGCTGCGTTCTGTTTGAGAATTCTGATGAAATCGATTCTTGATCATAATCTACAAAACAAAATATGCTCTTTATTTCAGCGGTGGTAATGAAGCCGTCTCAAGTACTGAGAAAGTTTTCTCCAGCAGGCTTACGTGCGACCTAATTTTCCAAACCTCTGCTTGTTCGATTATGTAATCCTAGGATCCACCTTAATTTTCAGCCCATGCTTTTGAAATCAACCGATGGTATTTCCTACACTAACCACACCGCCTGCTATATCGCGTGCAAGTAAATCTTAAGTGAATGAGTCATAAAACGGACATAACGTAAAATTGCTCTCTCTGGAATGATTGCGTACACGCATAACGATATATCGTCTTTGTCAGTCGGCGCGACGGATTGAATAATCGTCGTGAAAGAAAGTGTTGATCACAGGAAAAAGTATCAAAGTGATTCAGCCTCAACATATCCCGTCCCCGTAATCACCACGTGATTGATGAGTTTCATTTGCCTTGAGGATCGTCAAAAAGGTTTACATAGACGCCGAGTTTTGTATACACTGACTTAAGCAGAGCGAAGCCTAACGCAATAAGGGCTGTGTCTAGATCTTTATTCGTGCTCCCTATGGAGACCGAGGGGGCGAACAGAGCATGAACGTCCAAGTTAGGTTGACGAGGTTTCATAACACAAGGCATCTAATCTAATGCACATAACAACAGACAAAGTTTTAACACATCCGACATGCCACAGGTGATTGCTGTGCAGAGGACGACGCATAGGATTAAATGTATTTCCTACCAAGGGCTACGAAAACATCATTCTTATGCATAATGTTCTTGTTCATGAATATGTCAAAATAAATCACACCAAAATTGTATCGACCATCAGTTGTTTAAGCATACAAATTTGTTAGTCATGCAAAAGACGGCATATATTTTATGAGTGTGCTTGCATGTGGGTGCCGAGCCAAGAGTACCGGGGCTTGAGATATCTTGCTTATGTACGTATCACAGAGATATATGCCACTGGATTGATAAACATAAGACAGAAAAACGATGGATTGAGAATCCCCACCAATATATCACATCGACACAGCATGGAGCAGGACTGCAAAAAATGTTCATCTATTTTCTTCACTCGATTATGACCCGTTTGGAACACAATCGCGTGGTGTGTTACCTTTGTGAAGAAGATGGTCCGTCAGCTGATCTTAGATAAGCGGTGTCTTAGCAGCGCAGCAGTTTCCCTCATAAAAATGTGGCGTAAATGCTTCACTGCACCCTTTCGCCTGAAATGAACATGTAAAGACTGCTTTGCCACACATATACCGGTTGCGATTCCGGTCAGAGGGTTGATATCAAGCCACTTACACACGACATAATTTGTGTTGCAACTGACAGAGAGCAATCTGATTTATTTGCCTAATGATGACCTTATTCTATAGGTCAGTAGCTGGTAGACATACAAATCTACCAGATAATAGAGCATAACATAAGTGCTTATAATCTGAACGTGGTACTTATATTGGAATAGGCTTGATTCAGTCACTATCTATTTCAGACGAATGACAGATAACCCCCAACATAATCATAACATCTATGACAAAGCATTGGCATATTATCATTACCCTTACGCATAAATTGCATGATAGTGTAATATGACTTCAATGTCAACATAAGTGAAACCAGCATGTTGCTATGAACATATAATGATAAAGAATGATAACATTATGTTTGGCGAATGCTACTTTCTAACATCAGGACTTGCAGTTTCTTGTTTGGCTATGGTCGCACATTGGCATTGCTATGTTAGTGACCTAAGTGAAACATATTATTCTCAGGTACTGGTGTATGAAGTAATGTGTCTAAATGAGGTACGTTGTATTATTTTACAGGTCACTGCATTTATTGGAGCCTCTGCTATGCTCTACCGAGGGAAAAGCCTGGAATCAAAAACTGGGAGCGTAGTAGGCCAAAGGTACACGTTTTCGATGCTAAATGGATTGACAGGGTTGTCTACTGTTTGTGTTATTATAACAATGATATATTTCCCTTATGTGTAACAGGGCTTAAGATAAATGTACTGAGGAATAAGATATAGCACTTGATGTTTTTGTTTAAAAGGAAAATACTCGTTGATACTAGTTACGTGCGATACGTATGTAGGGCGTGTCATCTGCGTAATGTGTTGCCTCCGAGCTAATAAATTATGGTCCCGACTAAGCGTAGGTAGTGCTGTTCAAGTCTAAGTTAAGTTGTAATCTTCTCTTCGATAATGAACCAACTGTGTTAATCACTTTCTATATTACCATATTGCTATTTGGCCACATACGTGCCTCCAACTAGTGCATGAAGCCGGAATTGGCGTTTAGCCAAACTGCCATGCGTCCTTTTGGTATCTTGACAAGCCTGTCATAAAACTGAATAATTCCTGTGACAAGAACATTCAAATTTCATTGGTTGCTTTGTTTGCTGAAATAATACATATATAAGGTAAAACATTCATGTAGCTAGCTGTTAACTGGTGACAAATATTATTAGTATTACATAATAGGCAAAGTATGATTTTCTGACAACAATGACATATGTGAAATTCTATTTAACAAGTCGCACGTAATGAATATCAAATGAAACTAGCAGTGTAGCGATTTTAGAACATAAGCTTTATTTTACACAACAGCAATATTGTTTGGTCACATTTAACTGTGCATTGGTGCCATTTGCTATCCAGTTCTGATTGCAATATCCATTCCACGGTCTTACTATCAACCACCACATTCGTCAGTTTACGGTTTCTGATGATTGATGATGCTACACTTACGGTAAATATTTTCGGTAAGATGTTTATAAAATGTTATAGAATTTTCACAAACGTAATTATGAATGCATGTTTTAGAACATATACTTGATGCATGCTGTTATTCGATAATAACATGCATTTTAAAATAAGTGGAACTGTGTTTGTAATGGTCATTATTGTGGTTAAGCAGCGTATAAATGCATTGGCGAGACTAACTTAGAAAATGCTATTTCATTACCTTAAATAATTGAGAAATAAACAACCATTAAGTACTTACATCACAGAATCACTGTAGCATTAGGATAATCAAAATTGTTTTCCATAGGACGTATAATTTACTGTTTTTACTTTAGTATAGGCTGAATTAGCAGTCTTACAACTTGAATTAATTCATCGGAGTGTATGTCTAAATGTTGAGTCTTGGACATATAAACCCAGTTGTCCGTGGCGTGTCCTAATTAGGCGACATCAAGTTCAGCAAGTTTGTGGCTTGTGGAAGAGACGCACGATAAAAACTGCATCCAACACGATAGCAGGGTCAGTTAGAGGAATGAAACTACGATTTATGGACCTGAAACATAATATGTGAATTGACAATGTCAATATATTTATCCAGCCAAATTGTCCAAGCTAACTAAGTACCCAATTTCTAATATATGTATCAAGTGCTCGAGGGGTGCATTTTATGAGACTTACATTTTACATAATGAAGAAAATAAGAATGATCATAATTAATACCGCAACGGGTAATGCATTTATTGGTTGACAGTGAAGCTCATCGTTACGTCCAGTGTTGAAGTAGATTGCAGTGAAGTAGTTATTGCAAAGCAGTTCACGCCATTGAGACGTTACTAATCGAACAAACAAACGTAACAAGCGTGGATAATACTCTACACCAATTCATCTAACAGGCATTTTGAGTACTTCACGGTTAGTCTGTTGAACACAGGATGATAGACCACATGAAAAGTTGTGGCATTGGTATATGGTCATTAACTCATCACTATGTACACAAATACACCACAGTATGTAGCATGTATGTTTCTAGCCAACCAATAACGTTTTCATGATCCTAGCAATGTTTCCAGCAATGGTCTGATGGAACTCCAAAACAAGAGCTTGCAATATCACCAAGAGGGCATCTGGTAAGCATTGGCAAACAACAAGAAGGTAAAAAGCACATCTTGAAAGGGTTCTTGCTGTCCTAGCCTTTAGTTCAAAATCCCATTTGCTATAATCTATCCATGTCTTGGTATGAATATATATGTTCAACATCCAGATCTAGATGTAGCAAAAGTTTTGGACCAATCCGTTGATTAGCAAGTATTTATATACAGCAGCAGCTCATGTGTAGTACCACACCCCAGTACACAATCGTATCTAACCATGGTCTATGTGTAAGGCTCTTTTACTAATAGTAAATTAGTATCAAGCAGCACACATACACTACTGGTGCGCTCTGGAGCAATAGATTATTACGTTCTCGAGTATTAGTCAATTGTGCATCCAAAAGAGATGCACAGGTACATTCGCCTATTAACCAATTAGATAACCGACTGCGAGTGGTATTTGTAGACTGTGACGGATCATTAAATCCAAACATTGCTTGCATTCTTCCTCTGCCCTTGAGATCCGAACGATAATTTGGATTGTCATGGGAATGTAAAATCTGTAAAAGCATCAACAGAATAAACAATGTTTATGCCATTCATAAGTTGCTCATCGATGATTGAAATGGTTAATAATATGGTTTTACAGATTTGACCTAGGAAACAGCGTGGCGTTCTTGGCGTTATAGGTGCCAATTGGGCTGCGCTTGCCATATCCTTTTATATGAAACACATTGGTTAGCCAATAATAGCCCTTCAATGATTGATTCTTATGTTGCTATGTTTGTACATATTTTCCCAACGAATCTGTTCAGCGTTTATTAGTTTTTCATGTACGAAATAGGTAACCGACTTCGAAATGGCTTGATTTCGCAAAACAGCACCTATTACCGAGACCGTTGCACAATCAAACACTTGTTCACATAAGATATTAAGCGGTCGCACGATAAGAGCAATTTTGAAGTAGAGGAAAAACATTCGGCATAGTTGTCGATCAAATCGGGACTGGAACCAACGAGGATCGTCCTTGTGAGTTACTTTTGGTCGACGATCAAATCGGGACTGGAACCAACGGCGGTGTGCTCTGAAACGACCTTGCTGCAAAGGAAGGACGCTTGAAAAGAATCTTGGCAAGCCTCCCACAGCAGAGGCGGTGGTTCGTATCCAGATCGCCAGAGACGTCAGAAGTATCAAGTTCGTTAATGAGGAGTGCAGGTGGAGTTCAGCCGAAAAATCTTGATAGAGGCTGACTGCTGTGGTCTCTTTTTTTGCTTCTTTCAGTATCTTGATTTCTTCTTTTGTTGTCTCTCAATATCTCGTAGCAGACTCGTCAGATCGCAATTGTTGCTCTTCAGTGGCGGGAGGCGAGACAGATCCTTGGCGACATAACACGGTAATGACGGGGTAGGGATCTCTAACAGTGCGCTGGTAATGTCTTCTCCGATCCTAGTCTCATCATTTTACGAGGTCGTCTGTGGTGACTAAACGACCTGCTGTTTAAAAGAGGATACCCACAGTAGAGCTTCGTCAGAGTTCATCTTATAGCTGACGAAGCATAGCAGGTCATTGACTATCGGGTTCGTTAAGTCTTGGCCCTTGATAGCCAGTTCAACCGTGAAAGAGCCGTTCGCTTGCCTTGCATAGCCGTTAATGCATGCGACATGACGGATTGGCCATATTCTTAAGGACTGGCCGCTGGTGTGCGGCGTTCAACCTGACACTCACGACAGGAAAAAGCGATACAAAAGATAACTCGAAAGATGCAGAAAACAGAGCAGAATAAACAGATGAACGAATTTAAAGCACTGAAGCTGTTGTTCTGTCGAATAAGCTATCGTTGCGATGATGCACTGAAAATGTCAAGCTCGAAGAGCGCCGCGTAATGGCATAGAGCGGCAAGTCTTAAGTTTTTTCCATGCGACCACTTCGTCTCAGGCCCAGTCAACAGTGACTTTGTAGCCGTAGAATCTGTGAGTATAGAGACATGAGCTGCCGTTGTCACTTTTTTGCTCCTTTCACTATCTTCATTTCAACTTAAATAGCCTCAATATCTCGTAGAAGATTTTTCCGATCGCAGTTGTTGCTATTTAGAGGCAGGAGGCGGGACAGATCTTTGACAGGGGAAGGATTTCTAACAGTGCACTGATAATGCCTTCTATGCCATGCTGCTGTGCATACATGCATAACATAAACTACAGGAAAGAGATGGAATGTCGGAATACCGAGGTTTGTATATTAATTAGAAAGGCTTTCGACTACAGCTTGACTTCAAAGGGATCGGTAACATCTAAGGTCCGACACTGACGATATATATCTTATGCCGTGTGAACACTGCAATTGACCCCGCGAGCAAATACCGCTTACCTTTAGGGTTGTCATAATGTTCAAAGGTAAACAGTTTGCCGAGCTTGCCAATGTTAATCCGTAGCAATTATGCGCTGGCCGATGAAATTAACACTTTTACTATTCTAAAATGTTTACTCTCGGTATAATCTGTACCGTTGCGACCACTTGCGATTGATTGCACAATATTGATGATTATTTAAACGGCCTTGGTTCTCCGTTGCCTTTCATGTAAAGTTTTATCACCAATTCACACAAAGGCCACTTAATCCTTTCAAATTCCTGCACGTATCTCATGCAAGTATAAGTTTTTCTCAGATACATATTATCAAGGCCGATTCTATAAATGTGATATATTACTTATTACAATTAACATTTGCATTTTGTATGCAGAAAAACGAACCTTCGCTCTGTCAAGCTGATCATGTCTGTGCAAATCGGATCATGGTAAAGTAATTTTCTTCCATGGTTTAGGCAGAGGATCATTTTTATAGTATCAAATGCTTAAGGAAGATACAAATGGCCTTTAATTTACAGCAGATTGTGAACGGATATATTAACGGTGCTCATAGAAATATTTGTTGCATATTTGTTTGGCACTGTATAATATGTTAGCATGCTTCGAAACAATCATACATCATGCTTTCAGACAAGAATGAAAAACCAATTGCGGTAACCTGTCAGGCCGGATTGTACTGGCATGTTGCCTCTACTTATATATATATATGAGCTATTGTCAACATGAGTGCAATGTATTGCCAACAATGCTACAATACTTTTAGCCTGCCTGTGTAGCCTTATACATTTGATTGAGCGAATAACAGCAGGTTGAACAAAGATTTACAAAAACATTCTGGCCAATTATCCTCCAGCAAATAGCAATAAGTTCAATTTAGTGTAAACACTATCCAACAACTTAAGAATCCCTAAAACTATAGAAGGAAACCTTTGGCCATATTTAAGGCATTACTTATATAAGCTATCCTACCTTAGGTGACGTAATGGACATGATAGAATGTGAAGGTGTGGTACATATGCAGGGAATATTTCCCTTATATGTGACACTGTTTTATTGTGACAAGCAAACGGCGATGGGATTCTCATGTAATCCTTGTGCGTGGCAAACGATACATCAACACTAAAGCGCTGTTGTTTTGGAAGCCATTAGGAATTAAATAATGCCCCACGAGCAACACCGACATTTATCTGCGTCCCAGCTGCCTCTTCCGCGATTTCGAATGTGTTACAGTATATACTGGGGTTGTGGCATAGCGTATGTATAATAAAAGCCAGCGGGCAAATCTGGAGCACGAACAAAAACAGCTCATTCATGCTTTATTTGAGAGTCTAGTTGCCAGAGTGACTTACTACCTGACAATACGCAAATGTTAATGCGACAGTTTGGTCCACAATACTTGTGACGATAGCTTGTTAAATCACACATTAATACCTGTACATTATAAGTGACAAGTTTTTTGCATAAGGATGTATAGTTTGCTTAGATGAAGCTTACAACAAAGGTTCCTGTAAATATTTACAGTTAACTTCTTATTAATGCGTGAAGGGCAACTTAACCAATGATAGGCGACATTCTATCATGATATTCTTGGATTGACACAAATGTGATGCAATGGCATAAATCGTCAAGATTAATTCCAACGTTAAGATTGGTGAACCACTGCCAAACAGTGTTAAAGGACCAGCAAAGTGGTAGTGTCGAAGGGGCAAAGAGTCGCAGGCAACGTCGTTCGGTCGGAAAATTCGGATGCATTTATGCAATTGTCTGGTTTCAAATTTCAAACAGTGGAATGCCCTCGAGAATACACAATATCTGTTATCCCAGAATATGTATTGCTATAAAGTCATAGATTGCGTCGAACATTTTGAGGATAAAAATGTGCTGAGTGAATACTTAAATATTCTAGAAATTAATTGAATGCCAAATATTCTCCACAATGTCTATATTATAGTCATAAATAATAGCTCATTTAGGCTTATGAAATTACCCAATTCAATTTTGTTTTCGATTCCGAATGACATTCGGTAGCATAAAAGGTATTTGAAACTATTGTACTGTTCACCCTATCCTCCTACAGCCTTTTATCGGCAATACTATAAAGTCCAGTGGTGAAGATTAACTCCTGTAATCAACGTTTAACGGAGAACGAAGGCAGTAAACTACGGTATTTAAGTCCGAACTATGCCGAAATATGTCATATTTTTTAATAGCTCCATTCGTGGTTTAAACGTACCGACTGCAAGCGTTACAATCCGAGGGCCGTTGGCTCAGTCACTGATGTACTCAACAGTGAAGAATATAATAACTGTATTCTATGATAACCCATGAAAACGTCGTTGCATATTGCCGTTTTGTAAGCATATTCGTCAGCTATTCTCAGACACATTGAATTCAACACCGTGTACCGGCCGCTGCCCTCGTGTACAATCGATAGCACAAACCTTAGCACTCCCATCATTACTTAAACTGCCATTCAGTAATGAAGTGTTATCATTTTGACTTTTAGCTTACCCTCTGGTGCTTGATACCTAGTAGATAAGACAATGTGGCGTGATTAAATTTGGTATGAATTATTATTCACATCATTTATTGACAACTAATGTATAATAATTGTTCATTAAAGCCAATTGTGATATACGGCCATCATGGAGAATATTTTCAAGTATGATCAACAGATATTTACAGAAAGTTGAAGAAAAATGAGTCCATCAGCATCAGATGACATTTGCTTAAAGTTGACATTTACTGTAATGTCCGTTCTCGATAAGATTCTCATGGATATGGATTCCCAGACTTTAGCCACGTATGAACTGTTTCTAAATGTGGTGGTTTTAAATCTGTGTCCTCACACTCCATGTCGAAGCTTCGTACATGTTTATGTATCAAATTAAGACAACTATTCTGGCGCGTCACTCACTTGAAGTGACCGTAGAGTAGGTCCTTACCAGTGCAGCCTTTCTCCAATAAGCGCACGTGGCCAAGTCTTACAAGCCTATGGTCTGGTGAAGACCTCGGTGTGTCTGGTCCCGTTGATCGATAACGAAGAAAGATTTTGCCAATCTAAGGGGGCATACATACATACATACATACATACATACATACAGACACATACATACATACATACATACATACAGACATACATACATACAGACAGACATACATACAGACAGACATACATACATACATACATACATACATACACATACATACATACAGACATACATACATACATACATACATACATACATACATACATACATACATACATACATACAGACATACATACATACAGACATACATACATAGACATACAGGACAGACAGACATACACATACATACATACATACATACATACATACATACATACATACATACATACATACATACATACATACATACATACATACATACATACATACATACACATACATACATACATACATACATACATACATACATACATACATACATACATACATACATACATACATACATACATACATACATACATACATACATACATATACTCATTCATACGCAGGTACATACATACATACATACATACATACATACATACATACATACATACATACATACATACATACATATATACATACATACATACATACATACATACATACATACATACATACATACATACATACATACATACATACATACATACATACATACATACATACATACATACATACATACATACATACATACATACATACATACATACATACATACATACATACATACATACATACACCGTCACGATACCACTGTTGTGCTAAATATAGCGATGTGGTCCAACATGGCAACGGATTTCCCTTCAGTCGGAAGTCGGAACAATAGCTCGTCAATGTGGACTCGGAATAAAATGACAATACTGTCACTATTAAGACCATTACAATTGTCAGTGAAGGGGTTGTTCCATTGATCTCTATGCATTCACTGAGTACTCACGTTTCGTAGAAGTGAAGCATTCGTTAGACATACACCATGACTTCACGATACCCCAAACAATTGTATTAAATCCATCCGATCCATTACTTACCAAGCATCTGTCATCCGGACATAATATGGTGAATCATGACAATAATAATTATCTTTAATCTCATACACTGCACGTGATATTGTTGCAGTGTTGTGAAGTAATTGTATCCGTAATTGTAATCTAGTCACTGCAGTACATCGCACGAACAGCTATTGAATGGCAATTATCACTGATGCACATATAATATTTATTTCTATTCCTAGGGATTGGCACAAGCATAGTCAGTCGCGTGTCACGAAGCGTATGTGCATGATTTATCAGCATGTCAAAAAGTGTCGTCACAGGTTTTAAGAATGTGATAGTCGTAATCACAAAGTAACTGTAAATTTTACTCGTTTGACCTTACAAGCTTCCTGCTTTATTTGAGCGTATGGTCGATAGCGTTCAAAGACTCACATGTACAGCCCGTACTATAATTCTACATCGCGAACCAAGGAATCCTCCAGCGCCTCCAATGCAGCGTTACTGTAGCACACAGCACACTTCTCCTTCATCGCTTTTGCCTTTGGTTTATAATGCTTTTTCGTTATTTCTTTCCTGAAATAGGTACATCCCTTAGGTTTTAACGGGAGAAGCTTGCTATGTATCAGTAGCCGGTTTGTGGTGATTTCTGATCACGTTCCGTGACGACCTTTTACGATCCTGCTTAGACTCAATCAGTGGAAGGAAACTCATCCTCTTATGGTTGGACGTATCGGCCATAACCAGCAGAAGACAATAAGTTTAGTTTTTCCGTGCACTGATTGACCTGTTCCCTCTCGGTCCGCCCCTTGTCATTATCTCATATATTCACATACGAACTTTGTATCATGTCTTTGAACCCTTTCTGATACTTCTAGGTCACGTTGAAGGAATGGTGACCACGCCTGCACTACATATTCCGATAATTTTTACTTAATCGTAGAAGTCAGTGTAATAGTCAACTCCAGTAATTACGTCTCCATCTATGCATCGTAGTTTAAGTGGGCCAGTAGCTCGTCATATTCATCGGTAGGGACTGACCAACATCATATGACATATACAAATGAGTGATAAGAATCCTGCTGGGTATATATTCTGATAGAAAGGTAACAATACCCGCATGACATCTTTTATGATTTAAACAGTCAATGATGGGTCAAGTTAATTCGGACGACCTTGTGTGTAATCACACACAGCCACCATAAGGTCTTATCGTGATCAACTTCTACGCATCTGCACTAGATGCATCATGTACTGACACTTCCCTTGTGCGGTGGTCAAACTGAGCAACATATTATTAAAACCAACCCTTGCACCAGAAGAATATTACATTTGCATAAAAAAACATAGTGCGCATGTACTTTGTAGTGTCTTTTGTGCCCTCGACGGCTGTACTTTTATTATGTACAATCGTTGCCAATCATAGGGAGGAGTGAAATGTACAAAAATACCAACTACTATATAGTCCTACATTGCCATGGAAATACTTTACACGAGCACTATAGGGTAATACATATCCCTCAGGCATTAAGTTTACATTATCGTCAAAATCTATAACATAGGACCGCCAAATCGTCGCCGTTAGTGCCTTTGTTGTCGACTCGATTCGGTTCCGTTTCCGTTTCATATAACTGCGTTTGCCCCAGCATATGACACCATATAACTGCGCTTACCCCAGCGTATAATATAATTAAACTGCGTTTACCCGAGCATAGAACAACATTTAACTGTGCTAACCCCAGCGACTAACATCATATGACTGCGCTAACCCAAGCATATAACGTCGTGTAACTGCGCTTGCCCCGGCATATGACATCAATGTATTGCACAACAAAGGGATGCCATTTGTGTCGTTAATCAATAGCCATGAAACTGTGCCGTATGACATCAATGCTCTCTCGCCGTAAGGTAGAAAGCCCACCATGATTGTGACTTTCATGATATAGAACGCTTAACTGTTACTTTGACCTTTTATCATATAACGGCAATGGACAACATCACAATTCAAAGAATGCGTTCATAGATGCACTGATAATTCCTAACGTTGCTTATACGAGTGCATCAGTGAAGTATATTTGATGTTGTTTTCGCAGTTGGTTGTGTGGTTCAAAAGCTTCCACTTCACAATACTCAATAACCTGTGCAGGCGTATATCCGATACATAATACGAGGTCATAAGGTACATAGTGGTGAATGCAAACACACAACATATACGTAACCGCAGTAGGGCATTTTCCATGTCGATTAAATAATAACGGTTGCTCGAGATATGCACGCAGTTTTAGGAGTAAACCCTGTGAATATATATGTACTCAGCGTACACTCCAGTAATGAATAATTACACTATGTTCTATAAAGTAACTTATGCTTGGTGGTTACGTACGATTCAAGAGCACTAATGAAGGTGGATCAGGTCATGTCAGAAATACCATGGTCGTGACATGTTACAAATATACCGAGCACCCGCAGGCAAATGTGAGACAGAAAAGGGCAATCCTAGAAATTCCTGCCCGTTATTATAGCATGGTCACCCAATGTATTTAAAAGAAAAGATAACGCAAGATCATTCCAAGAAGCTGTAGCTAACTTTGATCTTTTTGTAAACAAACCACGACCTCAGGTCATGGATAGCAGTATTTATGTTCGTATTGGTTTTTATTCTTTGCGTTTTCGTAAGACTAAATCTATTTTCCGCGCCAATCCCTTCTCCTGATATAGTCATGCTCGTGTTTCCTAGTTGGCCCACCCAGAGAAATAATCAGAGTCACGTGCATGATCCTTAAACTATTGAAAAAAGGTAAACTGACGCGTCACATATCTTGAATAGGGGGTAATGGGACAAATGTTGATGCAAGCAGTCAAATAAAGTGCATCGATGAATAAGTTTGACATCCGCACGTATATCACTATGCACTTAATATTTGTTTTACCCACTGAGGTTTATAGAATGACAATTTATAATAACAGGCGTTGCTAACTTTAATACCATGTTAACGTCGTTAAGGGGGTACAAAATATAGAGGCCTATCACGATTAATTTCTAGAGGCCGTTTACAAGGACCTTAGTATGTGCGCATACGCTTCTGTGCGAGTCCTCGACCTGTGGATGTGTTCGTGTCCTAAATTGCATTTTGATGCATTAAATGAGAATGTGTAAAAAAAACATAGGAGTCGTATCAATGATTATTTCGCTCACCAGGTTCCCTCAGTTGATGGTAAAACTAGTTTTAATTTGTCAATAATTCATTCACGGAGCAACATTTTCTTGTTAAACCCTCCTTAGGACATTGCATGAATACAGATGGTCAACGTTTTGTCTTAGGTGCCAATACCATAATATTGTGCATGGTCGTCCACATTGGTTCTACGTCCAAGAGACAGCATGCGGGATTCATATGTTGTCGAGGTAAATCAGCAAACTAAGTAAGTCAATAGGGCATGGGTCCCATTTTCCAGCACTTGCAGGGCGCCGTCAATTGTGGACCACGGTCTCTGAATCCGCCAGGTTGATTCACTTGAACCATGTCAATAGAGTCTATTAATTCAAAAGCCTTAGAATAGAGTTAAAGTGAAGTGAACGAAATCAGTAGAACCAGTGACTGGCTTCTATTGGAAAGCTTGGCAAGACAATACGCTGTTGTCACAAACATAATAACAGTTCCCTTTTTAAACAATATTGTAGCTAATCATATTTTGAGTATATTTGGTCCGATTAGCTCCAAAGGGGATACCCCTAGCAGCATATGCAGCAGTGATAATTTCCCCATGATTAAGTTGGCGTTAGGATTACGTAGGCTATTCTGACAAAATTGCAGGAGCCATTTACGTACATTAGTCAGTAGAATGACAGAGGCGATCATATACAGTTGAGACACAAGTTAATCTGCGCATGGAATAATGAACGACTTAATGCTGTGAGCTAGCTCATCACTCTCATATGTCTAGAATACTAATGCAAAGAAAATATTGCAAGAAAGATACTCTACAAAATGTAATGAACAAATTAAGGAACAAGAAAAGGGGAAGATCAAAGGGACATGAAAGCAATATGGTCGGTTTCAGGATCGATTTTGCTGTATGGCTAAGAAGTCGTTTATATTCCTCATTAACGCCTTGCTTGCTTACCCGTACGCACATAACCATCCCATCGCGCACTCAAAACTACAGTTCATAAGAAACCGTGAACAATGCATTCCAGTGGGGCTGCATAAGCCGAGGTATCTGGCGTGCTTCTTCAGACTTATGGTTAAAGTAAATGGGTTCACAAACACTGTCGGCAAACTACTTTCAAAACCAATTATTGAACTTTATGGTAATATATCCTAGCTGTCACAAGTAAACGCCTAATTTCAATGGGTTTACCAACAATGTCGGCAAACCAATTATGGAACTTCATAGTAATTAATCTTAGTTGTCACAATCTTAAAAACCTTCGAATTTTAATTTTGTGTGCCTGCCAATCTAACGTTTACTGGCCATTGCCGGCTTTGAGATAATATATGCACACTTGGAGTGTATTAAGAACCTCACAGAGCACAAAGTACATTTCCTTGCAACTTTTCCGCAAACAATATGGTGGTACATCGCGCTGAGTTAAGCTGAGGGATCCTTCACCTACTCACGCACGCAATCACACACACACACACACACACACACACACACACACACACACACACACACACACACACACACACACACACACACACACACACACACACACACACACACACACACACACACACACACACACACGCACACACACACACACAAGCGTCTTTTACTTCTCTTGTTCTTTTTTCATTCATTCATTATGTGCGGCCCACGTTTTCTAAGAATATGCTTTGTCAACAGGTAAAAACACTCTCTTAATTTAAACTGGCGCCAGATGTTCTAAAAATTAATTAGCTTTCAAATACAAGGAGTGTGTTGAAAACATAACATCTCTGAACAATTCAATAGGATGATAAAAACCGAGTACATGCGCAAATACGTTAACAATTTCCTTTTCCAAATTACCGATTTTTATCGATAGATAACTTACGAGTGCAACTTGATCAATTTGATGCAGGACGGTATCAAGCGTGCTCGTGATTATTGCAATTAAAATCGGCATGAAACACGACGCAAAATAGCGAAAAAAGGCTAACTAGGCATTTATCAATTAGCGTGAATGAACCACAAAGCCAAGTAAACCTACAATGGTCCATAGTACCTTTGGTTATTTTCTTCTCACGCTGAATTTGACGTTCCATACAAACATGCAACAAATAAAATCTCTTGAATTGGGGGTGCTGCTTTTGAAACAGTGTTAGTTGAACATATGTCGGCTACGGGGTTCCTGATTACACGCTGATTTGAATTCAATACTCTTACAGTGACAAGCGCTATAGAACGAGACACAACGAAAATCCCGTATTCAAATGTATTTAATGAATACAGATGTGTGGTACCTAATGATTTCTGTCTTGATATGTGCACAAACCGACACGGAGAAACACAGATATATTACATCTGTGTAATGAATTTAAATATTTGCTTTGCATATGCTAATATAATTCAACGGATTAGATCGCGGTTTCCTTTAATGAGAGGGAATATAACGGAGTCCTGGTCCATTTATTCATTGCAATTCTATATACTTTAGTTCTTAACATTCTCAAAGTATGGACAGTAATTACTTGTCTAATTGCAAATACTATCTCGGTAATTTAGGCTCTTCATTTCAATAACACCCAGCATAGTTGTGTTAATGTTGCTTGAATAGCTAATTTGCTGTACCGTACAATTCCACCACCAGGACGTCGACATCGAACACCTGGATTGATATTCTGCCGGCCGACAGCATAGATCGTGTCTAGTTAAATACACATTCAGCTGATTACGTAACTGTATAGCCTACATAATCTGTGTTCAGCCAGGAACTAGAATCAGAGATGCTAACTCATTTCAGTTGGCTCTGATTAATTGGAATTAGTTGTTTCAAAGATGGGATAAATAACAATGGGATAATACCATGGCTGCTCTAAAGACAGCTATAATCTATCCTATCCAATTTTGGCCATTGGTGAAGCTATTATCTGGAATCTTATGAACGTTTATGATTTGGAGTCCGCTTGACAGTGCAATAATCAAGCATGTGTAGCCTGAAAGGATGGTGTCAAGTTTACGTTAGTTTTCTACATATGCTTAGGCTTGGCAATCAAGAGTGCAAGTGCCGGCTTATTGCTTTGGATGTAGTGTTTCGTAGGGCAGGATTCCGTCAACAAGACAGTGGCGCATTGCACTATAAAATATGTCTGCATGAATCAGGTTGTGGCCCATGGGCTTGTGGTCGACTCTAAAGAAAAACATTTAATCCTACCATCGGTACAAACATTTGTTTAGCACAGCATAAACTGTAATTGTAAACTTTATTCTGTTCAATTTATAATCCTTTGCATATATATTCTTTATACTAACTAGGAAATGACGACCAATCAGTGTTTAGTGATAATGTTGTCAGTGTCCATGAGTAGCCGATGGCATTACAGTAGAGACGAGTGTTTGAGTGGTGTGTCAATGCTTACAGCGTCATCAACACGCACATTGTACATCCAGCACTTCCCCGACCCTCGCAAATTACTAAACAGTGGTAAACTAATAAGCTATATATTTGCATTGGTACTGTGTGTATTCATGTATGTCAAATGTGTTTTGTGGTTTTCATATGTTGGAGCTTTTCAAAACCTTTCTTGAGAATCACATACGTCTAGATGTGATCATGCAAAAGACCAGTGATTATCGGCTTCACCGCTCCATAGGGCTGTCTGAAGTTATACGAGCATCGCCTGATATCAGAATGTTACAACTAAGGCATTTGCTTGTTTAATGTCACATGGTATGAAGCCGTATGTCTACTTATGTGGCTACGTCAGACACTTTGAACATCTTTGAGAAGTCCCACCCCACCCAGCTGATGTTGATCATACACCTTACCTTTCTATACCAGCGAGTTACCCACGAGACATGTGCTCCGCCAAATCACCCCACGCCCTCGTGAACACACTATTCGTGTTCTCTTACATGCTAACCAATCAATGCACAGCCCGCATCTCATATCCTAATACAATTTGGATAGCGTAGAGGTAAGATTCTTTTCTTGGCCTACAAGCTCAACAAAAGTAGGGAAACGAAGTTTTCCCTTTGTTCTCGAATTAATGATGCTTAGTTGCGTTCCGCATAATCAAACATCACCTCCCACGATGTATCATGTGGTGACAAATCAGCCAAATTGTAAGTATACGAAGAAGATACAATGTCGCATGAAGCGTAAGAGCTTATCCCATGGCCATAAGTTCCATTCGACAAGGATGACTATACTTTATCAATTCATGAATTTCTTAAATTATCAGCATCGCAATGGCTCTTATAGGATCAAATCACCATTTCGCTTATGGTGAATAATATCCTAGGCAAATTAATGTTAATTAATATGCATATATCAGTTCTAATGTTAATCGTAAAACATTTAGAATGATAGCGTTGGCTTTTGTAAATTTGATGCACCATTTAGTAAGTCTGTTAATTTAGAGATCATAGCAAGTCGGTTAATTTAGAGATCATGGCATTGATTAGTTACCAAAAACCTGAATTACAGTTTTCAGATGTATCATAGTACATATTTTCGGTAGCAGGTAATACGCTAGATTTAGTCTCAACTGAACGGCAAACTCATTGGTAAACGAGTTAAAAACCGCTTCACTTAGGCTATTAGTAAAGTTCTTATCCAATCAGAGACACCCTTTCCGTAAACAGACCATGCGTCAGGAGGCGACACGGGGACATAGCGACTGCTTTGTACAATTTCTCTCGAGGGACAGCTGTCAAGCATAAAATACGCGCAAAGCCAATGACTTAAATTAGTGTACCTGAAATGACAACGTCCTATCTGACTGTATTATGTCGTCTTCATTTCCATTCAGCTGCGCCGGGAATTTTAGAAGTTGCGGCCTGAAACAAACACATTTAAATCTCATCCTAAATAGGGAACATAGCTTAACGATGTAGTAGACTATCTTTCATACATATTGCTGGCGTTGTGCTTGGACTTTATCTTTACCATTAGCCTGAATCTGCAATATGCCTTTCAATGTATTATTATCATTTGACCCTCCGCACAAGTAATGAACAGCTTAGAACTTTTGAGGAGCATTATCTTTTTAGGAGCAATTATCATAAATACATGGAAACATATTAACTGACCGGTGAAAATGTATAGCCTGCGACAATGAAGATCTGACAAGGATCAGCACGGTCGTCGCATCTTTTCACTGCCGTAGTAATAAAGAGTCTAGTCCAGATTCATTCAGTACCAATGGAAGCAACACATTCGCGGCATGTATAATTGTACAATCCGGGTATTTTGTAGCAAAATTGCCCCAGTGTGTGTCTTTCGAATGCAAACTTCACGACAAAATACTTTTGATATGTACTGTGTATTTCTGCTCTAATGCCTGATATCTTTGCTCTAGTTCTTTACAGAGTGAAGTGGTGTGAGGGTTGTGATCCGACCAAATATGGCTTCATGAAATGCACTATAGTACAAATGCAATAATATGTATCGATCTGCTTCGAGTAATTTAAAAAATACCTATTCTTTTGACCCACTTATATTTATAGGCATTATACCTCATCTAAAACCTCTTTTACCCAATGTTGTTCTGGGTGAACACTGCACTCCAAAACGCGACGACTTCGTTCTGTAGAGTCGGTATCACTTTGATGACCTTCAATATTTGGGTTGGATTGGCATTCAGATGGGAATAGTGTCTCTCTTGTATGGAGTTTAGTGGTAATTGTGGCGGAGCTTTCAGCTCAGCTATTGCTTTCGTCCGGGAAATCAATTAAAGCAAACGATGTCAGTTTCGTAGAAAAACAAAGAAAGTCGGTTCCTGAAACCAATAATGATGTGTAAGTGGGGTCGATACCGCAACGAATAGTGTGATTAAACAATGGTATGGTCTGTGTTTACATCCATAACTTGACACAGAGTCAATCTTAGAACCGGCGCTGAACAGCTAACATTGACAATATAAGCGGGAATAGATTGTTGAAAGGGAGGGAAGATTTTGTTTGCATCTATAGAGGGATCTTGTATTTTATAGATTATTACCACGTGCCGTACCAGGGGGAAAATGTGCAGATATGTTAATGCGTGATATGCCAAGCACCATCGGATTCGTAGGGTTTGTTAGGTTTTCAATTAACAGAGCCTTAATTGGCGTTGATGCTGCTAATGAGCTTTCAGAAGGCATAATATGAGTTTTTACCACGATCAAGAATGGGGAAAGGGATGCATTCAACACCCTTAACGACATTATAACAGATTCGCGTCAGTTCTTAATGGCAACGACCTCTCACAAGTTACACGTTGCTGCAACCAATTGGCAAGAATTGACGCTTCCCCAGAACACCCAGTAAAGTAGAAGGGATTAAGGATACTAACAGATTCAAAACAATGGATGGTGTGAGAAGTGGACCATGACTAATAACATACAGCTAACGTTAACTCTTATCATCCTGTCAAATTTGTGAATTTGTTATATTTTGAACAAAACAGAACGCCAAAAAGTGTTGATAGAAGAAGAAACTGTTATGTAACCACAAACAGTTCGTTCGAATTCTCAAACATTGTCCGAAAACTGAGGAAAGATATTATTCATTCACATGTTTTCCATAAACACAAAATCACAAAACAGGCTTAGCATATCAATTGCTTTAAAATTGTGAGCTTAATGCGACCCTCATTATCATAGTACCATTAGAGTACCGTCACTTTCTTATAATCAAACATTTTCAAATGAACCTAATAAAACAATCCTCGTCATGAGTTAAACCATTAAAAGTGGCATCACAGTTTATGATAACACATACAAGTAAACAGAACAAAGACTGTACAACGAAACCAGTTCATGAGTAGCAAAGCGATGACGCACGATTCCCCTTCTGTTGTCACAACAAGTCTGATTAAAGAATATGGAAAGCAGATATCTGCAGAAATAATAGTCAACATTGCGGATATACAGTACTAAGTTATGTTTCATGACTCAGTAGGCTGCTAATCAGAAGCTCAGGCGAGCTTAATGCGGGCCAACAAAATTATGAATTATGTCGTAGTGATCATATACCAGCTAGCAGTGGCTACCCTGATGCTCTACAAGTGTCTTTAACTAAAAGCATTGGCTGCTACACTAAGCCGGATTGTGCAACACGTCCCAATATTTGTTCGACACAGCTGCAGGACAGCACCCAACCGAAAGAGAGATAGCGAATCTATAAAGTCTTGCTTGCATCACAGACTGTAGAAGAACAGGTTCAAAGGTATTCAGAGCAATTCGATTTATCCGATGAAATGTTTGAAAAGCTATGTAAGCAGTGTGGTCACACCTCGAAGTAATGATGAGCATAATGCTTGGCCGTCCAGCTTTACATTATCGCAACTTATAAGGCTGCTTCTGTTCGACATAACGATTGACCAAATGTATCCGCAACTTTTGAAGCCTATCCTTTTGTTGGATAGGCACTTTAGGCGCTAGTATTTTTTGCACTATTGCGTTGTCATGTTCGGTGCACATGTAGCATTCACCAACAGTTAAGCATTGCCAATTAATGTGCTTAGGATGTTCAAGCAGGTTCAAGAAAAGTATTTGCGGCTTTGATCTAGATGAACAGAAACTTTCGTCCCTGTTCAATAAGCATCAGGTTTATCTATAAGATGGAAAGTTGTCCTTGTGTAGCAGAATTAGTGCAGGATATGATAGATTGACTTTTCATGATGTCGGACGGAGGTTTTGCAAGGCAGAGAAAAGTCGCCATTTCCTATTACTGCTGATTACAAATGTTAGTTGAATTAGCAGAGTTCGCGGATTTTCAGGGACAGTGCAAGGTTTCCTGATTAATATCTAACTGAAGTTAAAAACACCAGATGAAAGTGTTTTACCAACAAACTTGTATAAAATGGTTATCATCGGCGAGCGCGTCTCGGCTCACATGAAATATGTGCATTAAATCTTGTTCACATGACTTTATCATAATACTTTGGTTTGTATAATTAAAAATAAGTAAGCAATTAGCATTATAAATTGGTTGAAGCAACATGTATTTCTTCTATGCTGAATTCTATTATTTTGTACCTTCCTGGACGACATAAGGCATAGATGGGAGAACAATGCTTTCATCGCCCAATTACCTTTGCACAAACATGGAGTTTTATATTGAAAGTGTATACCTACAGTTTTTATGTCGTAGAAACAAAATTGTTCGCATATGTTTCTCCGTTTCTTGCATGCACATATTTTATTATGTACCTATCAAAGTGGCTATCCACCGCTTCAAACATCAACCATTGTAGTGTGTTCCAATAAACGTTAACGGCGGTGTACTTTGTTCTGCAATTATCAAACATTTGCAACAATACGATAAGAGTTCAAGTGGGTATATTTAAAAACTGCTAAACAATGAAAATTCTCTAACGTTGTGTACTCAGTTTATCCCTGGCGTTAGTGTCGATATGAGATGATTGCGATTCGAGACTTAACCGTTTGAGGAGTTGTAGAATATACGTTGAATTATCTACTGACATTTATATTCAGTTATCTGTCATACATGATCACGCTGTATACACAAAAGTACAGTCGCTCGATGTATTTTAGATAGACTATATAATTGAATGTTTACGTTTTAGTCAATTCATACTTGACGGCATAATTTTGTTATTTGGGCTGAGAAAGCAATTGGCTCATTATGTTTTATGCCGACATAACCTGAGAGGAAACTCTTCCACCTTGAAATACCAATTGCAAACAGCATACAACGGGAGCGTTACCATCATGTTGATACTGCTAATCGGTTAATTAAGCGTCACCTTTTTGCTCATAGCTTTACCTTAGACGTTCCAAAGCAGCACAAATGACGCAATATGTGCTCAATATCATGACCGAAGAACTCAATTTGAACATCTGTATTCATGCACAGTACAAACGAGTGGTTAGCAAGATAATGTTTCTCCTTCAATGAATCACTGACGAATTAAAACTAGTTAAACCATCAACTGATGGAATCTGGTGCGCCAAGAAAATCATTGATATGACTCCTGTATTTAATTCATCAAATGCAATTTAGGACACGAATGCATCCAGCAAGTTGAGGACTCGCACAGAAGCATATGCACACATACTACGGACCAACAATGAGATAGTTCTGTACATTCGAATATTAAAGTCAGCTACAGCTTCGCGGAATGATCTTGCGTTGCCTAGTCTTTTAAATAATTTGGATGAGGATGCTATAATAACGGGGAAGTAATTTAAAGGCTTGTCCTTTTCTGTCTCACATGTGCCTGCGGGTGTTCGGTATATTATCGACATGTCAAGACCATGGTAATTCTGACATGACCTGATCAACCTTCATTGGTTATCTTGAATCATAGGTAACTGCCGAGTATAAGTTCCGTTGTAGAACATAGCGTAATTCTTTATTTTTGTTTTATGAAACGGAAACGGAAACGAATCGAGTCGGCAACCGTTCAAAAGGTACTAATGTCGATGATTACGCGTTCCTAAGTGACAGATTGTGGCACTGATGTAAACATATGGCAATGTAGAACAATAAGGTGGTTTGGTAATTCATGTATATTTCACTCTTGGGTATTATTAACAAAGATTGTACACAATACACGTAGAGCTGTTGCGGGCAAAACAAATGCACAATTATTTAGGTGCGCAATACGTTTTTCTAAGCAACTGCGAAGTTCTTCTGATGCAATGGGTGTCAGATCTTGCTCAGTTTGACCAACGCATAGAAGAAGTGTCAGTTAGGGCTGTATCTGGTACAGATGCGTCGAAGTTGATCATGATGATACCTCATGGTGGCAGTGTGTGATTACACTAAAGGTCGTCCAAATTAAATCATAAAAGATGTCATGCGGGTATTGTTACCCTTCATGCAGGATATATACCCTGCAGGATTCTTATCAATCATTTGTATATGCCATATGATGTTGGACGAAATGCAGTCCATACCGATGAATATGACCAGCTACTGGTTAACTTCAACTCCGATATCCTATGATGCATAGATGTAGACTATGAAAAACTTATTATTGCCCCGATTCCGACAAAAGGAAAATATGTCGCCACACAATTATGCTGGCCTAATGAGCCTCGTTGACAACGTTGCACTTAATGCACTTATAACACTGACAACTCCATATGTCGCCAGATCCTATCATAAAGTTGCCTATCATCCTCGTTTGCTGACAACTATCAGATAATGTATGCAATTGCTCCCGGCCATCATTTTTTATGCCGACAAGTCTATTCCTACACAAGAGAAGAGGTTATAGAAAAGTAGGTAGTGTAGTTGCTCATTGTAGAGCGAATCCTGGTATAGCTTGTGATGCATATGGAGCATTTGTATCCGCCCTATATGTAATCTGTATTTTAGAACAAGGTCACTGTACATAAATATGTGTTATAAAATTTCTTGTCAATACAACAAATAATGCAAATGCATATGAAATGTGTAATGAGAGTTGTCTGCTATTTAATAACAATTAATTGGTTTAAATCAAACTGCCAGGAAGCTAATTGTAGCAAACATTGATGACGAGACTTTAAGTTCATTCCATACATTCGGTTGTATTTTACCCAGGGAGATGTTATCGTTCTACTTAACGTTATGATTACATATGGCAGTTGTACTGTAACAAGACCTTCAGTGAAGGACGGGACCAATGTTTTTTTTTTGCACTAAGTTTCAACTTCGATCAAATGCTTAATTCTAATATATAAAAAATGTTTTATGTAGGCTGTATAATATGGCAAAAGATAGGAAATGCACCCTGGCTGTTATGTATTGTAGAGCGAATCCTGGTATAGCTTGTATGTATGTATGTAGTGTAGAGTATGTATGTATGTCATGTATGTATGTATGTATGTATGTATGTATGTATGTATGTATGTATGTATGTATGTATGTATGTATGTATGTATGTATGTATGTATGTATGTATGTATGTATGTATGTATGTATGTATATGTATGTATGTATGTGTGTATGTATGTATGTATGTATGTGTGTGTGTGTATGTATGTATGTATGTATGTATGTATGTATGTATGTATGTATGTATGTATGTATGTATGTATGTATGTGTGTATGTATGTATGTATGTATGTATGTATGTATGTATGTATGTATGTATGTATGTATGTATGTATGTATGTATGTATGTATGTATGTATGTATGTATGTGTATGTATGTGTATGTATGTATGTATGTATGTATGTATGTATGTATGTATGTATGTATGTATGTATGTATGTATGTATGTATGTATGTATGTATGTATGTATGTATGTATGTATGTATGTATGTATGTATGTATGTATGCATGTATGCATGTATGTATGTGTGTAAGTGTGTATGTATGAATGTATGTATGCAGGCATGCATGCATGTATGCATGAATGTATGTATGTATTAATTTTTGTAGGCATGTATCCTTGTATGTATGTATGCACGCATGGATGCCTGTATGCATGTATGCATGCAAATATGCAAGCATTGATATATAATTGTATGAATAATTGTAATTAATATTGATAAGCAAATGATATTCGTGACAGTAGAGTTAAATTAGCTAAATGCATGCACGCGATATTTTCTTCGAATTCTGCCACTGCGTTGTCAAATATTAACAGTGTTTTGAAAGTTCGATATATTTACCATAGAATATTGCTGAAATTATTGAAATCAGCAGGAAACTGTACCTCATGAGCTGAGAATGTTTTATGCAATATCACATTGTGTCCCATATCGGTTTGAGTGACCAGGTCTAGATGAGCGCGTGTATAAATAAGAATAATGGCATTTTAATTATTATACCTACACCAAAATCTATTCTATTTTTGCTGTTATCTGGATTTCACCAGCCCGGTCCAGAGGGAATGTGTGCTCGGTCCGACCTTCTTTGGTAATTTCCTCTTCCGTCTCTTGAGATATGTCTTCAATTCCGCCCCATCACACGACACAGCGGTCAACTGTACAAGTGGCTGAGCTGCTCGCAGAGATATAAACAACTCCTGTATGTATCAGAGACGTAACCACTCAAGTGACGGAAAAGCTAAATGTATGAAGGGAGCTTGCCTTAACAATCGGCATAACGAAAACCGAAGTGTTGACTTAAGAGGCCATTCGCAATTTATGTAGTGCTAGTTGGGAAGTGGTGTGTGAGAGGATAACTCGCTTAAAGGAGCAATAAGGGAGATGTGTTGGCTGGTATATTTAGGCGATATAGATGGGGGCGTACCATATGGGCCAACAAGTGGTGTCTTACTGTTGACTGCCCCATAAGATTGGCCAAATCTTTCCTCGTTATCGATCAATGGGCCCAGGATCACAGAAGTCTTCACCAGACTCAAATCCATAATTCCTTTCTCAATGCTCAGAGAGCATAGGCTAGTATGGCTTGGTCACGTGTGAGGCTTGTAGAAAGGCTGCACTAGTATGGACCTACAAGGACGGAAAGGACCAAAAACCGTCACATTAAGAAACAGTTCATACGTGACTGGAGAATCATATCTTTAAAGGCCAAAGGAATTGTACCTTTTTCATTTCTTGTCTTCCAATTGATTCTGGTAGATTATGCAGTTTGTGTGCTTATATTCTGTCCTATTGTTTTATATCCACTATGAATCAGTACTCTATACGTACAGATATTCGACATACGAGTTCACGCCATGCTATGATAGAACAATGCTTCTCATTACATTCTAAGACGGATGTTTTGTATCATATCAACATGGTTTGTAAGACGCGGCGTTTCACTGAAGTGTATTACCAATGAGTTAAGAATATAGAATCAACAGTGTGATTATATGACCAGATCGAGTGCTACAACATAAAAGTAGTAACGACCCTACATAAAATCGCTCTAAATCTTGCCCTGAAGCTGGCGAGTCGCCTGAAACACATCCCAATTTGACACCCGTGATCTATAAAAGATTAAACAAGTAGTATTAAAAAGATGGAATTCTTATCGTAAACCTTTTATTGATGTGTCATTGATGAATTTGTGATGACTAAAAACTTGCTTTGAAGCGTGTTGAAACCTTTGGACGAATACCATAGCGCGCAAGAGCAATCCATTTTCGACGCCTATAGACACGTTTACAATACAAAAGCATGCTCTTGGTGCTAAATATACGTTTGAATCCATTAATAAGAAATCAATTACCTTTAAGGTTCCTTAGAAAAACGGAAAAAAAATGTTGATTGCTGCAATTCAACGCGGCATAATCAGTGCTATTTACCCGGCCAATGTGAACGTGCGATGATTTTTAATATCTTGTTATAGACTATCTTTGATAATGCAACGGTGCTTCTAGAAAAGCCATAAACATAAGTTCACTATTTAGTCAATAAAGATATAGCGTCAAACTGATAACATAAGGCGTTAGTTACGCACTTTTGGTAGCTTATCAACCCTCAAATTAGCAGGCCACTTGGCACACCATAGGATCATTCATATTGTTTAACGAAAATGTCTACTACCTAGCTTGGTCACCTTTTTTATTGAAAGACCCAAATGTGGGCTGTACGCTGATAATAACTCTCTATATGATGATGACAGATAACGGACAATATCATAGTTTGTGACGTCTGGTTTAAATATAAAATAACTATCATATTACTTAACAAATATCCGTGTTAGAGTAGGAATATGCTCGTTGTTGGAAGGAAATAGCATGCCTTACTGACCAGCTCCTATATTGATCGAAAACAAGGTGCAGTTTAACGGCCAGGTCTCTCATGCGCTTAATCATATAATACACTGACATTATATTACAGCAGGATCTGGGAGAATACCAGAAGCTCAACCAAAGCTCAACATTCGTTGGTCGAAAACCGACATTACAGTAAATGTCAAATTACAGTAGATGCAGAAGGTCTCATTCGTCGGAAATATCGGGACTATCTGTTGATAACACGATGGCCAGATATCACATTGAAGTGGTTGTCAAAAATGATGTGAATATTAAGAATATTAAGACATTTTTACGCCACATTGTCAGATCTACTAGTTCGTCGAGTGTTGGCTGGATTTAGCACACATACATATCTATCCGTTCCTTGTGTTTTACATTACAGTCGGCTTTATTTTGAATTTCGTTTTCTAAAAACAACGTGCGTCGGTGATATATTGAAACATTAAAAAATCTGCCTATGCCAATCGGTAGCGAGCACCAGAAGGAAAAGCTATAATTCAAAATGCCAACACTTCATAAGTGCTCAGGTTTGTGCTATCGGCTGTCCACTAGGTCAGCGGCCAGCACATGGTGCTGAATTCCATGTCTGATAATTGCGGACGACTATGCTTTCAAAATGGCGATATGCAACGACTATCATTTTTACGGGTTGCCAAAGAATACAATGTACTACACTTTCGCTGTTGAGTACATCAGCGATTGAGCCAACGGCCCTCGTGTGGTAACGCTTTCAGTAGGTACGTTGCAACTACGAATGGAACTATGACAAAATAAGTCATATTTCTGCAGGGTTCGGACGGACTGATCGATGACCGTTATCATGAGTACCGTATCGACGGAAAGGACAGCAACAACAGCGGAACATTGTCAAGCTCGACAAATTAATCCCGTCGACCAATTGTAATTTTTGACGCTGACGATGATGGGATTATCATTGAACGTTATGACATCGCGGTAGGGAAGCAGCACTGGCTCTGGTCGATTGCAGTGGTCACGCAGCATAAGTGTCAGACGTTCAATGTTGGCGATCAATTTTAAGTCAACCAATAGTTCTGATTAATGTACAAACTTCCGTAATCTGATATAACATCTCCCTCCTTTAGTTAATGTTATGCATGTGTGTAATTGTTCTTAGCCAAATGGAAGGTCGTTTAAGTTTGAGTCATACGATATGTCATCTCCTGCATAGTATTAATTGCGTGCATATATCTTAATGTCGTGGCCTACTCAGAGACCGATCATGTGTAAGGCCGTTCGCCTAACGTAATTACCATGTACCTTGTAGAATAAATGTTGAATAAATGAGGCATCGGCCCATTATGTCGCACGCCAAAAGAAATCATATAATATACCTCATGAATAGAGGGCAAGCATTTAGAAGGGAATCAAGCAGTCAACCCATCAACATATACAGCTGTCTCCGGGAAGATTATCCACAGCTGCCCGTCGTTACTGTTAGTAACTGCAGTGAATCAGGCGTGTATCGGGAGCTGTGTATTAATGAAGGTAGTTAACACCTTATTCGTTTGTTATCACCAATATGCGTGGTGACACATATTTTTCAGTACGGAATATATGTATATGTTTGTTTACAAACCCTTGTTGGTTAGAGCCAGTCAATGACGAGGACACAATAGAAATGGCGAAGGATGTCCCTATTTCAACAGCGTATACTAACGTGTCGTTTAGTCACTACATGCGATCTCGTAAAGGGAAGAGAGGAGGGTCGGAGAAGAAGCAGCATGACATGGAAGACTTTATCAGCGCATTGTTAGAAATCGCTCCCCCGTCATTACTCTGTGATGTCGTCAGGGATATCTCTCGCCTAACATCGCTCAATAGCAACAATTGCGATATAACAAGTCTGCTACGAGATATTGAGACAATAAAGGTAGATATGAAGACCCTGAAAGAAGCAGATAAAGTGACTACAGCAGCTCATGCCTCTTTGCTCACAGAATGTACGCTACAAATGTTGTAATACTACTTTATGTGCGGAGGCACACATGTGGAGGTTGGGAATAAATACTCCGTCTTACAATCACTTCATGGTGGCAGCGGAAAAGGCTACAAATATTCCTTCAAACTCATAATTTCGGCCTAGTGACCGATTAGCGGTCACAATCGACCATCAGCCCGAGAATAGAACATTATTCCCGTACAACTCGTCGACTTTAGGTCTGAGATCTTCCACCGATCACCAATAACTGTGAGTCAGAAGACCGACAACAAATATTTGTCGCGAGGAGCCGTCCAGACTGCGAGCTGTGCACAGCGACCTCTAACGCTGTACATAGCATCCACCAAAGCCACCACGACGACCGCGTACCATACGGAGGTCTATGGTCTAGGCTACGAAGCCTACCTACCGCTAACTACCCAGACTCGCCGTACAAAAACGACCATAACCCAGCTAGACCTTGCCAAGAATAAAGACGCGGCACTACATTTCCTGTGTTGCAACGATGCGTAGGGATACATAACTACGCGTTATTTCAAACAGCAACACTGTTTTTGACCTTTGACTGTATCACTACGCCCATGGTGTGTCACCGAGCAACCTGAAGATATATATCACTCCGCGGACCGGAACTGTGAATCATAGACTTGCTGCCAGTTCACCATGGCGAAATACCCGTAAATGTGTTGGGACGCAGCAGACTTGCCAGAAGAGTTCAAACTCTTCAAACAGCGTATGTCCCTGTGCCTGCTGGACAACGAAGTTGATGACAACAATAAAACTTACGTGTAAATAAAGCTTGCAGTGGGCAGCAAAGGACTGAAAAGGATAAACTCATCAGGCTTAACTGAGGATGAACAAAATGACCCACACAGACTGTGGAAACTGTTTGAAGACCAATTACAGGTCAAAGTTAATTTTCGAATTTATAGATTAGAGTTAATGAGATACAAGCAGAAACAAAGTGAACTCCTAGATGTATTTGTCACAAGGTGCCGCGAAAAGGCCAAACAGTACGATTTCAGGCCTTGCGAGCTAACTTAGCGCGTGCTAGAGCTGGTGGTTGCATCAACGCCCTTTGAGGCTTTCCAAAAAGACCTTGATAACCCGAACGGATTCACTCTTAATGCGCTTTTAAGCGAGGGACGCAAATACGAAGCCATGGCGGCGAGCCAAAAATGCCTACAGACCCTAGGCAACGCTGCTAGCAATACCGCTGAAGATGCCATACGCCAGCCAAAAAGAACTTGCTCCAATTGCGCCTCTCCCATCCGCCACACAGATGCCCAGCATATAATGACACGTGCAAATCTTGCGGCGCAAAGTGCCACTGGACCAAATATTGCAGGAAGGCTAAGCACAAGCAACGCAAAAACATGTCCTCCAAGGGACCACGTAGCGAATCACCAAAGCGCAGCTGGTCAACTTCGCGCAACCCAAGAGATAGCACAGGGTACTGTCCCAATAGGAAGGTGGACCACTTGACCGATGACAACGATGCCAATGCTGAACAAGCTTGGGAAGACAACCCGGCAAATCTCAGTGATGACCCCTCAGAGGGAGTGTTTTACTCCATCACCATATCAGATGTGACCGCCACTGACACAAAATCGAACAACGAGGCATTCACAACCATTGATATCATGCGTCCAGACCTACTAGGAGTGAAGCAACTCCGTATGAAGATTGACACTGGAGCCGGAGCCAGCACCCTGCCTCTCCACACCATCAAGTAAATGTATGGTGATGACTAGAGATCACGCATCCAGCCAGCCAAAGCAAAGCTTTCTGCCTACAACGGTACAACCATCATATGCTTGGGAAGTATGGACATCATGTGCCGATACAAAGATTCTGTATGGTCTAAACAACGTTTCTATGAGGTCGACGTTCCAAGCCCAGCAATTGCCGGTATACCTCTTTGCAAAGAGCTTAAGGTTGTAACAATCCACTCAGTCAACCTGCCTGCATGCCTAACCCAAACCGTCGACAACCGCGTCGATTCCCCAGGACCAGTCAAATCGATCGTTTTCCAAACAATTTGACACGCTTGGGAACTTCAGAGCAAAAGCCCACTTTTACCTCGAAGAAGATGCCACACCGAGTATCGATGCACTTCGTAAGTGCAGCGTCCACCTCAAGCCTAAACTGAAAGCCGAGCTTGATCAGATGGAAAAGGACGCGTCATAGGTTAAATTGATCAACACACCGACTGGTGCAGCTTCATAACCACAAGCGTCAAAAAAGACGGTTCCCTGAGAATCTGCCTTGAACCCAAGCGTCTGAATGACAGCCTCAGGAGATTCCCACACTAGAGGAACTCAACCCAGCTTTCGCAGATGCTCGATACTTCTCCAAGCTCGACACTAAGGCAGGTTACTGGTCAGTTCACCTTGATCAGAAATCACAAGAGCTGATAACATTCAGGACACCATTCGTACGTTACTGCTTCAAGCGACTTCCATTTGGATTGTCAGTGAGCCAGGATATCTTCCAGCAAGGCATGGACAACATCATCAACCAAGTACCCGGATGCGTTGGAATCGCCGATGACATCTCTTTGTACGGCCGTACCGAAGCCGAGCATGATGCCAATCTGCTATGCATTTATGTAGACAGCCGCACGAGAAGGCTTAGTCTTCAATAGCTCCAAATGCAGAATCAGAGGCAACAAGATAAAACTTCTTTGGATCTATTTACTCCAACACGGGCATCCGCCCCGACCTTGGGCGAGTAGAGGACATCCATGCATTTCCAACCCCACAAGATAAAGAGGATTTGCAGAAATTTCTTAGCTTGATCAACTATGTCTCGACATACATCCCACACTTTGCTACTATGGCAGCACCCCTGCGAAAAGACACCCCTCCATGTGGCAAGAGGATCACCAGGCATCATTCAACGCAATCAAAGGCTCCATTTCCAGCACATAATGCCTACAGTATTATGACCCCTCGAAACCAACCACTTTGGAAGTTAATGCATCCTAGAAAGGGATTGGAGCCTGTCTCCTCAAGAGGACAAACCAGTCGCTTTCGCCTCCAAAAGCTTCTCCAAGGCCTGTTACTCAAACATTGAGAGAGAAACACTAGCCCTGATTTTTGGTATCGGCCGTTTTCATACCTACCTCTTTGGCACAGATTTTTACGTCTACACAGACCACAGGCCTCTCGTTACGATCTGCAACAAGCCACTGACCAGCAACCCTCCACGTCTCCAAAGACTACTCATCAAGATCCAAGGTTACAATTTTTCTATTGCCTATAAACAGGGATCATCTATGATACTTGCCGATGCCCCGAATCGAGTGCCCAACCCAATGAAGCGAGACAGCATCCCCTTAGACGTACACGTCGACGACATGGATCTCAGCGACAACCCAACTACTGAAAACATCGATCTGGTGCACTTTGGGTGCAACAAACGCGAACACTCTGACACCAGACAGCAAGCGACCCTGTAATGAGAGAACTCCAACAAGTCATCTACTCCGGATGGCCGGAAACGGTCAAGGAATTGCCATCTCCACTGCGAATATACTGGCCTTACCGAACTGGACTTGGGGTCTCCAGCGGCGTTATCTTCAAGGGCCGACAGGTCCTCATCTCGGAGAAGTTGCGCAACGACATCCTCAACCAACTCCACCTTGGGCACCTTGGAATTGAGAAGACAAGGCGTCTAGCCCGCAATTCTGTATACTGGCCAAAACAAGCAGCAGAAAGAGTTCCTTGACCAACACGAGATCCCGCCAACCCCGATCTATTCGAGATAGACGGCACCCACTACCTTGTTATAGTCGACTACCATTCAAATTACCCGGTTATCTTCCGGTTGACAAACACCACCAGTGCAGCCATTGCCCAGCTCATAGCATCAACCTTCGGCCTGCTAGGAGCACCCATGGAGATAGTATCTGACAATGGCCTACAGTACACCGGGAAAGCATACCATGACATGTGCAACACTTGGTCAGTCAAACATACAGTCCTCTACCTGCTATCCACGTTCAAAAGTTTAGCAGAGCGCACTGTTCGCAAAGTGAAGTCACTGATCACTAAATGCCAAAAGACAGGCCAAGACATCCACCAGGCCCTACTCAACTTACGAGCAACACCTCTTGACACAGGCATGCCAGCCCCTGCCGAAATCTTATTTGGCCGTCCGTTCCGCACCACCATACCCAGCAATGACCCATCGCAGCAGCCCTCCGATACCTTCCACCGACTACAAAAAAGGAAAGACCCAATTAAGACTCAGCAAGACTGACATGCAGGCTCGTCACTTCCACTTCTGTTTGTCGGACAAAAGGTTCGAATCCTAAAACAAGAAGACAACACCTGGTGTCCAGGAGAGGTCACAAAAGTGCGAGAGGAGCCCAGGTCCTACGAGATCACTACACCAAATGGTACCACCCTACGCCACAACTGCGCCCACTTGCGCAAGATGTTTGGCAAACAGCGCACAACGCAGCACCCTAATGGCGCGATGCCAGCAAAGCCCGCACGGCCACATGTTCGTTTCGCAGACGCACCTTTGGCAGAAGGCAACCACCAGCAATCTCAGCACAGCCAGCGAAACAAACCTAGTCAGCATCACACTCCAACTCCGGAGCAAAGCGCAGCTCGTGGCAAGTCAACCAAAAACCAAACCAAACTACCCAGCGAACAAGTCACCACTAGGTCAGGTCGCACTAGCCGCCGACCGATTCGTTTTACAGACGCCTAACTATACTTACCAAGTTTATTAGAGGACCACAGTCCATAACTACGTTGTTTTGTGAGTTACATACCAATAAGCCAACTGTTAAGAAACAAATTTTACTCAAGTTTCTTTTTAATTAAAAACATTGTTCAAGCTTGTTAATTTCAAAAAGAGGGAGATGTTGTAATACTACTTGTGCGGAGGCATTCATGTGGAGGTTGGGAATACATACTCCGTCTTACGATCACTTCAACAAAGACACAAACACCCACCGCCTCAACAGCCAAAACACTTCCTGTTGCAGAAACGCGAGCTGTCAATGACGTGCCTGATACTTCTGACGCCTGTGGCGATTACTGGACACTGAACCACCGCCGGTCATCTCTACACGGGAGAATAACGAGGATCACCTGAGGCTTGCCAAGATCACAACCTCAAGCGTCCTTCCTTTGCTAATGCAGTCACCAACGGTACCAAAAAGCAACTCAACAAGCCAACACCGCCGTAGTTTTCTCTAAAAGCCGACCTCGTCAAAATCAAAAATGCTAGGCTCCCCCCCCCCCCCCCACACAGCCATCAATTAAATGTTATCACAAGTCAGGCAAGAACGCGCTCCGTGCTTCCAGGCGTATAGAAAAACCGACGATTTGTCACTGCTTTGGCCTCTTTGTGTCACGCCTCGCGCGAACAACGCAAGCAACGTAACCATACATACAATGAAAGAAACAGATTTATGCCCCCGTCAACGTTTGATGCTTAGCGATAGTTTTGCACCAAAGCAACTTAATACACTGCTTAACGCTATGATGGCGACATCAATTGTTACTGTTCGTAAATATTGTGAACAATCTTGTAACCTTGCACCTCTACCACGTAATTTAATGTTCTAGAGCATTATTGTAATGCTATGAAGCAATGTAGTATCGGAAAACATTATGTCATACATAGTTGTATATCACCGTTGCATGCAGGTTGTGATCAGAGTATATCTATTTGAAGAGAAACGTTGATAAGAACATCATGTTATTCAATTAACTGGTAGAG
>CM067342.1:55968593-56183593 GCA_034190875.2 Urechis unicinctus
CGAATACCTTCTCTAAAATGATACACGATATGTTAGAGGTTTGTAGCAATAATGACAACTAGAAGGCTGGCCTACATTATGCACGGTCGATTGGAGTATCATTCTGAAATGTCTGCCTCGCGGTATCGCTTTTGCCACTATCTAATAAACCCTTGGTCTACACTGTTGGCTAAGGAATGAAGCTCACAAATTGTAACGCGCTTGACACATCATATCGACGAAGTCTTTGACAAAGTTTTTATTTCTCCAACATGTTTGTGCCAGCGCAGGATGTGTCATTAATTTGTAATCAAATTTCTTTTGAACAACTGTCTGATATTTCACATTACGCACGCACATACACACACGGCATCACACCCCCCCCCCCCCCCCCCCCCCCCCAGCTTTCGGGCGAAGGCCAACAAACTACGTTATGATAATCAGTTGGTCATAACGTGATGGACGGGGTTGGGGTGGGAAGAACGGGCAGTTTTCAAATCCTGGTTAAGACCCTGGTCCGACTGCAACTGTACAATCCGAGGGCCATTGGCTCAGTCACTGATGCCCCTCGTGTACAGTCGATAGCACAAACTTTAGCACTCCCATCATCACTTAAACTGCCATTCAGTAATAGAGTTTTATCATTTTAACTTTTAGCTTATCTTCTGTTGCTCGCAACCTAGTAGATAAAACAATGTGGCGTAATGAAATTTGGTATGAATTATTGGTTGTCTTATTATTCACATCATTTATTGACAACTAATGTATAATAATTGTTCAGTAAAACCAATTGTGATGGCCATCACGGATGATTATATCAAGTGTGATCGACAGATTTATGGCAAGTTAATGAAAAATGAGTCCATCTGCATCAGATGACATTTGCTTAAAGTTGACATTTACTGCAATGTCGGTTTTCGATGAGATTTTCCACGATATCTAGAGTTCCCAGACCTTAGTCACGTATGAACTGCTTCTGAATGTGATGGTTTTAAATCTGCGTCCTCACACTCCATGTCGAAGTGCTGCTACGTACGTGTTTATCTATCAAATGAAGACGACCATTTTGGTGCGCCCCTCACTTGAAGTGACCGTAGAGGAGGTCCTTAATAGTGAAGCCTTTCTCCAATAGGCGCACGTGACCGAGCCATACTAGCCTATGAGCTATGAGCATTTGGGAAATTGCGTTTGCGTCTGGTGAAGACCTCGGTGTGTCTGGTCCCGTTGATTAATAACGAAGAAAGATTTTGCCAATCTAAGGGGACAGTCAACAATAAGGTAACGCTTTTTGGCCCATTTTTCACACTCCCACCCAAACATACTAGCCATGACATCCTCTATATTGCTCTCTAACACTAGTTTTCCTCTCTCACATCGCCTCCCAACTAGCACTACATAATTTGCGAATGGCCTGTTTAGTCCACACCTCGGTTTTCGTCATGCCGATTGTTAAGGCAGACTCTTTGCATACATTCACCTATTCCGTCACTTGAGTGATTGCCTCATCCAAAATACTACAAATCTCTGATACATACAGTAGTCGTTAACATCCCTGCGGGTAGTTCAGCCACGTTGTACAGTTTACCGTTGAGTCGGGTGTGTTGGAGAAGAATCGAAAACATATCTCAAGAGAAGGGAGAGGAAATCGGACCGAGCACACATTCCTTTTGGACCGGGCCGGCGAAATCCAGACAACATCAGAAATAGATGTTTTGGTTTAGGTTAAGTGATTAAGAATTGCAGTATCCCTTATTTAGACACGCGCCCATCAAGAGCTGATCGTTCAAACCGATATGGGACACAAAGTTATATTGCATAAAATATTCTCAGCTCACGAGGTACAAGTTCCTGCTAATATCTTCATGCACGCATACATACATGTATCCATACATTAATACATACATACATACATACATACATACATACATACATACATACATACATACATACATACATACATACATACATACATACATACATACATACATACATACATACACATACATACATACATACATACATACATACATACATACATACATACATACATACATACATACATACATACATACATACATACATACATACATACATACATACATACATACATACATACATACATACATACATACATACATACATACATACATACATACATACATACATACATACATACATACATACATACATACATACATACATACATACATACATACATACATACATACATACATACATACATACATACATACATACATACATACATACATACATACATACATACATACATACATACATACATACATACATACATACATACATACATACATACATACATACATACATACATACATACATACATATATGCATACATACATACATACATACATACATACATGCAGGCATGCATGGATACCGTCACGACATCACATTTTTGCTAATTATAACATTAATAAGGAATTCTCAGTTTGATCAAATGTGAACTTGAATGCAAAATAACTTTCAGAATAAAAGCCTTTGGTTTCTACGCATTGTGCAGACATTCTATGAAGGTCAAGCTGCAGTACAATTTAAATTCAAGGCGATATAATCATAAAGTTAAGTAGAATGACAACATCTCCCTGGGTAGAATACAGAATGTCACATTCACGGGCAATTCAGCCCTTCTTTATGGAATAAACTATGTTCAAAGCGTTTCCTAGAATTATCAATGTAGCAGTTTGATTTAAACCAATTTTTCTTTTTATGAAACGCAATTCTCATTACAGATCTAATATCCATTTTCATCATTTATTGAATTGACAAGAAATCTGATAAGACGCACCATAAATTGTTCTTTTCAAAGTGATTTGGCAGCCAAATACTCATGTACAGTGACCGTGTTCTAGGGTTCAGATTCCATAAAGGGCGGATACAAATGCGCGGCGTGCAACATAGGCTATTCCAGGATCCGTTTGATGCATTTCACAATGAGCAACCACAAAACCTTGTACCATATCCATCCGTCGTTGTGTTGCGCGCATTTACACAGCAGTTGCTAACTCGTGACATTCACATTTTGTCACTGCATGCTCCCTCAATTCAACTCATATGATCCCAACTTTTTGATCGCTTACACTGAATTCAACAATATTCAATTTTGAATCAACATCGCGCAGTGCACCAAATTGATTTTTGACAGGTTACATGTTACATGTGCTCTTCTATAAACACTTCTCTTATGCAGGAGTATACTTGTCAGCATAAAAGCAAGGAGCATATAGAGCTACATTATCAGCCAGGCTCAGCAAACGAGGGAGCATTAAGTGCTACGTTGTCAACGAGGCTCATCAGGCCAGCATAACGATGTGGTCCAACATGGCAACGGATTTCCCTTCGGTCGGAAGTCGGAACATTAGCTCGTCATTATGGAATAAAATGACAATACTGCCACCATTAAGCCCATTACAATTGTCCGAGAAAGGGTTGTTCCATTAATCTCTTCACGTTCACTGAGTACTCACGTTCCGTAGAAGTGAAGCATTCGTTGGACATACACCATGATTTCACGATACGCCAAACAATTGTATTAAATCCATCCGATCCATTACTTACCAAGCATCTATCATCCGGACATAATATGGTGAATCATGACAATAATAACTATCTTTAATCTCATACACTGCACGTGATATTGTTGCAGTGTTGTGAAGTTATTGTATCCGTAATTGTAATCTAGTCACTGCAGTACATCGCATTGATATTCAATAATCACGTTATCTGACATTGTTTTCAATTAAACCCCGAACAGCTATTGAATGGCAATTATCACTGATGCACATATAATATTTATTTCTATTCCTAGGGATTGGCACAAGCATAGTTAGTCGCTAGTCACGAAGCGTATGTGCATGATTTATCAGCATGCCAAAAAGTGTCGTCACAGCTTTTAAGAATGTGATAGTCGTAATCACAAAGAAACTGTAAATTTTACTCGTTTGACCTTACTAGCTTCCTGCTTTATTTGAGCGTATGGTCGATAGCGTTCAAAGACTCACATGTACAGCCCGTACTATAATTCTACATCGCGAACCAATGAATCCTCCAGCGCCTCCATTGCAGCGTTACTGTAGCACACAGCACACTTCTCATTCATCTTTAAAGACATTGCATCATCGCCTTTTGCCATTGGTTTATAATACTTTTTCTTTACTTCTTTCCTGAAATAGGTACGTCCCTTAGGTTTTAACGGGAGAAGCTTGCTATATATCAGTAGCCGTTTTGTGGTGATTTCTGATCACGTTCCGTGACGACCTTTTATGATCCTGCTTAGACTCAATCAGTGAAAGGACACTCATCCTCTTATGGTTGGCCGCATCGGTCATAACCAGCAGAAGACAATAAGTTTAGTTTTTCAGTGAACTGATTGACCTGTTCCCTCTCGGTCCGCCCCTTGTTATTATCTCATATATTCACATACGAACTTTGTATCATGTCTTTGAACCCTTTCTGATACATCTACGTCACGTCACGGGAATGGTGACCACGCCTGCACTACATATTCCAGTTATTTGTCACTTAATCGTATGGAATTTAACACTGCGGTTCACGAAATCTCTTCGGGGCAATAGCATGATGGGAACTGGAGAAGTCAGTGTAATAGTCAACTCCAACAATTACGTCTCCATTTATGCATCGTAGTTTAAGTGGGCCAGTAGCTCGTCATATTCATCGGTAGGGACTGAACGTTGACCAACATCATATGACATATACAAATGAGTGATAAGAATCCTGCAGGGTATATATTCTGATAGAAAGGTAACAATACCCGCATGACATCTTTTATGATTTAAACAGTCAATGATTGGTCCAGTTAATTTGGACGACCTTGTGTGTAATCACACACAGCCACCATAAGGTCTTATCGTGATCAACTTCGACGCATCTGCACAAGATGCATCCCGTACTGACACTTCCCTTGTGCGGTGGGCAAACTGAGCAATATATGATTCAAACCAACCCTTGCACCAGAAGAATATCACAGTTGCATAAAAAAACATAGTGCGCATGTACTTTGCAGTGCCTTTTGTGCCCTCGACAGCTGTACTTTTATAATGTACAATCGTTGCCAATCACAGGGAAGAGTGAAATGTACAAAAATACCAACTACTATATTGTCCTACATTGCCATGGAAATACTTTACATGAGCACTATAGGGTAATACATATCCCTCAGGCATTAAGTTTACATTATCGTCAAAATCGATAACATAGGACCGCCTAATCGTCGACGTTAGTGCCTTTTTTGTCGACTCGATTCGGTTCCGTTTCCGTGTCATAAATTTGCATTTGCCCAAGCATATGACACCATATAACTGCGCTTAACCCAGCGTATAATATCATTTAACTGCGTATACCCGAGCATAGAACGACATTTAACTGTGCTAACCCCAGTGAATAACATCATATGACTGAACTTACCCAAACATATAACGCTTGCCCCGGCATATGACATCAATGTATTGCGCAACAAAGGGACGCCATCTGTGTCGTTAAGCAATAGCCACGAAACTGTGCCGTATGACATCAATGCTCTCTCGCCGTAAGGTAGAAAGCTCACCATGATTGTGACTTTCATGTTATAGAACGCTTAACTGTTACTTTGATTTTTTATCATATAACGGCAATGGAAAGCATCACAATTCAAGGAGTGCGCTCATAGATGCACTGATCATTTCTATTGATTCCCGTTGCAAATAACGTTGCATATACGAGTGCTTCAGTGAAGTATATTTAATGTTGTTTTCGCAGTTGGTTGTGTCGTTCAAAAGCTTCCACTTCACAATACTCAATAACCTGTGCAGGCGTATATCCGATACATAATACGAGGTCATAAGGTACATTGTGCCGAATGCAAACGCACAACATGTACGTAACCGCACTGGGGCAGTTCATGTCGATTAAATAATAACGGTTGCTCGAGATATGCACGTAGTTTTAAGGGTAAACCCTGCGAATATATATGTACTCAGCGTACACTCCAGTATTGAATAATTACACTATGTTCTATGAAGTAACTTATGCTTGGCAGTTACGTACGATTCAAGAGAACTAATGAAGGTGGATCAGGTCATGTCAGAAATACCATGGTCGTGACATGTTACAAATATACCGAGCACCCGCAGGCAAATGTGAGACAGACAAGGGCTATCCTAGAAATTCCTGCTCGTTATTATAGCATGGTCATCCAATGTATTTCAAAGAAAAGATAACGCAAGATCATTCCAAGAAGCTGTAGCTAACTTTGATGTTCAGATGTGCAGAACTTTCTCCCTTTTTGCAAACAAATCACGACTTCAGGTCATGGATAGCAGTATATATGTTCGTATTGGTTTTTATTCTTTGCGCTTTCGTAAGACTAAATCTATTTTCTGCGCCAATCCCTTCTCCTGGCATAGTCATCTCGTGTTTCCCAGTTGGCCCACCCAGAGAAATAATGAGAGTCACGTGCATGATCCTCAAACTATTGAAAAAAGGTAAACTTACGTGTCACATATCTTGCATTAGGGGGTAATGGGACAAACGTTGATGCAAGCAGTCAAATAAAGTGCATCGATGAATAAGTTTGACAGCCGCACTTATATCACTATGCACTTTATATATGTTTTACCCACTGAGGTTTATAGAATGACAATTTATAATAACAGGCGTTGCTAACTTTAATACCATGTTAACTTCGTTAAGGGGATACAAAATATAGAGGCCTATCACGATTAATTTCTAGAGGCCGTTTACAAGGACCTTAGTATGTGCGCATACGCTTTTGTGCGAGTCCTCGACCTGCTGGATGTGTTCGTGGCCTAAACTGCATTTTGATGCATTTAATGAGAATGTGTAAAAAACATAGGAGTCATATCAATGATTATTTCGCTCACCAGGTTCCCTCAGTTGATGGTAAAACTAGTTTTAATTTGTCAATAATTCATTCACGTAGCAACATTTTATTGTTAAACCCTCCTTAGAACATTGCATGAATACAGATGGTCAACGTTTTGTCTTAGGTATCAATACCATAATATTGTGCATGGTCGTCCACATTGGTTCTACGTCCGAGAGACAGCATGCGGGATTCCTTGCAGCCACGTTTACACTAAGGTGTCTTTCTCAATATACTTTTGTCCTCAACGTTCTAGGGTGTAGTAATCATGATTATGGCATGCTTCACATGTTAAGGATTTCCATGGCCATGGATGCCAATAGTTGTTCTGGCTGATCACGTTTGCCTAAGGTTAGGGCAATTAATGACGTGTTGAACAATAAGAATGATAATTTGCATTGTCGGACAACTGGTGAGCCCATTTAGTTGCACGAATGGCATCCATAAGGGCTGATGACAAGCCATCAGGCAGCATCTAAGAATCGTATGATTTTGTGAACTAGTCACACCTGTTGCCAACTCGATGACGTTATTAGTGGTTGTCGATACACGTCTTTCAGATTCAAAGACATCGCTTATGGTCGGCTAATATGGCGGTATGAAGGTTTGTCTATGAATTGGCTTACGAAAGTACAGATCGAAGAAGGGACATTCTCAATCTTCCAACGACATCTCCCACAGACCCACCCCACCCCAGATGACCCACCCGCCACCACGCACTCACACTCACACACACACGCGCGACCACAACACGCTTACACAAGGAATAATCCTGGGTACAACCGATACTTTGTTGGTGATATCACCAGATTCCCTGCTTTGGCTGTAACATTATTTTATTGATGGGACGAACATTCGAGATTTTCATATTTGATTCAAGGCTGAGACTATAAATGCAGCTTGATACAAAAGTTTCGAGGAATGTAACCTGCCTCCAAAAAAATGTCCTGGCAGATGGACTGCTGCCCTTACTGTATAAGTAGGGACCCATACCCTATTGACTTACTTAGTTTGCTCATTTACCTCGACAACATATTTCCTTACAGCACTTGCAGGGCGCCGTCAAGTGTGGACCACGGCCTCTGAATCCGCCAGGTTGATTCACTTGAACCATGTCAATAGAGTCAATTAATTCAAAAGCCTTAGAATAGAGTTAAAGTGAAGTGAACGAAATCAGTAGAACCAGTGACTGGCTGTATTTTCCTCATATCGTTAGACGAGTCAATCATTTCACAACAAAAAATCACGTATCAGCGCATTTGAGACAACTTTGATTTTGATGTATTGGTTGGCAATGAGAGAAGGAAGGACGCGGCTACTAATACCGCGGCTTACACAGCTATTAGAGGGAATACTCCTATTGATTAGAGGCTTGTGATCCTCTTTAAAGGACCGGCGAGTTTGGCATGATTAGCAAATGTGTAGACGGGGTACTCTTCTATTAGAAAGTTTGGCAAGACAATACGCTGTTGTCGCAAACATAATAACAGTTCCATTTTTAAACAATATTGTAGCTAATCATATTTTGAGTATATTCGGTCCTATTAGCTCCAAAGGGGAAACCCCTAGCAGCATATGCAGCAGTGATAGTTTCCCCATGCTTAAGTTTGCGTGAGGATTACGTAGGCGATTCTGACAAACCCAAGTCGTAGATTGCAGGAGCCATTTACGTACATTAGTCAGTAGAATGACAGAGGCGATCATATACAGTTGAGACACCAGTTAATCTTTGCTGTGAGCTAGCTCATCACGCTCATATGTTTAGAATACTAATGCAACGAAAATATTGCAAGAAAGATACTCTACAAAATGTAATGAACAAATTAAGGAATAAGAAAAGGGGAAGATCAAAGGGACATGAAAGCAATATGGTCGGTTTCAGGATCGATTTTGCTGTATGGCTACGAAGTCGTTTATATTCCTCATTAACGCCTTGCTTGTGTATCCGTACGCACATAACCATCCCATCGCGCACTCAAAACTACAGTTCATAAGAAACCGTGAACAATGCATACCAGTGGGGCTGCATAAGCCACCGAAAAGATACCCATTTTTTCAACGGAAGTATCTGGCGATTTATGGTTAAAGTAAATGGGTTCACAAACACTGGCAAACTACTTTCAAAACCAAATATTGAACTTTATGCTAATATATCCTAGCTGTCACAAGTAAACGCCTAATTTCAATGGATTTAAAACATTGTCGGCAAACCACTTTCAAAACCAATTATTGAACTTTATGCTAATATATCCTAGCTGTCACAAGTAAACGCCTAACTTTAATGGGTTTACGAACATTGATGGCAAACTACTTTCAAAACCAATTATTGAACTTTATGCTAATATATCCTAGCTGTCACAAGTAAACGCCTAATTTCAATGGGTTTACCAACAATGTCGGCAAACCAATGATGGAACTTCATAGTAATTAATCCTAGTTGTCACAATCTTAAAAACCTTCGAATTTTAGTTTTGTGTGCTTGCCAATCCAACGTGTACTTGCCATTCCCGGCTTTGAGATAATATATGCACACTTGGAGTGTATTAAGAACCTCGCAAAGCACAAACATGTTAATACTATATTTTTGCCTGATTCCACGGATTCTACTATTTATTACCACTTTTCCGCAAACAATATGGTGGTACATCGCGCAGTTAAGCAGAGGGATCATTCACCTACTCACGCACGCAACACACACACACACACACACACACACACACACACACACACACACACACACACACACACACACACACACACACACACACACACAACACACACACACACACACACAAGCGTCTTTTACCTCTCTTGTTCTTTCTTCATTCATTCATTATGTGCGGCCCACGTTTTCTAAGAATATGCGTTGTCAACAGGTAAAATCACTCTCTTAATTTAAACTGGCCCCAGATGTTCTGAACATTTAATTAGCTTTCAAATACTAGGAGTGTGTTGAGAACATAACACCTCTGAACAATTCAATAAGATGATAAAAACCGAGTACATACGCAAATACGTTAACGATTTCCTCTTCCAAATTACCTATTTTATTGATAGATAACTTACGAGTGCAACTTGATCAATTTGATGCAGGACGGTATTAAGCGTGCTCGTGATTATTGCAATTAAAATCGGCATGAAACATGACGCAAAATAGCGAAAAAAGGCAAATTAGGCATCTATCAATTACCGTGAATGAACCACAAGCTAAGTAAACCTATTATGGTCCATAGTACCTTTGGTTATTTTCTTCTAATGCTAAATTTGCAACAAAGATGCAACAAATGAAAGCTATTAATTGGGGGTGCTGCTTTTGGAACAGTGTTTGTTGATCATATGTCGGCTACGGGGTTCCTGATTACACGCTGATTTGAATTCAATAATCTTCAGGAGTTGCAGACACAGTGACAAGCGCTATAGAAAGAGACACAACGAAAATCACGTATTACAATGAATTTAATGAATACAGATGTGTGGTACCTAATGATTTCTGTCTTGATATGTGCACAAACCAGTACGGAGAAACACAGATATATTACATCTGTGTAATGAATATAAATATTTGCTATGCATATGCTAACGGATTAGATCGTGGTTTTCGTTAATGAGAGGGAATATAACGGAGTCTTGGTCCATTTATTCATTGCAATTCCATATACTTTAGTCCTTTATATTCTCAAAGTATGAACATCAATTACGTGAATTATTTGTCTAATTGCCAATACTGTCTCGGTAATGTAGGCTCTTCATTTCAATAACACCAAGCATAACTGTGTCAATGTTGCTTGAATAGCTAATTTGCTGTACCGCACAATTCCAGCACCAGGACGTCGACATCGAACACCTGGATTGATATTCTGCCGGCCGACAGCATAGATCGTGTCTAGTTAAATACGCATTCAGCTGATTACGTGACTGTATAGCCTACATAATCTGTGTTCAGCCAGGAACTAGAATCAGAGATGCTAACTCATTTCATGCGGCTCTGATTAATTGGAATTAGTTGTTTCAAAGATGGGATAAATAACAATGGGATAATACCATGGCTGCTCTATAGACAGCTATAATCTATCCAATTTTGGCCATTGGTGAAGCTATTATCTGGAATCTTATGAACGTTTATTTGATTTGGAGTCCCCTTGACAGTGCAATAATCAAGCATGTGTAGCCTGAAAGGATGGTGTCAAGTTTACGATAGTTTTCTACATATGCTTAGGCTTGGCAATCAAGAGTGCAATTGCCGGCTTATTGCTTTGGATATAGTGTTTCGTCGGGATAGGTTCAGTCAACAAGACAGTGGCGCATTGCACTATAAAATATGTCTGCATGAATCAGGTTGTGGCCCATGGGCTTGTGGTCGACTCTAAAGAAAAACTCTAAAGAAAAACATTTAATCCTACCATCGGTACATACATTCGTTTAGCACAGCATAAAGTGTAATTGTAACCTTTATTCTGTTCAATTTATAATCCTTTGCATATATATTCTTTATACTAACTAGGAAATGACGACCAATCAGTGTTTAGTGATAATGTGTTGTCAGTGTCCATGAGTAGCCGATGGCATTACAGTAGCGACGAGTGTTTGAGTGGTGTGTCAATGCTCACAGCGTCGTCAACACGCACATTGTACATCCAGCACTTCCTCGACCCTCGCAAATTACTAAACAGTGGTAAACTAATAAGCTATTTATTTGCATTGGTACTGTGTATATTCATGTATGTCAAATGTGTTTTGTGGTTTTCATATGTTGGAGCTTTTCAAAACCTTTCTTGAGAATCACATACGTCTAGATGTGATCATGCAAAAGACCAGTGATTATCGGCTTCACCGCTCCATAAGGCTGTCTGAAATTATACGAGCATCGCCAGATATCAGAATGTTGCAACTAAGGCATTCGCTTGTTTAATGTCACATGGTATGAAGCCGTATGTCTACTTATGTGGGCTACGTCATGCACTTTGAACATCTTTGAGAAGTCCCACCCCCACCCAGCTGATGTTGATCATACACCTTACCTTTCTATACCAGCGCGTAACCCACGAGCCACGTGTTCCGCCAAATCACCTATTCGTGTTCTGTTACATGCTAACCAATCAATGCACAGGCCGCATCTCATATCCTAATACAATTTGGATAGCGTAGAGGTAAGATTCTTTTCTTCGTCTACAAGCTCAACAAAAGTAAGGAAATGACGAAGTTTTCCCTTTGTTCTCGAATTGATGATGCTTAATTGCGTTCCGCATAATCAAACATCACCTCCCACGATGTATCATGTGGTGACAAATCAGCCAAATTGTAAGTATACGAAGAAGATACAATGTCGCATGAAGCGTAAGAGCTTATCCCATGGTCATAAGTTCCATTCGACAAGGATGACTGTACTGAATCAATTCATGAATTTCTTAAATTATCAGCATCGCAATGGCTCTTATAGGATCAAATCACCATTTCGCATGTGGTGAATAATATCCTAGGCAAATAAATGTTAATTAACATGCATATATCAGTTCTAATGTTAATCGTAAAACATTTAGAATGACAGCGTTGGCTTTTGTAAATTTGATGCACCATTTAGTAAGTCTGTTAATTTAGAGATCGTAGCAAGTCTGTTAATTTAGAGATAATAGCATTGATTAGTTACCAACAACTTTACCATTAGCCTGAATCTGCATATGCCTTTCAATGTATTATAATCATTTGACCCTCCGCACAAGTAATGAACAGCTTAGAACTTTTGGGGAGCATTATCTTTTGAGGAGCAATTATTATAAATACATGGAAACATATTAACTAACCGGTGAAAATGTATAGCCTGCGACAATGAAGATCTAACAAGGATCAGCACTGTCTTCGCATCTTTTCACTGCCGTAGTGATAAAGAGTCTAGTCCAGATTCATTCAGTACCAATGGGAGCAACACATTCGCGGCATGTATAATTGTACAATCCGGGTATTTGGTAACAAAATTGCCCCAGTGTGTGTTTCTTTCGAATGCAAACTTCACGACAAAATACATTTGATATGTACTGTGTATTTTTGCTCTAATGCCTGATATCTTTGCTCTAGTTCTTTACAGAGTGAAGTGGTGTGAGGGTTGTGATCCGACCAAATATGGTTTCATCAAAGAGTGTCTCTTGTATAGAGTTAAGTGCAAATTGTGGCAGAGCTTTCAGCTCTGCTATTGCTTTCGGCCGGGAAATCAATTAAAACAAACGATGTCAGTGTCGCAGAGAAAAAAAAATGTCGCTTCCTGAAATCAATAATGATGTGTAAGTGGGGTCGGTACCGCAACGAATGGGGTGATGAAACAATGGTATGGTCTGTGTTCACATCCATAACTTGACACAGAGTCAATCTTAGAACCTGCGCTAGACAGCTAACAATATAAGCGGGATTCACTTACTATGTTCCACGCTCGTAAAGAGAACTTTAATCCTGTGATGTCAGCATATACAGACACAAATACAGACGCTGTCAAATATTTTACATGTTTTCGCGCAGAGCCACACCCACTACATGTCTAATTAAGCCACAGACGGCTTTGATGAAATCAAACAAAACAAACATGAATGAATAAACACTAATTAATTTGCTTGTGCTCTGAAATCAGATCACGCATAAACTATTTGTTTCTATTTAGCAGATGTCTACATTAAATTGAGATACCTACCATTTTATCGTAAGTGGCAATTGTAAGGACGGTTCGACACGTGCATGGGAATGTATAAAATATTTTTATATATTTTGTGGGCAGGATTGATTGCTAGGCTAGATGTAAAATTGTGTTCTCTCATTTGGCGATAAATAGAGTGTTGAAAGAGAGGAAAAATTTCTTTTGCATTTGTTGAGGGATCTTGTATCTTATAGGCAAAATTAGATTATTGCCACGTGCCGTATCAGGGGCAAAATGTGCATAAATGTTATTGCGTGATATGCCAAGCACCATTGGATTCGTAGTTATTGTAGTTTGACAGCATTCATCTCATCCGCACAGGATTCATCTTTGTGATTCAGGATCTGCCAAAATTATCATTACTTCCTATGATGTTTTAGGATGTTAGGTTTTCAATTAACAAAGCCTTAATTGACGTTGATGCTGTTCATGAGATTTCACGATCAAGAATGTGGAAAAGGGTGCATTCAACACTTTTAACGACATTATAACAGATTCGCGTCAGTTCCTAACTGCAAAAACTTCTCACGAGTTACACGTTGTTGCAACCAATTGGCAAGGATTGAAGCTTCCCCAATACACCCAGTAAAATAGAAGGGATTAAGGATACTAACATATTAAAAACAAAGGATGGTGTGAGAAATGGACCATGACTAATAACATACAGCTAATTCTTATCATCCTGTCAAAAGATATTCTTATCATCCTGACGAAAGATATTCATTCACATGTTTTCCATAAACAAAAAATCACAAAACAGGCTTAGCATATCGATAGCTTTAAAATTATGAGCTTAATGCGACCCTCATTATCATAATAACATTAGATTACCGTCGCTTCTGTAGTTTCAGATATCTTTTAGCCAAACACATTCAAATGAACCTAATAAAACCATCCTCGTCATGCGTTAAACCATTAAAAGTGGCAATACAGTTTATGATAACTCATACAAGTAAACAGAACAAAGACTGTACAACGGAAACCAGTTCATGAATAGCAAAGCGATGACGCACGATTCACCTATCTGTTGTCACAACAGGTCTGATTAAATAATATAGAAAGCAGAAATCTGCAGAAATAATAGTCAATTGGTAATTGCAAGAACTCTAATTTATTGTCATCATGTTCAAACTTAGTATGGCAGTCCTTGTAGACGTGTTTCTGATGAAGAAGATTGTTTGGGTAATTTCGTGTTGGATCGACGATATACAGCAGTCCCGTTTCGCCCGGTACCTTAAGATTGGAGCAGCATCAAAAAAGAGTTATTATGAAGAAAACTCCTTGCAATCATCACATTGGTTATAATAAAGTCATTTGCGGGTTAGCAAATGAGGTTCTGATGCGACATTCAGCTTATAGCTACATTACAAGTGCTTGTGCCCATCGTTAGGTGGCGCTACCATGAAAACAACAACAACACGGGACTGGTGATATAACTTCGTCTGAGTTGATGCATTGCCACTCATGTGAATTAACCAGAACGTTTTATTTGGAAATAGACTTTATGACAAGAAACTTGCTGTGCACATGTGGCATGCTCACTTAAATGGCTTGGTAGCTACAAGCTCATGGCTGCCACGACCAAATGAGCTCCATATAAGACAAAACAACTATATTTACGTATGCGTTCTGATATACCGTAATATCAATAGTGAGTAATGGCTAAGACAAAACGTACATGTATTAAAGCTATACATATGTATGCCTACAACCAAGCATATGGATATTAACATAGTTTGGTCATGTGTTGAGAGAGTGTTGAAGATGAAATGTATATTTGTCTTCAATGGAATTCTCCAAAACAAGAATGTCCCGATGATTTGCAGTTGCTCGAACGTGTATTGCTATTTATTCACGTCGCAGATTGACATGGTCGACTATGATACACAGTTTAGCTGTTTTACATTCATTTTGCTATGTCACAAAGAATAATTTGGTAAAAAGGATGAAAGGATATAAACATGTGACAAAATGTTAATCACTATGGCAGTCTAATATCAAAGCTACGGTGGTTCAGACATCCTTTTGGAACCTGTCACACATCTGTATCTCTAAAGTGCATGATTATTTTCCATTTTCAATTAAACAAGAATTAAATACGCTGATCAGGTAGGCTTACAAAAGTCAACTTGTGCATTCAGTCGTGGACGAGTATCATCAAGGTAAGAAACATTTTATTTGAAAAGTAACATATCTTCTTAGCATACTGTCAGTGATTTAAGAACTACTAAGCATTAGTCAGGATAGCAAAGCCAAGTCGAATAAGCAAATCGACAAAGCTAGTTGTTCAACAAGCACTGACGGTTAATTTTCCCTTGACATATGAGCGTGATGAGCTAGATGACGGCATTAAGTCGTTTATTATTCCATGTGCAGATTCACTGGTGTCTCAACTGTATATGATCGGCTCGGTCATTCTACTGCCTTATGTACGTAAATGGCTCCAGCATTCTACGACTTGGTTTTGTCAGATCACCTACGTAATCCAAACACAATTATAATCAAGGGAAATTATCATTTCTACATATGCTGCTAGATATATCCCCTCTAGAGCTAATCGGACCGAACATATGCAGGATAGGATTAGCTACAATATTGTTTAAAAAAGGAGCTGTCATTATGTTTGCAGCAACAGCATATTGTCTTGCCAAGGTTATATGAGTACCCCGTCTGCACATTTGCTAATCATGCCAAACACGTCGGTCCCTTTAAGAGGACCACAAGCCTCTAATCATAAAGAATATTCTTTCTATTAGCTATTAAAGCAGCGGAATTAGCAGCCGCCACCTTCCTTATCTAATTCTAAACCAATTCCCTCAAGATCAAACTTGCCTAAAATGCGCTAATACGGCTTTCTCCTGTTGTGAAATGTTTAACGATTCGTAGAAGATACAGCCAGTCACTGGTTCTATGGATTTCATTCAATTCACCTTAACTCTATTCCAAGGCTATTGAATTAACAGACTCTCTTGGCATTGCTCAAGTGAATCAACCTAACGGATTCAGAGGCCGTGGTCCACAATTGACTGCAAACCCTGCAAGTGCTGTAGGGAATATGTTGTCGAGGTAAATGAACAAACTAAGTTAGTCGATGGGCCATGCGTTCCTACTTCTGCAGTGTGGGCAGCAGTCCACCTGGCGGGAAATGCTTCTGGAGGCAAGTTACATTGCCCGACCTTTTTGTGTCAAGCTGTTTGTATAGTCTCAGCCTTGAATCAAATATGCAAATCTCAAAGCCGACCATAAGTTGTCCCGTGTATCCAAGAAAATGTGTGTCACAGTCGAAGTCGTCATGCCCGCTACTCAAACATGCATTTGTATGTCGGCTTGACAAACGTCCGCTATATGTCATTTTATTCGTAGAACACTTATTCATATTCATGTTCATCCGTGCAATATTTACTGGATCAAACTTTTGTGAAAATCGGCCACAATTCACAAACTTCAGCATGCTCCAATCACATGCTGTTTATTCTGTGTTATTAGATTGAGTCGGCCCATCCCATAAGTAATCAACCGATCCCCCTCCCAGCAAGAACCGCCGCTCCACTGGCTGTAAATCATCACGCGCGCCACAATCCCATCAAGCCATCAGCATGTCCACTACCATCCGTCATCACGATAGTCACAATCCCATCAGCCACAGCATGATCCCATCAAGTCATCAACCGCCACAATCCCATCAAGCCATCAGCATGCTCCACTCCCATCAAGTCATCAATCGGCCATTATTGGTACCACGTAAAGGGCGTCCTAACACCATAGCTTAACAACTTAGCTTAATCCCATCATGACATCAGCCTACCTTACTCCCATCAATGCATCAGCCTACCTAACTCCCATCAAAACATCAACCTACCTTACTCCCAATCAAGTCATCATCCTACCTTTCTCCCATCAATACATCAGCCTACCTTACTCCAATCAAGTAATCAGCCTACCTTACTCCCATCAAGTAATCAGCCTACCTTACTCCCATCAAGTCATCAGCCTATCCTACTTCCATCGATTCGTAAGTCAGCCCCACTGCCATCTCCCATTTCCATTAAGTCATTAATCTTCCCAAATCCTATCAAAACGTTTGTCACAATCGTGCTTATGGCGAACAAATGTTCTGCAAGCAACCCTGTCGTTTCACTGCGCCTGTTCAGCAAGACATCACGCTACCTTACTCCCATCAAGTCATCAACCTAACTTACTCCCATCAGTTCAGGGCTACCTAATTTGCAAGTTTCAGAACCTTACTCCTATCAAGTCATCAGCCTTCCTTTTCTCCCGTCAAGTAGAGCCTACCTTACTCCCATCAGTACATCCGCCTACCTTACTCCCATTAAAGTGCTTATCACCAGTCCCAATGCAATCATGATGCTAACCACAGTGATCCCTTGCTCTCGGAGCAGAGCGCGAAATATTCAATTGAGATCGAGATCGAGTTGTGAGCGGCTTTAAGAAGAGACCAGACTTGCTCGCCTTTATATGTTAATATTTGTAAGCTGATCCAAGTAAAATTTTGTGCTCATCTAATAGTGGATCAGGTGTATGCTCCATACCAGCAACTGCATCACTGCTCTAACGAAGAAGACCGCCCATGCACATGCACAATATTCGGGTATTTGCACTTAGATGAACAAAAGGTTTATGTTCAATACGTGGCGGCAAAGGTAAGAAGAATACATCTTTCGTGGAAGACGATACCATCACCATCACCCATAGCAGTTGCTTCAATGTGCCGTTCCCTTCTAACCGAATGGCATTGCGGATATACAGTACTAAGTTTGGTTTCATGACTCAGTAGGCTGCTAATCAAGATGCTCAGGTGAGCTTAAGGCGGGCCAACAAAATTATGAATTATGTCGTAGTGATCATATACCAGCTAGCAGTGGCTCCCCTGATGCTCTACAAGTGTCTTTAACTAAAAGCATTGGCTACTACACTAAGCCGGATTGTGCAACACGTCCCAATATTTGTTCGACACAGCTGCAGGATAGCACCCAACCGAAAGAGAGATAACAAATCTATAAAGTCTTGCTTGCCTCACAGACTGTAGAAGAACAGGTTCAAAGGTATTCAGAGCAATTCGATTTATCCGATGAAATGTTTGAAAAGCTATGTAAGCAGTGTGGTCACACCTCGAAGTAATGATAAACATAATGCTTGGCCGTCCAGCTTTACATTATCGCAACTTATAAGGCTGCTTCTGTTCGACATAACGATTGACCAAATGTATCCGCAACTTTTGAAGCCTATCCTTTTGTTGGACAAGCACTTTAGGCGAAAGTATTGTTTGCACTATTGCGTTGGTATTTTCTGTGTACATGTAGCATTCGTCAACATTTAATTATTGCCAATTAATGTGCTTAGGCCAGGTGGGAGTACTATTGAGCATGACGAAGGAACGACAGCTATAGGAGGAGGAAGAGACACATGTATGTGCGGCTTTGATCCTGATGAACAGATACTTTCGTCTCTGTTCAATAAGCATCAGGTTTATCTATAATATGGAAAGTTGTCCTTGTGTAGCAGAATTAGTGCTGGATACGATAGATTGACTTTTCTTGATGTTGAATGGAGGTTTTGCAAGGTAGAGAAAAGCCGCCATTTCCCATTACTGCTGATTACAAATGTTAGTTGAATAAGCATAGTTCGCGGATTGTCAGGGACAGTGCAAGGTTTCCTGATTAATATCTATTGAAAGCATTATAAATTGGTTGAAGCAACATGTATTTCTTCTATGCTGTATTCTATTATTTTGTACCTTCCTGGACGACATAAGGCATAGATGGGAGAACAATGCTTTCATCGCCCAATTACCTTTGCACAAACATGGTGTTTGATTATGAATGTTTATACCTTCAGTTTGTATGTCGTAGAAACAAAATTGTTCGCAAATTTTTCTCCGTTTCTTGCATGCACATATTTTGTTATGTACCTATCAAAGTGGCTATCCACCTCTTCAAACATCAACCATTGTAGTGTGTACCAATTAAAGCTAACGGTGGTGTACTTTGTTCTGCAATTATCTATCATTTGCAACAATACGATTAGAGTTCCTGTGGATATATTTAGATACTACTCAACAATGAAAATTCCCTTAATTTGTTTACTCAGTTAAGCCCATGCGTTGGTATCGAAATGAGATGATTGAGTTTATGAGTTGGATTTTCTCGTGACATTTATATTCATTTATCTGCCATACACGATCACGCTATATACACAAAAGTACGGTCGCTCGATGCATTTTAGATGGACTATGTAATTGAATGTTTACGTTTCAGTAAATTTCATACCTGACGGCATCATTTTGTTATAAGGGCTGAGACAGCAATTGGCTCATTATGTTTAATGCCGACATAACCTGAGAGTAAACTCTTCAACCTGGACATACTAATTGAAAACAGCATACAACGGGAGCGTTACCATCATGTTGATACTGCTAATCGGTTAATTAAGCGTCACCTTTTTGCTCATAGATTTACCTTAGACGTTCCAAAGCAGCACAAATGACGCAATATGTGCTCAATAACATGACCGAAGAACTCAATTTGAACATCTGTATTCATGCACAGTACATACGAGTGGTTAGCAAGAAAATGTTGCTCCTTCAATGAATCACTGACGAATTAAAACTAGTTAAACAATCATCTGAGGGAACGTGGTGCGCCAAACAATCATTGATATGACTCCTGTATTCATTACATATTCCCATATAATTCATCAAATGCAATTTAGGACACGAATGCATCCAGCAAGTTGAGAACTCACACAGAAGCACATGCACACATACTACTGTCTAACAAGGAGATAGTTCTGTACAATTGAACATCAAAGTCAGCTACAGCTTCGCGGAATGATCATGCGTTGCCTAGTCTTTTAAAAACATTGGATGAGGATGCTATAATAACGGAGAATGAATTGAAAGGATTGTCCTTTCCGTCTCACATGTGCCTGCGGGTATTCGGTATATTTGTGTCATGTCACGACCATGGTAATTCTGACATGGCCTGATCAACCTTCATTGGTTATCTTGAATCGTAGGTAACTGCCAAGTATAAGTTCCCTTGTGTAATTCTATATTTAGTTTTATGAAACAGAAACGGAACCGAATCAAGTCGGCACCCGTTCAAAAGGGTACTAATGTCGATGATTACGCGTTCCTAAGTTACAGATTGTGGCACTGATGTAAACATATGGCATTGTAGAGCAATAAGGTCGTTTGTATTTCTGTATATTTCACTCTTGAGTATTATTGACAACAATTGTACAACATACACGTACAGCTGTTTCGGGCAAAACAAATGCACAATTATTTACGTGCGCAATACGTTTTTCTAAGCAACTGCGAAGTTCTTCTGATGCAATGGGTGTCAGATCTTGCTCAGTTTGACCAACGCATAGAGGAAGTGTCAGTTAGGGCTGTATCTGGTACAGATGCGTCGAAGTTGTCTATGATGATACTTATGGTGGCATGGTGCACAAAAGTGTGTCCAAATTACACTAAAGGTCGTCCTGTTTAAATCAAAAAATATGTCATGCGTGTATTCTTACCCTTCACGCAGAATATATACCCTGCAGGATTCTTATCAATCATTTGTATATGTCATATGATGTTGGACGAAATGCAGTCCATACCGATGAATATGACCAGCTACTGGTTAACTTCAACTCCGATATCCTATGATGCATAGATGTAGACTATGTTATTATTGGAGTTGACTTATACACTGACAACTCCAGATCCTATCATAAAGTTGCCCCGAAGAGAGTTTGTGAGCCGCTGTTTTCAATTACATGCGATTTAGTGAAAAGTTTTGTAGCCTTTACAAAGCAGTAAAATATGCAATTCAGGCGCGGCCATCATATCTTTAATGTGACAAAGATCAGAAAGGGTACTAATAAGGGCGTGATACAAAGCTGGTAACCGGCTTGTAAGAGTAAAGATACATGCAACGATTGCTCTTGTTAGGGGTAACATCTTTTTAAACACGGAGTCTCTATTGAGATCTCAGACAGTTATACAAAATGTGCAATGTATTAGATTATACCAAAGGGCGGACTGAAGGTAACAGGTCAATCAGTTCACAGGAAAAATTAAAATGTTATTGCCTGCTGCGTATTATGGCCGCTACGACCAACCATAAGAGAATGGGATTTCTTCCACTGATTTAGTCCAAGCAGGATCATAAAAAGTCGTCACTGCTCGTGATTAGAAATCACAACAAACCGGCCTGGGATAGATCGCAAGCTTCTCCCGATAAAAGTGAAGGTACCAATTTCTGGAAAGAAGCAAGGAAGAAGCATAGTAAATCAAAGACAATCTTGTGATGCTGTAACGCTGCAATGGAGACGCGGCAGGATTCTTTGGCTTGCGACGTAGACTTATAGTACGGGCTGTACATATGAGCATTGGAACACTATCGATAAATGCGCACAAGTTATGCACCCTGTGACCAAGCATTTTGGCTTGATGATAAATCATGCACATACTCTTCTACTGTCTACGCTTGGGCCAATTCCTAAGAATAGAAATAAATATTCGATGTTCAGCAGTGATAATTGCAATTAAAAAGTTTTAGTGGTTTAATTGGATAAAATGTCAGATAATGTGATTATTGAATATCAGAGCGATGCATTAGATTAAATATAGTTATGTTAGTCACGATTCACCATGTTCTGTTCTGATAATGGATGCTTCGAATGGATTTTATTGGTTTGATTGAATACAATTGTTTGGCGTATTGCGAATGCGTGATACATGTCCTTCAAATGCAATTCTTCTGCAGAACCTGAGTACGCAGTGAACGTGAAAAGTTTTGTGGAACACAACTTTCCCGGACAATTTTAATGGTCTTAATGGAGTCCCTATTGACGAGCTATTGTTTCGATTCCGACAAAAGGAAAAAATGTTGCCACACAATTATGCTGGCCTAATGAGCCTCGTTGACAACGTAGCACTTAATGCACCCTCGTTTGCTGAGCCTATCAAATTGAATGGTATTGGATTCAGTATATGCTCCCTCGGGAAAATTTGATGCTGGGACAACAGCTGTTGTCGTAACACAAGAGAAGAGAGTTATAGAAATGTAAATATGCGCAACACAATGTGGAATATATATTGTAGTAGGTTTTGTGGGTGCTCATTGTAGAACGAATCCTAGTATAGCTTGTGTTGCACATGGAGCATTTGTATCCGCCCTATATGTGATCTGTAGTATAGAAGAAGGTCAATGCATATAAATATGTGTTATACAATTTCTTGTCAATACAACAAATAATGCAAAAGAATATGAAATGTGTAATGCGAGCTGTGTACAATTTTATAACAATTAATTGGTTTAAATCAAACAGCCAGGAAGCTAATTGTAGCAAACATTGATGACGAGACTTTAAGTTCATTCCATACATTCGGTTGTATTTTACCCAGGGAGATGTTATCGTTCTACTTAACGTTATGATTACATATGGCAGTTGTACTGTAACATGACCCTCATAGAATGTCGGTACCAAGTTATTTTGCACTAAGTTTCAACTTCGATCAAACTGAAAATATCTAATATATAAAATATGTTTTATTCAGCAAATATGTATGTATGTATGTATGTATGCATGTTTGGGTCATTTCCTCTTCCGTCTCTTGAGATATGCCTTCAATTCCGCCCGATCACACTACACAGCGGTCAACTGTACAACGTGGCTGAGCTGCGCGCAGAGATATAAACAACTTCTGTATATATCAGAGACGTATCCACTCAAGTGACGGAATAGGTAAATGTATGCAAAGAGCTTGCCTTAACAATCGGCATAACGAACGCCGACGTGTTGACTCAAGAGGCCATTCGCAATTTATGTAGTACTAGTTGGGAAGCGGTGTTTAGGATAACTCACGTAAAGGAGCAATATGGGCGATGTGTTGGCTGGTATATTTAGGCGATACGGATGGGGGCGTACCAAATGGGCCAACAAGCTGTGTCTTACTGTTGACTGCCCCATAAGATTGGCCAAATCTCTCCTCGTTATCGATCAATGGGCCCAGGATCACAGAAGTCTTCACCAAACCTGAATCCATAATTTCTTTTCTCAATGCTCAGAGAGGATAGGCTAGTATGACTTGGCCACGTGTGCGGCTTGAAGAAAGGCTGCACTAGTAAAGAACTATAAGGACGGAAAGGACCAAAAACAGTCCCATTAAGAAACAGTTCATACGTGACTGGAGAATCGTATCTTTAAATGCCAAAGGAATTGTACCTTTTTCATTTCTTGTCTTTCAATGGATTCTGGCAGATTGTGCAGTTTGTGTGCTTATATTCTTTCCTATTGTTTTATATGTCCTCTCCACGTACACTATGAATCAGTACTCTATACGTACAGATATTTTACACACGAGTTCACGCCATGCTATGATAGAACAATGCTTCTCATTAAATTCTAAGACGGATGTTTTGTATCATATCAACATGGTTTGTAAGACGCGGCGTTTCACTGAAGTGTATTACAAATGAGTTAAGAATATCGAATCAACAGTGTGATTGTATGACCAGATCGAATGCTACAACATAAAAGTAGTAACGACCCTAAATAAAATCGCTCTAAATCTTGCCCTGAAGCTGGGAAGTCCCCTGAAATACATCCCAATTTGACACCCTTGATATAAAAGATAAAATAAGTAGTATTATGAAGATAGAATTCTTATCGTAAACCTTTTATTGATGCGTCATTGATGAATTTGCGATGACTAAAAATTTGCTTTAAGCGTGTTGAAACCTTTGGACGAATACCATAGCGCGAAAGAGCGATCCATTTTCGACGCCTATACCACGTTCACAATACAAAAGCATGCTCTTGACGCTAAATATACGTTTGAATCCATTAATAAGAAATCAATTACCTTTAAGGATCCTTAGAAAAACGGAACAACCTGCAATTCATCGCGGCGTAATCAGTGCTATTTGTCCGGCCAATGTGAACGTGCGATGATTTTGAATTTCTTGTTATAGACTATCTTTGACAATGCAACCGGTGCTTCTAGAAAAGCCATTAACATAAGTTCACTTTTTATCAATAGAGATATAGCGTCAAACTGATAACTTAATGCGTTAGTTATGCACTTTTGGTAGCTAATCAACTCTAAAATTAGCAGGCCATTTGGCACACCATAGGATTATTCATACTGTTTAACGAAAATATCTACTACCTAGCTTGGCCACCTTTTTTTATTGAAAGACACAAATGTGGGCTGCACGCTGATAATAACTCTCTATTGGATGATGACAGATAACGGACAATATCATAGTTTGTGACGCATGGTTTAAATGTAAAATAACTATCATATTACTTAACAAATATCCGTGTTAGATTAGGAATATGCTCGTCGTTGGAAGGAAATTACATGCATTACTTATCAGCTCCTATATTGATCAAAAGTAAGGTGCAGTTTATCGGCCAGGTCTGTCATGCCCTCAGTCAAATAATACATTGACTTTGATAGAGTATATTATATAACAGCAGGATCTGTGAGAATACTAGAAGCTCAACATTCATTAGTCGAGAACCGACATTTAAGTAAATGTCAAATTAAAGCAAATGTCATCTGATGCAGATGGTATCATTCGTCGGAAATATCGGGACAATCTGTTGATAACACTTGATGATATCATGATGGCCAGTTATCACAATTTGTTTTACTTATACTCACCAGTTTTTATACATTGGTTGTCAATAAATGATGTGAACATTAAGACATCCAATAATTCTAAGCAAATTTTGTTACGCCACATTGTCAGATCTACTAGTTCGTCGAGTGTTGGCTGGATTTAGCACACATACATATCTATCCGTTCCTTGTGTTTTACATTACAGTCGGCTTTATTTTGAATTTCATTTTCTAAAAAAAACGTGCGTCGGTGATATATTTGAAACATCAAAAAATCTGCCTATGCCAATCAGTAGCAAGCACCAGAAGGAAAAGCTAAAAGTCAAAATGATAACACTCAAAGTGCTCAGGTTTGTGCCATCGACTGTCTACGAGGTCAGCGGCCAGCACATGGTGTTGAATTCCATTTCTGATAATTGCGGATGACTATGCGTTCAAAATGGCGATATGCAACGACTAATCATTTTCACGGGTTGCCAAAGAATACACTGTACTACATTCTTTGCTGTTGAGTACATCAGCGATTGAGCCAACGGCCCTGGTGTGGTAACGCTTTCAGTAAATACGTTGCAACTACGAATGGAACTATGACAAAATAAGTCATATTTCGGCAGGGTTCGGACGGATCGATAACCGGTATCATAAGTACCGTATCAACTAAAAGGACAGCAACAACAGCGGAACATTGTCAAGCTCGGCAAATTGATCCCGTCGACCAATTGTAATTTTTGACGCTGACGATGATGGGATTATCATTGAACGTTATGACATCGCGGTAGGGAAGCAGCATTAGCTCTGGTCGATTGCAGTGGTCACGCAGCATAAGATATCTAATGTCAGTGTCAGACGTTCGATGTTGGCGATCAATTTAAAGTCAAGCAATAGTTGTAGAAGGTCATTCTGATTAACGTACGAACTTCCGGAATCTGATATACCATCTCCCTCCTTTAGTAAATGTTATGCATGTGTGTTATTGTTTTTAGCCAAATGGAAGGTCGTTTAAATTTAAGTCATACGATATGTCATCTCCTGCGTATAATTAATTGCATGAATATATGTTAATATCGTTGCCAACTCAGAGACCATTCATGTTTAAGGCAGTTCGCCTAACATAATTATTATGTACCTTTTAGAATAAATATTGAATAAATGAGGCATCGGCCATTTGGTCGTTTGCCAAAGAAATCATATAATATGCCTCAAGAATAGAGAGCAAGCAATTAGAAGGGAACGAAGCAGTCAACCCATCAACATATACAGCTGTCTCCGGGAAGATTATCCACAGCTGCCCGTCTTTGCTATAGTAACTGCAATGAATCAGGCGTGTATCGGGAGCTGTGTAGAGGTGGGCTTTTGACTGTTTTTGTATAAATATATATATATATATATATATATATATATATATATATATATATATATATATATATATATATATATATATATATATATATCATATATATATATATATATATATATATATATATATATATATATATATATATATATATATATATATATATATATATATATATATATATATGCGCGTTTATATTTATGTTTATTTACAAGAAGCTATATTTATATGATTTTATATTCAAGCAGTGTGTATTCTAATAACGTGACATATTTACGACAAACGATCCAACACAGTCGATTTTATGTGATGCACATCATGTTACCACTAGAGTCATAACCCATACGGGTTTACGGGAGTAGCGACGAATCCGCCTCAGCCGCCATATGCAATATATGCTGACTAACTCACAAAACCATCACCTGTGCCTACAGTTGATATTTAACGTAAACCGTAAACTTGTTTATTACTTTGTCATCCGCCTACACGAACTGCAGCTTGATAACGACTCGAGCAGATGCGTATTCAATTTTCAGCTGACACCTTAGTCGTGTGTCATCGCCAATATGCGTGGTGACAAATGGTTATCAGCATGCATTATGTGGATATTGCTATCTCTCCTAATAGTGAAGATTGTATGTCACTAACTAATTAGGCCTACTTTTACGAATAACAGTGGCAGAAAGATATTGGATGAGGACGAGTATACTCGGTGGAATATGTCTCGAAGCAGGTGTAGCGAGAATCGATCTTCAAATCGAACTCACCTCAAGGACGAAACGAGCGTCGAATAGGAAATGCAGATCAACCAGCATGAGTATCTTCAGCCTACAGTTTCAAACACTAGAGCGATGGAAGATCGATATGATGACATTACGTTGAAGTTGGACATTGATAGTAGGATTGACTCTGTAACAGAGGTAAGTGCTGTTGTTCACGCAGATTGCACCCAGTGCTAATCACATGGCACCAACTAGCAGAAACTGCAGCGTATAATGTTGTGTCGGTTATGTAACCAATATTTGGACCTTTAAGCCTCATAAAGCAATATCTGATGTCTTTTTTATTGCAGCAACATATTTCATTTCTTCCCAATTTCAAAAACCCTTGTTGGTTAGAGCGAGTCAATGCAACATATAACTATGAAGAAAACTCGGTAATGCAGTCGCTGGAAGGATCAAGCAATACTGAGAAAATATACAAAGCACTAGGCAGCATGCGTTGAGTGTTTGCACAACGCTCTATGAAAAAAAATGACATGACATGGCGAATAAGATGCTTACCGTACTTCTACATTGCGGGGATTTCGAAATGTGGAACTACTGACTTAGCTGCTACGCTTTCACGGCACCCCCGAATCATTCCTCCTTTGACGAAAGAGCTTTCCTATTGGAATAGAATCCGCTACCACGGTGATTATCATAAATATCTATACATATCACATATTCGGTCCTCGACACAAATTCTGTCAAAGGAAAGGTTATGCTATTTCCACATCATTTGAATACGATATTTCGAAGGCACACTATACTACACTTAGCGGATGGCGTTGTTTAATGAGTAGGAAATTGCTTCCTTGTATAACTTATAGACAATCGATCATGTAATAAACCGGTGCTATTCTGTTTTGTTGCTTAAAGTGAGCCTACGACATATTTTCTTTTGGTCGGGTTTGGCTGATATGATTAAAATTTTTACAGCTTATCCAAAAATAATCCTAACATTGACCAGGCGACCACCACTGCGCCTCGTCCACTACGTCATTATGAAGACTTGTTTGACCCGATCGCCGAAACTATTTGCAATAATTTCACACAAGACACATTCACCAAATCGATATTTCACCCCTAAGTCACAGGTACGCCTTTGTGAAAGGATTAACTATCTAACAGTCTTTTTGTTACTTTATCTGCTGCCATTATCTTTCGTATTCAAAACACATTTTTTGTATATGCTGGTAGGGGATTTTACGCCTAACTATGTGTTCGAGTTTAACGGCTGGAGATACTTGGCGTCAAATGCCGGGAAGACATCACCAAAGCAATCAATTGCCGACCTGATTCACATACTTACGCCTCAGGCAAAAATTGTTCTCATTCTCCGTGATCCTACAACGAGGTAATGATATGGATTTAATGATGTGTTATTAAATTGGGAGTAAATGTGCGAGGTACCTAAATGACAACGCACGAAAGTGATGCCCTAGAGCCTAATCTAGCGATAAGGCAACATATTGTTGTAGCAAACAATGTGTTTGATAGATATGAATATCACCTTTCAATGTGTTTGCAGGTTATGGTCAGAGTATCTTTATTTCATGAGGAACGTTGATAAGAACAGCACGTTATTCCAGAAATTGGTCGAGCGTTCCATTTATATGCTTAATGGATGTATTGCTGCTGGTTCCAACATGCGCTCTTGCGTTTACAACTCTTACCTAACCGTGGAAATCACGCCAGTACGTACCTGTTGCATATATGTCTGTGGGTGTTTCAGCTGTAACAACATAACACATAAAACACTGGTGGGTGAAGTTAGATATATTCTTGTTATGTGTTATCCAGGTGCGGATATGGGCTGGTCTACATTTCAAATATTTTAGGGATTGGCTTCAAATGTTTTCACGGAATCAATTATTCATCACACGTTTAGAGGACTATGCTGCTAACAGAACACATGTTGCAAATCAGATAACTGAATTTTTGGACATAGGTGTGTAAAATTTATGCCTAACTCTCTCACTAATTCATAATAGTTTTTAAATGTGGTATTGCAAATATTGAGCAAACTTGCTGTACTACAGGCCGATTCCCAACCGAATTCCTGAATCAGATACCGGTGAAGAATTCGCAGAAAGAACCGAAAAGAAAATTTAAAGGCATCGGTGGTTACACAAAAGACTTGATAGATAAGTATTACGACCCATGGAACGCATAAATTAGCTACTCTTTTGGACGATGACAAATATCTATGGCAAGAATAAGTGGCAGAAATTACAATGCCTTGATGCACTGATTGGAAAATTGACACCAATGCTTGCGATTGAAACTCAATAAAAATTATACATGTGATTTTCCATCGAACTATACTATACAGTGTTTTAATGGATTAGGACACTTATCCACAGCACAATCTATTGACGACATGGAGAATATCAATTTATCGTGATAGTATTTTCTCAAGCATAAGCAATTTTATTGAATGGTTGTATTCAATTAGTTTAATACCAGTCATTGAGATCATCTGTTTTTGTGTAAGCAAACCGCAAAACATTACTTTTTCCTACATCATATCTTGTGATTCTTTGAACAGCAGCAAATCCGTAGGCAAGTTCATTCGAACAGGGGGCTGTGATATCCATCATTTTCCTGTATGTTATCAGACTTCCATGATCACATACCAACTGGTTTCCACTTAAGCCACATTTGCTAAGGGTGTAAATATACCACATTATCCTATGCGAAGCTGTTGAAAGAAAAACAAGCATTTATGACTGTCGCAGAAAATGTCTTCAAAGAGTCTTCTTCGGCTTAATCACTATAAAGGTGAGCCAGGTTATTGGATAAGTTAAGTAGATATGCCAATACCGATGAACAATTCACATTCACATGCGACGATTGTAGTTGAGAGTACGATTGACCATTGGATTTTTAGCAACTCGAACGACTTACGGTCAACTAGCGAATACGAGCTCTGCAAAAATGTAACATGACAGTCTTGGTTGTAATACATAGAGTCTTGATAAAAAAGTTGATTATAACAGCATATGTAACACTATCCCATGGTATGCCATATCAAGTTTGATAGAACCCTTTACGGTCCTTCAATGGTTGTTCGATATAAATTTATTTGCTTATTTGATTATTTTATCTGCTCAATAACCTTTGGCTAAAAGACAGCAATGCAAGTCTGGAAAGTAAAGTTTCTTCTGTAATCACAATAATGATTTGCAAAAAAGATTAAAAGTAAAGTGACATTTTATTTTACACGCTTTATATTTTATTTTATTTCCCATGCCTTTGTAATTTAGTTAACTGAATCGTTTTCCTCTAATGCACAAATGTAAAAGTCGCCTCTTTTTTGTATTCGCGATTAAAAAACAAAACGAGCGCGAATCAAAGTCGACAGAATAAATGCTGGTAATGCTGTTAGATATTACTACCAATATTTAAGCAGTACTTCCATCAAATACATGTGCTTGTTGGCGACTTCGCACTGCATGACACAAAGATAACAAAAACTGCAAGACAAACATCTTGATATATTTACTTTAAATCCATAACATTCGAGTATGCATCGAAATGCAGCATATGATTACAATTTCAGTCAGAAATCTCGCAAAATATGCGTCTGTGCTTGAAAGACGAAAAGCTTAATCTATGGTGACTTATTTATCAGTAAAAGTGCTTGATATCTGCAATTTATACTTAAAGGATGAAATGATACAATTGATTAAGGTGATGAAAGAGTAAGAACTGACTATATTGACCCAAACGCTCCACCCATTGAATGCTATTTACAACCTTAAGCTTTTTGACTGCACGCAATAAAGATCAGTGGGGACAGCACGAATCTTGTGCGCATGAATAAACCCATTACCTGAACAGCCTTATTCATTAAGTACGTAATGATAATCATCCTGAGTGGCTTTGTGTCGAGTTTAGGATAGACACTGGTGACGTACATTCTTAGAAGTTCGTCATTTCGACTATATAAGCACAATTGTTGCCTTCTTGGTATCATTAAAACCTGATACGTACCGTGATTAATCTTGATATTGTGCGACCCATCTAAAACGATAAGAGCTATTACTGGGGTAGAGGGTAAAACATTCAGCTAGGTTTTCGAATATCCATTGGCATGGATGTGCAATTCAAGGTCGGGTCGCTTATAAACCACTCACTGAATGGAAACGTGAAAAAACGTCCAGAGGATTTGCTTTATCTTTGGCATATCCATATGACCCTGACCAGATTGATTTGTAAGCGGGGGAATATCAAGCATTTTCCATTCATAGTATTTTGCCGAAACCTTTGCCTATCGTGCGGGTGTCTGACATATGTGCAATGCGATGATGCAATAATAAAAACTTGCTTTCAAGCCAACTGTGTAGAAACTCAATCTATTCTAATGTTGCGTATTAAAGGATGCTTGTTATAATTATAGGCTCAAACAGCTAGAACAGGCTTGGTTGTTGTTCGCAAGTAACCTACTAGTGCTCAATGTCGATTGTATTTACAGCTGGACTTTCTATCAAGCCAAACAATTCAAATCCTCATATAACGGCGCATTGTGTCGGTATATTAACAATTCTGTGGTAACTTTGTATGTTATGCTGTACCCTCGGCAGTACATTTGTAGCTATGGTACATCCAAACCTAAAAGGAAGGGTTCGCGGATGATGTTGCTTATGCAAGTGACTTGTTTCTGTTATTGACAACGAGCCCCAAATTTAATCGGATAATTCCCTGTGGTTTAAAGACACGTGATAACAAAAACACAAGATGCTCACAGGTGGCGTCTGCACATAGTTTCGCGTGAGGAGGCGCGGGTCAGCCATCTACGCGTATTTACGAACTCTTTGTTCGCAGTAGGACAACCTCATATCTTACATAAACAAGTATTTGGTAGTGTAACGGTCTTGGTAGTAGGCAATCAAGCCTTCTCAACTTCGGTTAGATATTGCGTACAAGAGAACTAATAAACACTGAACAACTTCGTCGGGCCATAATATGGAAACATGTCATAAATATAATCAATGATCGATAGGCAATTATTGGCTATCAAATATGTTGCTTGCCTGCGCCTTCGATACTGACATGTTTTCTAATTGATTACATCTGTACAATTAAAGCTATCTTGTCGCGGCAGCAATCTATTAGCACGTGCATTATGTGATGACATATGCTTGCGAATATTAATATTGAACAAGCAACGGTAAATGGATGCCGAATTCTTTAATGCGCATTCCATATTTGCAAATGGTAGAAAATGTTAATCAATTACAAGGTTCTGTAGATTGCACTTGATGCAACAATCACCACCTGACTGCATGTCAGTTGGTGCTCTTAAAACACCAAGTGAAGGGTTCAATATCCATATATCTCAAGAGCAAACATTGCAACAGATTAAGACGGAGGATTAAATAATTGCGGCGATGTACTGACCGCTTAATGAATAAATTATATAAACAAATCAGCTGCGGTGAACTCTCTTCTACAAATATATGTCGCATCCTGCAATAAATCGATTATTGGGCTGTCACAGAGTTTATTGAAAAGTATGATAGAAATGTTTACATATAGTAATTGTAGTTGAGCTTGATTTCACTGGGCTGTCGAGAATGATTTAGTTTCTTATAGTTACTTAATCCCCCGACTTATTTGATGTACATTCTATATCTGTCAGCATGTGATTTTCTCCATGAACCGAATCCTAAAAATCCGCTTTCCCAAAAATGCCAGCCATTGTTGTTAAATGGCTCAGAGGGGGCCAGACTACAAAACAAGCTACATTAAATGCGTTCGGGTCCTTTGACACACCCAGCGAACTAAGAGCAATGTTGTTACACACCCCTACACGCTCATCGCGGGGGCCATATATACATCCCACGAATAATGATGCTACAGGAAAGACATAGGCTTTTAATACATGGATGCTATGTGATAGAGCCAATGCAGAGCATGGTGTAATAGCTGAAGTACTCACAGGAAATGTTCTATAGTACATGAATGGGACATTTACTGATATAAACGCCTGATCATTCCATGCATTAACTATCAGACAGCGTGGCCAATAACCTACAGCAGCATCATCAACGCAAAAAACGGAGGAATAGCCAGTCGATTTTGATAATATGATGCTGTGCATTGTCTGTTAGGTTTTATTCTGTAAACTCTGATCAAGTACACGGTCGGTATATATAGCAAATGTTACATTCATCTTTCAGTATTCATTGTAAACTATGTCTGACAATCATTTCATTCTGTGGTGAAAATCATACAACAAATGTATCTTACATAAAAGCAAATGGCATGGACAGCCTTTTTGACCACATAAATCATAGAGGAGCGATTTATGTCTGGCATAAATGTTGTTTGTTCGCATTCGTTAATGCGTTCACAGATTTGACATTCCCATGACAATCCAAATGATCGTTCGGGTCTCACTGCAATTAATGTTTGGGTTTGATGTTACGGCACAGTCTACATAATTTACTATCAGCTGGCTATTAATAGATTGCTCCGGGGCGCACCAGTAGTATATGTGTTCTGCTTGATCTTTATTCATCATTAACAAAAGAGCCCTACACATAAACCATGGTTAAATACCACTTCGTTTGGGGCGTGGTACTATTGCATGATATTTGGTTTAATTTGCAACGAATATTAAGCGTCATATCAAGTGCAATATAAATAATGTGGTGCTACACCTGAGCGGCTGCGGTGTATAAAGGCTCACTGACCAACGTGGTGCTACACCTGAGCGGCTGCCGTGTATAAAGGCTCGCTGACCAACGTGGTGCTACACCTGAGCGGCTGCGGTGTATAAAGGCTCGCTGACCAACGTGGTGCTACACCTGAGCGGCTGCGGTGTATAAAGGCTCGCTGACCAACGTGGTGCTACACCTGAGCTGCTGCGGTGTATAAAGGCTCGCTGACCAACGTGGTTCTACACCTGAGCGGCTGCTGTATATAAACGCTTGTTGCATTCATACCAACACATTGATAGATTGTAATAAATTGGATTTTGAACTAAAGGCTAGGAAAGAAACAGCCCTGTCTGGATGTGCGAATTACCTTCTTGATATTTGCAATGCTTCCCTGATGCCCTATTTGTGATATTGCAAGTTCTTGCTAGGGAGTTCCATCCTGAAAAACATGCTAGAATCATACAAATCATATTGGTGGGTTAGAAACATACATGCGCGATATTGTATTTGTGTACATAATGGCACGATTAAATGACAATATACAAAAGCCATAACTTATCATATGATATATCATCCTGTTTTCAAAAGACTAACCGCAACGGACCCTGTTTGATGTATTGTAGTATAGCAGTGTCCACGCTTGCTTCGTTTGCTCGTTCGATTTGTAATATTTCAATGGCGTGAATTGCTTTGCAAAAAGGACTTCACTACAATCTACTACTACGGTGCATGTGAAGATGAGCTCAAATTCTACCCAATGAATATACTATTCGTCGCGATATTAAGTATTGTCATTCTTATTATATTGCAATATGTAAAATAATTGTATCTTAGAAAGTGACCCCCTGAGCACTGAATATATATTGTAGAGATTGTGTATATCAAGCTACCGCGAAGGGAAGTTACGCAGGGGTTGTGTTGTGGTCGTAAGGGGGCTGATGCTGTTTTCATGTGGTGCCTCATTTGCGGCCGATAGTCTGACGAGATCGGTTCGTCTCCGATGAAATTTTTAAATCCATAATCAAATCGAATATATATGCAAGCCGCATTTAACACCAGTGTCGGGTGAGAGTCTGATTAAAAGGTCAACCGAAGAAAACCATTCAGAAAGGTTGCATAAAAATCCATGGGTAAGTCGTTTTTCATAGAAGGTGTGAGCGCAGTGGAATGCGTTAAATACTTTGTATTAATCCTTATACTGAATCATATGCATCAATCCAAATTGAAAGTCCATGATATCTAAAGATTAATTATATGCGAATCTAGTATAAATACTTTTTAAGTGAATAGCATTTCTTTCAATGTTTGATTACAATTTTGTTATGTCGGGTTTGGTTTTCGGTTATTCATATAAACTGTTTTATATAACTCTAGACTTTGGAATTCACTTTCAGTGCATCTAATTCAGTATTAGCCAGGATATAGCATTGTCAGTGTTTCTGTGCTCGATCCTTGTTGAATTTCTCGTTCATTATGCCGGGAAAAGCAGCGGTGTTGTCTGGCTTTGCATATGTTATGCTTTTGCGTTTAGCGACAAACCGGGGAGATGGGGTACCACTGTGAGGAACACGCAACCAGATTAACGTTCAGCAAGCAAAGCACTTTCGATAAACCCCTGTTTTAACACTCGCAAGGTCGGCTTGATACCAGGCACTTACATAGTCCAGCAATGTTCAAGTTACGATGCTTGGTGATGGACTTTCTTTAATTGACAAGATAGCTAGGTTATATTTAGACAGTGTCTCGGTTATGACACAGCAAGCCGGCGATATGTAAAAAAAAATACCGAGCTTTTTCTCCAGCTCTGAAGCAAAAATGTACCTCTATGCAATTGGTCCCTTGTTTTAAGTGTCAATGTCAAGATGATTATCAAATACCTGTCATTGTTGTTATAGCAATATTGCATATATCAATATCGAATAACAGCAGATGCATTCACAGTTACGTTAGTAATATTGCCGAAATCATGCAATTAATATGTTTACAGAATGCCCTATTGTAAGTGTAGCCATTAATGAAATTGATATGTTCTTAACATAGAAATCCTTCAACTTCATGACAAGCTTGTTTTATTCTTTCGACTTATTTGTGTATATATTTACCGCTATTTTAGTTAATATAGAGACAGGGCTTATATTGCAATGGAATATGTAATATGTACCTTGCCATTTTTTTATTCTCACACAATCCTCATTTGTATTATTTTACTGTGAAAGAACAGATGGTCACTGAGAGAAAAAGGTTAATATTTCTAATAGAAACATGTTATATGCAATTACAATAATTCAATTAAATCAGAAACAGTGTAATACACAAATTAATGCAATTAATTGTTTTGCACGTAAACCTCGTGTAAATGATATCAAATGTTGACTGACAATAACGATGATATGCCTGTCAGTACATAGCACTGTTTGTGCATAATATCATCCTAATTTGGTTACATTTCCAAAATATGCTAGAATGTGTTTACACGGTGTAATCAATTTATTCATAACTGAATCATTGTTCTTCTCGTGGTTGAGTAAAATAAAATGATTGAGTGTAACTCCATGTTCATGGTGGATAGAATGTGCCACTTTTAGTTGTACATGTCAACAACTGATCACATGTACCACGTCACGATATCAAAAGCACGCATGGTCCTTTGCACACAAATACTCTGACATCGATTAGCTTTGATTAAACGCTAACCCAGGCATCATGCACCAGTTGGATACACGTATGTAGGTATAATAGCAATATGGTCATATAGAAAGTGATGAACATTGTTTGTTCTTAATGGAAGAGAAGCTTACAACTTGACTAAGCCTCGAACAACACCACGTACGATCAGTCGGGCCAATAATATGTTAGCTCGGAGGCAACACACATAACTCAGATGACACGCCCTATATGCACATCGCACGTAACTAATATCAACGGGTATATATATTTTTAACAACAACATCAAGTGCTATATCTTATTCCCGAAGATATTTAGCTTAAGTCCTTTGATACATCATGGAAATATATCATTGCTATCACAACACAAACAGAAGCAAACTCTGTCAGTCCATATAGCAGCGAATACGTGTACTCTTGGCCTACTATGCTCTCAGTTTTTTATCCCTTGCTTTTCCCACTACGGAGCATAGCAGGGGTTCTATCTAATGAAGTGAGCTATACGATAATGTACCGTACCTCAGTTAGTGCATTTAATTCATATAACAATACTTAGGAATTTCATTTGTAATATCAATGTGCAACACCTGACGCATGCCGTGCAGGTTGAACGATTTCACTAGGAAACTAGGATTGCTTCCCTCGAAGTCAAAGAAATTCTGGCTGAACTAGGTTTCAAAGAGATGGAAACAAATAACTGTATCTTTATCACAATAAGTCAATGTGGGTCAAGCATTGTAACCGAGGAATGTTTTGCTCTATGCCGTCTCGGCATTTGGAACACATCTGCCTCCAGAGGGAGCATGTGTTAAGGCGTTGACACATTGCCGATGGCGCTAGACTTTGCGTGGCCCCAGTCAGCGTATCGGAGATAAGACAAATGTGAGCGGAAATCTTTAAACTCTGAAGCTGTCTTCAAATAGTGTGCCTTCATTTTCTGTGTGATGCAGCAATATTAACGAGAAGATTCAAACATGTTTCTGTTACGTCAGAAGTGAGGAACACCAACAATGATGATGAAACTCATCTTCCTTAGAGAAAGACACTCAAACAAGAAACAAGGAGGCAGGCCCGACAAGATATGCCATGTTGCCGTTCAAACCAACCCACCAAGGCGGAGCGATATCAATGTACGAATTTTCTATGGCGATCGCAAAACGGCTCACAGCATTTATAGATCTAATATATTAATACATATCTTACAATAAATACACGTTACTTAAGTGATATACATAAATAAATAAAAATATATATATTTTTATATATATATATTTATATATATATAAATATATATATATACATATATATATCTATATAGATAGATATATATATGAATATATATATGTATAATATATATATATACATATATATACATCGTATTATATATTTTAGATATATATAAATAGATATATATACATATAAATATATACATATGTGTGGAGAGAGAGATCTAGAGAGAGAAGATCTAGAGAGAGAGATATCAGAGAGAGAAAAAGAGAGAGAGAGAGAGAGAGAGAGGGAGTCTCTCTCTTTCTCTCTCTCTCTAGAGAGAGAGGTCTGAGAGACTCTCCCTTTCTCTCTCTCTAGATCTCCCTCTCTCTCTAGAGAGAGAGGGAGAGTCTCTCTCTTTCTCTCTCTCTCTTTTTCTCTCTCTCTCTTTCTCTCTCTCTCTCTTTCTCTCTCTCTCTCTCTCTCTCTCTCTCTTTCTCTCTCTCTCTCTCTTCTCTCTCTTCTCTCTCTCTCTCTCTCTCTCTCTCTCTCTCTCTCTCTCTCTCTCTCTCTCTCTCTCTCTCTCTCTATCTCTCTCTCTCTCTCTCTCTCTCTCTCTCTCTCTCTATCTCTCTCTCTCTCTCTCTCTCTCTCTCTCTCTCTCTCTCTCTCTCTCTCTCTCTCTCTCTCTATATCTATATATATATATCGTTCCGGGCAGACATTCCAAGCAGCATTCAGGGACGAAGGATTCATTTCAAATGATACATCCTACAACTTAAGTATATATTTCTCTATATATATCTATTTCCATAGGGATGTATTTATGTATATCTACATATATATATCTATATATCTCTCTATATATATATAGATATAGACATTTATATATACATATATATATATATATTTCTATATATATATATACATGCACATATAAATATATATATATTTAAATACATATATATATACATTTAAATACATATATATATATACATTTATATATACATATATATATATATATATCTTTATATATATATACATGCATATATAAATATATATATATTTTAAATACATATATATATTATACAAATAGATATATGTATATATATGCATTTATATATAAATACATATATATACATGTACATATACATATATATCTATATCAATATATATATACGTATATGATCATATATATATATATAAATATATATATGCATGCATACATACATTTATATCTATATATGTATATATCAATATTTATATCTACATATATATGTCAAATATTATGGTAGCGCAGTAGTCTACCAACAAATTGTTACTAATTGTTTGAATAAAAATGCACTCATCTTCTCTCTGAATTATGTTTGCGCTACCGGAAGGCTGTAAGATATTATCAATTCAATATTGCTAGATTGTTATCCCGAACTAATATTGAACAAGAAGATGGGTTTTTTTCTTGTTGCAGTAAGATTTTACTTTCGTTTGGCATTTCTTGTAAGCGTTTGGTTTTTGCCAAAGCCTGTGCACTTGATCATCCGCCTTGTTTTCCTCTTGAATAATATGCATGATCGTTCAGATGTTGTCGGGCCATAACGGGTTATGTTATGCCAATCAAACGCGGTAACCGCCAACTTTAACATCTGCCTCTGGTCAGGTTTTGTAACTGATGTGACATTGGCAGACTCAATCACATTAACCTTATTGATAACGCACATCCCACACATCCCACACATCCCACACATCCCACACATCCCACACATCCCACACATCCCACACATCCCACACATCCCACACATCCTACACATCCTACACATCCCCCAAGTCCCATCAATAAAGATATCTTATTGGCAATGCAGTTTGTGTCAGCCATTGAAGCGGTGCATACCATCACCATGGATGCATTATTGCACGTAGATAAATGGTAACATATTACATATACTGAGACAGCTGTTCAGGCAATACATAATTCCTATTTATGTCTTGCGCTGGCAATACTTTAGACGAATGCATTTCGCAATTACGTTCATCTGTCCTTGAATTCCATCTAATAAGACGTACTAACCGTGACACGCAATCATCTGCATTTAATGTCGTATGCAATAGCAATATAGAATAAGTAAAATGTTGTGTGACAGGTACGAAATCAGTCTAAAAATAAGCTAAACTGCCGCGTGGTTAACAGTTTATGCTTTTATCAAAGAGAACACAAGATATGAAGTTAAATCCTGCTTTAATGCTTGGTCAAGACAGAGTGGATTCATAGCACCTACAATATGCTGTTTGAATGACAAATAGAGAATGTCAATCCATCAACAATCACAATCTTTTTACAACAACCAGTAGTACACACAAAAGCTCTCGTGTGCTAATGGATATATCCGCTTCTCCTCACTTTGCAGTTTGTTCTATAATCCGCTAATTTGTGTCTATCTATGCATTTAAAATCTGTTTTGATTTTGGTCACGGGGCACAACTGATTTAATTGAAGCACACTTTTATAACGAAATATATATTTTTGCATAATATGCCGAGCAAAACAACCAATGTGAAACAATAATGTAACGGCTTGATGAACTGCTGCCTCTTCTCTCTCTCTCTCTCTCTCTCTCTCTCTCTCTCTCTCCTCTCTCTCTTCTCTCTCCCTCTCTTCTCTCTCTTCTCTCTCTCTCTCTCTCTCTCTCTCTCTCTCTCTCTCTCTCTCTCTCTCTCTCTTCTCTCATCTCATCTCTCTTCTCCTCTCTTCTCTCTCTCTCTCCCTCTCTTCCTTCCCTCTCTCTCTCTCTCTCCCTCTCTCTCTTATCTCTCTCTCTCTTTCCTCTCTCTCCCTCTCTCGCTCTCTCTCTCTCCTCCTCTCTCTCTCTCTCTTCTCTCCTATCTCCCTCTCTCTCTCCTCTCTCTCTCTCTCTTTCTCTCTCTCTTCTCTCTCTCTCCCTCTCCCTCTCTCCCTCTCTTTCCTACCTCTCCTCTCTCTCTTTAACTACTCTCTCTCTCCTCTTTCTCTCTCTTTCTCTCTCCTCTCTCTCTCTCTCTTCTCCTCCTATTACATGCAATTATGGTAGCGCAGTAGTCTACCAACAAATTGTTACTAATTGTTTGAATAAAAATGCACTCATCTTCTCTCTGAATTATGTTTGCGCTACCGGAAGGCTGTAAGATATTATCAATTCAATATTGCTAGATTGTTATCCCGAACTAATATTGAACAAGAAGATGGGTTTTTTTTCTTGTTGCAGTAAGATTTTACTTTCGTTTGGCATTTCTTGTAAGCGTTTGGTTTTTGCCAAAGCCTGTGCACTTGATCATCCGCCTTGTTTTCCTCTTGAATAATATGCATGATCGTTCAGATGTTGTCGGGCCATAACGGGTTATGTTATGCCAATCAAACGCGGTAACCGCCAACTTTAACATCTGCCTCTGGTCAGGTTTTGTAACTGATGTGACATTGGCAGACTCAATCACATTAACCTTATTGATAACGCACATCCCACACATCCCACACATCCCACACATCCCACACATCCCACACATCCCACACATCCCACACATCCCACACATCCTACACATCCTACACATCCCCCAAGTCCCATCAATAAAGATATCTTATTGGCAATGCAGTTTGTGTCAGCCATTGAAGCGGTGCATACCATCACCATGGATGCATTATTGCACGTAGATAAATGGTAACATATTACATATACTGAGACAGCTGTTCAGGCAATACATAATTCCTATTTATGTCTTGCGCTGGCAATACTTTAGACGAATGCATTTCGCAATTACGTTCATCTGTCCTTGAATTCCATCTAATAAGACGTACTAACCGTGACACGCAATCATCTGCATTTAATGTCGTATGCAATAGCAATATAGAATAAGTAAAATGTTGTGTGACAGGTACGAAATCAGTCTAAAAATAAGCTAAACTGCCGCGTGGTTAACAGTTTATGCTTTTATCAAAGAGAACACAAGATATGAAGTTAAATCCTGCTTTAATGCTTGGTCAAGACAGAGTGGATTCATAGCACCTACAATATGCTGTTTGAATGACAAATAGAGAATGTCAATCCATCAACAATCACAATCTTTTTACAACAACCAGTAGTACACACAAAAGCTCTCGTGTGCTAATGGATATATCCGCTTCTCCTCACTTTGCAGTTTGTTCTATAATCCGCTAATTTGTGTCTATCTATGCATTTAAAATCTGTTTTGATTTTGGTCACGGGGCACAACTGATTTAATTGAAGCACACTTTTATGAACGAAATATATTTTTGCATAATATGCCGAGCAAAACAACCAATGTGAAACAATAATGTAACGGCTTGATGAACTGCTGTAATGGCGGAAATGAATATCATCAATATATATATATATATATATATATATATATATATATATATAGATATAGATAGAGATATAGAGATAGAGAGAGATAGATATAGAGATATAGAGATATATATATATATATATATATATATATATATATATATATAGATGTATCTATATATAAATAAAGATATATATATCCCTATATCTATCTATATATATTTATATATATATATATATTTATATATATATATATATATATAAATATATGTATATATATATATTATATGTATATACATATATATATATATTTATATATATATATGCATATATGCATATACATATATCATATATACACGTATTAATATAATTTGTATATATAAAGTCTAGTGTATATCTATATTGATGTGTACATATGTATGTATTCACTGTCGCATGATTGCGACAAACACAAGTATTTGATAACTTGCCTATAAATCAACATCCTAATAATTTATGAAGGGCTTTCGGGATGTCTTATCCAACGTTTCACCAGATTGATGATCCACTTTGTAGGTTTTCTGATGCCAATCCTGATAGATTATTAAAGTACATTATTTGTGGTCCTTTTGTTTTGAATGATAAAAGCTTGAAAAGATCACCTAGTGGTTTGTAACATAGAGCCCAAAATGATTTATGGCAATTTGTAGCTGATGATACACATCAGGGATTCGCATTCACGATGAGCCATATGCTGCCTGAGAACATAAGTGCCACGAATATATGAGAAGCGACTGTTGTGATAACATAAGCATTTTCTCTCAAAAAATTATTGCCTCACAATTCACATCCAAAAATTGTGCGTTCTTAGCTTTTGAAAGAGAAAATATGTCCTTGCGCGTTCATGATGATCTGTAGTGATTTGGTTATTTTCCTGAATACTCAGACGAAAGCCATCAGCGTAATTATTCCCTGTCATTACTAAAACAAATGGTCAAATGATAGTTTATATCATTACTCACAGTGAGCAGTGAGCTCTCGCAGCTACAAACTCTTTGGTAAAAATTAGCGTGAGCAGGAATCGAGTGTTGCAACGAGGCACTGTCTACGGCCCCACACGTCGCCATGCGTACGGCCGTGCGTCCTGCATAACTTTTTCCTGGAAATAAAAGTTAAACACTTGTGAGGGCCCACAAGGAGAGCACGCAGTAAGGGAACAAAAGGCACTGCAGGAGTGTATAATGACTGATTGGCACCAGGCCGTAACCGGGTACACATGCTGGTCTGCTATTATCATACAAATGGCCAAGCAGGCTAATGTTAAGTACAATTTGTTCGCATATATCATTCATGAAGATTGATTTTAAATATCAAGAGCAAGTTAACAACCTTTCATAGAGTTATTACCTTATATTCCCCTGCCCGCTTTAAAGCCTTCTTGATTTGGTCAGTGTTTTACCAGCTTGCCTTTCCGTAGTATGAGAGACCCACCACACAGCAACGTTATTGTGTCCCAGATGGTGAACACGGTTTAATTTCAACTTGATTAAATCCCAGAAGTTCACTATGGTTTGTTATAAGCCAATCATTGATACTAGGAAGCTTAAGCCTCGACAGATTCGAGACATATTCCTTAATATACATTCAATTATATGATGTTCAGTATGCCATGCGTTGTTTGATAATCTTTTAGAGAACTTTAATAGAACGTATTGTTCAAAGCAATTTGACCGGGAGACAAACAATCTACCGAGCTGACCAGTCAATTAGCATCGGTCCGCTTGAGTGAGTAATCCAAATTACCTAGAATGGTGGTAATTCATGTGATGGATTAAACTACCTTTGATAGTAATTGTTCGTGGTAAATGGCGAGGTAAATCGTCGTACCCTCCCTCTTATGCACCTTACTCCTTTATAGTAATTACTGGTCGGTCTACCCAGCCTGCTGACTGATTAACTCAGGGTCACGCATTGAATGTCTTCAAGGATATGTAACGCTATAAGCTTAGGATGATTTTCAGGGCACTTTAGTGGTACAGCGTCGTGTTTTTCAGCAATGATTTGTTTTTGATCGCCCCCCTTTACCAGCAATATGTATCAACAGAATAAATGGACTGCTATGATGTAAAAGACTAGTTACAAATGTCATATATAACGTGCTGCATGTGGCATACTTGAGAGAACGACGAACGTGCAATTACAGAGGGATGTTTGGCAGGCTTTATTGGGAAAAGGAGATGACGCTATTATCTTTCATAGGATATAAATTGCATTTACTGTCAATCACCCAGTAATATAAAGTTAATTAAATGGCTAGCCTTAGTATTTCACACGGAGCCAGCTGCTATAGCTTACTATCCAATATTTTCTGTGCATCTAGGAAACTTCCCTCTCACAATATATGCTCAGAAGGGACTTGTTGTGACGGAAAAGATTCAATTGCAGCTTCAATTTACCAAAAAACAAACTGTGTGATCAATGATGGCCTCATACGCATGAGTGATCAATAGTGTGAATGTTCTAAGGACTATTGCATGCTAGTTAGCTGTAAAACTGTATCTTGCAGCTTAAAGAATATGCTACTCAAATTCTATCTTGTTTTCGTTTGACATAATTAATCAATGGCAAAATGAATTTTATATTATTGTCGTCCACCTAATTGCGCGTAGGATCACAAAAACAATCCGGGTCTAAATGTTGTTGACCTTAGACTGATTCCGCAACATAGTGTCATTAGTGTGTGCGGACAGAATGTATTATGATATGACATGATTGCTTCGTCTACTTACAATAAACTGCTTCACTGCCATGCATAAGCAAAATACGGTATGTCAAAATAACATCACATGCCTCGTTTAAAGTTGCTTTGTAGGTTTAATGCAGTAAACCAGAAACACAAGCTTAGCGTATATGATTGCATAGCCGTACTGTTCGCATATTATCCGAAACAACCAATTCGCTATGATGATAGATGACTGAAGGTTGATTGACTTTAATGCTGCCAATGTAAAACCTCACCAGTACTACCACTTGAACACAAGAAATCTTTTCAAAGGCGTCTTTCGAGCTTGTTTGCATTATTGACATCATAACCTACACCGGACGAGTTTACCGCCAGAGTTATCGTCAGGCCCTCTGAAATTAGCATATATTTATTTTCTGTTGATATAACCGTTGCTGTAGTTTGTAATGATACACCTAAGCACCTTGTATATCGACATTGTCACCGCAGCATTCCACTTTAGATCATGTGTTTGGTTTATAAATTAATGTTTGAGAAAAAAAATTGCACATGGAAAGTAACCTATACTGGTCATTTCTGTGGATAGCTCTTACATCTTTGCTGTAATTAACTATTAGCTTTACTCTCAGACTGCATTATATTGAAGCCGAATATAATTATATGAATGGCAACAAATCACACATAGACAGATATGCTACGTGGAAAAACTTCGGATAAACCATGTGCGACAAGGCGAGGAACATTGTAGTAAATGCTTTGGTCTACCAAATATATTCATTTCAATGTAAGCTCATTCCATTCGTTAATCGAGATTTTCATTAATTCTAAGGGCATTTTAACAAAAATGGACTAAAATCATTTCCAATGGATTGTCTCAACTATTAGCACTGACACGCATGCAGCACGAGGTGTATGTTTCGTAAACGCAATGGGTCACTCCGGGCATTGCTACTGCTCACCGAGTATAGCTGTATATTTTTCTTGCTATATCGGTAGATGACTTGGAGTTGCCTAGCTGGAAAGTAGCTATAAGTCGTCTAAAATGCTGTTAATGCGACATCAATGGTAGACGTTTGGACGGAAGACCCTAGGGGCAAAAAGCCGAATCCATACAATTGCAGCAAATGCCCAACATTGTTGGTTCATTAAGCCTATCACAAAACCAGACTCCAGTCCAGCAATATTACACCATGAGGAATCAACGACATATCACATAATCGGTCTTTATATGAATTATGATTTAAGTGAGTTGAATTATTGTATTTTTCTGACAGCTTATATATATTTGCGTAGGCTGTCTCAGTTTATTACTGGCAGAAATTAATTGGCTGTTAGTGGTCGACAAATAATTGTTAAGCTGTTCATAGTTCACCATGTGTGTCATTCATGTGAACCATGATAGCTTTCTTGGATTTGTGATATATCAATACAGTGAGTCAGCATAATTCAAATGATTAACATCGTTTTAAAGACATTTGAACAAATTTAACACCTTGTCCATTCTGCTACAGCAAGATAAAGAGCGAGGATCAATATTGTAACTGAAATCAACTGTTTTTAGTTTTATCCAACTGATAATGCCATAAATGGGACAAGTACGTTGATTTGTTATTATACGTTGGTAGATAACCGTTTATGGTGTATATATGCTAGCCTTGAGTAATCAATACTTATGTCAAACAATAGTTCTCCTAACAGTCTACGTTAGTGATTCACATTGTATCATTTGCTTTCTTTACTACGATCTTTAATGTACTACTAATCTGTAGTGAAATAACAACATGCATCCTAATGATTCCTGCTCTATTACACATATAAGTGCAGTTCAAGTGTATGTAAATCATTATGCAAATATAGCTGTGGCATTTATTCATAAAGCGCCACGAACGTTGTGTCATTCTATAGTACTCGTTCTGTTTTTAGGTTTTATATCTTCACCATGATGTAATGTGGTAAGGTGTTTGAATATGCAAGCTGATGATAAGCACTTGAAATGACTGCTACTTGGTGATCCATATTGCGTTGACTATTGCGTTAACACTTCCCTGTCATTGTCCCGTCCACGCAACCGCGGCAAACGTAAACGATGGAGAGGATTAACGGATCAGCGTGTGACACGAAACCATCTTTCCGGATGAGTTGTGTGAGTATTTTTCATTGGATGGATAATTATAATATTTAACGATAATTGATTCTATCAATATATGTTCTAGAGGTGGACCAACTAACAAACGTCAGTAAGCAATTGTTTCCATCCAGCTTCCAAATTATCCATTTGAATTCTGAAGTGCTCGCACACCAACTGTAGTAATCACAGAACATACCAAATCTCAGTAACACTCTAAATGCTGCACCAATTCTGTTCCTATAGAGAAAAGTAAAAATGATTAGGAATATTTATGATAATCATCTGTCATCTACGCAACACAAAACAGCCCATTTTGACTACCATCATGTTCATGATAAACACGACATGTAAACCGATGGATTGTTCACTTTAAGAAATATTGTACTGTCTGCTCTGAAAATTTATCACTTGAAGCGCAGGTAATTGCTTCAGATGAGTTGTTGCACTGGTACACGTAATATTTGGTGGTCAGCATAGTTATCAGGTACATTTACAGCATTGAATTTGAGACAAGCCCATTTCTGATTAATTATTTACCGACATTGGGGTAAATGAGAGCTGCTACGTTGTCATTGTATGCCTCTCATAGTTTTCTCATATCGACACAAATAGGACCAACGTACTAGCGAATCAGTTAGCTAAGTTTGCTCGCGAGGCACACAATAAGTTTCATATACATCCTTAGTCAATGTTGGACCTGAACGATTTTACATTTTCAACTTGATACGAGTTCTATCATTGGAAGGCTAGTTTTCTTTATGTCTACATTGATTCAGCTGTTTCGTTTTGCAAACAATGATTGCCTGACTATTTTCACAATGATCAGAATTACAATGCCTACTTCAAGCGGAGAAAGGAGCAATATCATAATGACAGGTAAATTAAGTCGACCATCCACCCTTCCCAGCTAATTACTGAAATTGGAATATTCGTTTATGCTATTTCTTGCGGCGTCAATACTGCTGCGGACTCATATTAACACATGCTACACGCTTGCATTAATTAGCCGCCATTCCAGAGGTTCTTTCACAACAACTGTTTTAGTATTGCGCATGGTGTAACAAAACTGTGAATACGCCATGGACGCCATGGAATAATGCGAAAGGGAAACTTTCTTACCCCAATAGGTTTAGCCGTTCGTAATGTACGAGATAACAATGTGAATGAGAAAAGTAATTGCCAAAGGTTGCCTCATCGCACTTTTCCATTACATAGATGTTCGTACTGGCGTTGAGTTTTTCTACATAACATGGCACAGGGCAGTTGCTGCGCAGAACTTAACATGCCCTTCATGACTGAGCTGTGGAGATAAAAATGTCCGTGCAGTATGCGTGTATGTTTACATAAATAACACAATTTACACTGATTCAGGCATCAAGAGAAACCGTGAGAACAATCGAAACACGAATTCCTAGCGGCTGATGCCATGCAAAAATGTACTCTATTTAGCGCTGTCATGTTAACAGAGGTAGTTATTCCTTCAAAAGCAAAATTCAGATTAATTCTGGATCCATCCATAACGTATAGAAACAATCTCGCAAACATATGTTACTTGTTAACATTAAAGTTGTCGTTTATATATCATCAAATGTTATCGCTTATTCGACTAATAACACGACATATTGGTCCCGACCGTCTTAACCACGTTCCTCCTCACTGAGGTATATTAGTGGTTTGGAACTCATGATAAGCATCAGTTTAATTGTGGATGAGGAATGCCATCTAAAATGTCATCCAGTAGCTTTAATTAACGGTTATGATCATATCGTTCCGGTTGTGGTGTTGTAATATATCACAGTTGGGATTGTCGATGGCCCTCAAAAAGGGGCGGTAAAATTTGGCTTTACCACCAGTTGGTAGCACACATATATAATTTACAGTTTACAGCTTCCTCATTTTGTATTCCAGCTTGACGTTTCAATTATAGGGAACATAATTCAACACGATCAGTATGTTTTTTGTCCTATGTTCATGCTTCCCCTGCAACAAGCATATAATTCTTCAAACTCCGAGGGTTGTGTTAAAGGGAATTTTGGGTCACGGTTAATCTTTCCAATTAACTTACCTGATAGCGAATTTAGCCCATCAACCAAACGAAAACGTGCATATTCGGATGTACGGTGAACTTACATGCCCCCTTGTAAATCATGTAACAACTTAGTGCAAAGCAATGTACGTTCACGGGATATCGCAGCAAGACGTGGATCCAAATATAGTATGCATAGGTCATATAAGATATGGTACATGTTTTCCATATTGCACGCAGATGTTTTTTTCCAACCGCAAACACAGGCGCTTGGACTACATCATAATGACCTTAGCTTCATGATTGCTTCATATGTACAATTATGAGATGCTATACCAAAATATGTGCGCCAGCTTCGGTGCAGGTGACAATATTGTCTTACGTGCACTTAGCAAAATTACGAATATGTGTGCGGTATTGAACACTATGAACAAGCGCCAAGATACGAGCATGTTAGGAAATTGTGTGCACTAGGTAAATCGTTGCCATGTACCTAGAATCGTTCAATTGTGTTAGTCACAAACATTGAAAATAACATAGGTCTTCAGCAGTAATTCTATTTTCCTTCAGTTATTCGTTAGTAGATGGATGGAAAAGTTATGGAATTGTTATTTCATGTTAAAGTTCGTCAGCTGTTCACTACCAAAACATACACAGATAATATGCATTCCCTAATCCAAATCGGTCTACAATATGACAAATTAACTGTGAATTATGTTTATTTTCCAGGGAAGAAAAAGTATCCGAAGATGAATTCCTTAAAAACATAAGAATAGTTGAATACTTTTATGCCCTTGCAGAAAAATGTTATAAGGCTGTACAGTAAGGCTGTGAGAATTCCAAAATTGATTCGTGGCTTTGTTGGTATTGTCCGTGCAACTAAGCATGCAGCTCTTGTCCAAGTTCCTGCAGGATATATACATCCTCCTTGTGGTTTTCTCTCCATAAAGCCGCTAGATAAAGCTAGTTGGATTATACCATGATCATAGGGTGGATTGGCCGTGGGTCACGGCGTGGATTGGCCATGGTCACAAAGAGTTAGGTCATGGCGTGGATTGGCAGTTTTCGCCCTAGATTGGTCGCGGTCATGGCGTGGATTGGCTGTGTTCTCGCCCTAGATTGTTCGCGGTCATGGCGTGGCGTGTTCTCCCCCTAGATTGGTTGCGGTCATGGCGTGGATTGGCTGTGTTCTCGCCCTAGATTGGTCGCGGTCATGGCGTGGATTGGCCGTGTTCTCGCCCTAGATTGATCGCGGTCATGGCGTGGATTGGCCGTGTTCTCGCCCTAGATTGATCGCGGTCATGGCGTGGATTGGCCACGGTCTCGGTGATTGAATCGTGGTGCGGATTGGCCGTGGTCACGGCGAGTGACGTCATGGCGTGGATTAGCCGTGGTCACGGCGAGTGAGGTCATTGCGGATTTTCGAAGGGGTCGCAAATAAGATTATGTAGGGATAGGGCGGAGATAACGGTCGATTCAAGGCAAGGAATAAAAGTGGATTTGGGGGATTACGAGGTGTGGTAAATTCACGGCAGATTTATGTTGGGCGGGGCGGGATAAGGGTCGATTCACGGAAGTAATTACGAGGTGTTGCAATAAAGGTAAATTCACGGCAGATATTATGTTTGGCTGGGGCGGGGATAAGGGTCGATCCACGGCAGAGATTATGTTGGGCTGGGGCGGGTATAAGGGTCGATTCACGGCAGAAATTATGTGGGTTTGGGGGTACTGGATCAGGGTCGATACACGATGGAGATTATGTGGGGTTGGGGTGGGGGTAAGGGTCGATTCACGGCAGAGATTATGGCTGGGCGAAGCTGAGGAAGGATTGGTTGGGACATCAGCAAAGAAGTCACGGCATGGGTTCGAATGGGGTAAGGGTGATTATTGTGGTGGGGTCACTGTGTGAATTTAGATATACTGTAATCAACAGAAGCGCTCCGAGGAAAAGCCATGCTAATATGCCATCAATTAGAACAATTATTGGGAATATATGGCTACTATTAAGAATAATTAAAGCTGGCAGACAAACATAATTGCTATGTTTGCAAGAATACATTTATCCATAATCACCTGCGACGCGATTGACATCAATCAGTTTTTTTACTGTTGGCGGCTGAATTGATATTTGCTGATTGAATTCTCATCTCGCTGGTCTTAAGATGTAAATGAAGTTTGTGTGCTCGCATACATGAAATAGTCTGGTTCTATCTTTTGCTCTATAGCAAATGAATCTTTAAACATGTTAGTGCGCTCGCATACATGAAATAGTCGGGCTCTATCGCATTTATATAGCTGCCTTTTACCAATGGAATACAATCGTTCGATAGACCATATAATACCCCTTTTAAAAAAACATTTAACACCAAAACCAATCAACCCTATATTGCTTTTACATTTAGCATACAAAAACAATGGGATGATTTGAAACCGCACCCTCCGCAATGTTGTAAAAACCTCCAATTAAGAAGCTGAGAAATTGTGTTATAATCCATCAGGAAGACGTCCGATATCCCAATGGCGTCTAATAATTATTCAGCGCCTTGCGTTTAATGCCAGAATGTTATAACCTGCAAATTGTGTATAGATACACCAGCGTCGAACTGTGGCACATGGTGCAATTTTCTATGTGACATTCAGCTATTGTCACATGTATTGGTCAGCTGCCTTGCATATTATTAATCAAGTGATTATAATATATCACCGTGTAATAGTGCAGAATATAAGCAGGAAAAAAACTGTTTAGATTAAAGTAATGGAATTAATAACATGCTTCATTAGCTAATCAGTTTGAAGTCTGTACACGTTTTAGTTACAAAAGCTGATTACAATAGAACTGGATGTTAGGTAAGTACTGATAGATCGTGGATATACTTCCCCGTGGTCGTGCTTTAAAAGTGCATCCAATTCATAGAGGATAACATTGATTTCCGCTCCGGGTTTACACAGTTGAGCCGTTTAAGCGAAATGCATTTCGCGTCGGGCACCTCTTGCAAGAAATAAAACCAATTTGAATCTGCACTGAGTGCATAAAGCCTGAGCGGAATACTTATAATATAGCTCCATGATGTCAAACGCCACTTCTTACAACCTCCGTCACAAGGGCACTGCAGCATAGTGTATATCTTATTTCAACATAGACGGTTGCGCAGCTGGTCATCACCTTAAGTGCGGAAATGACTGCCATCGTGCGTCTTAAGAGCCAAGATGGCGGTGCCACAACAACGTGAATACTTAGTGCAATAAGGTACGGTTTTCGGACGGCAAGAGCAATTTGTCAATCTTGTCAAAACTGGACAAGACTGTCCAGAAATGTATACTAAACGCAAGAAACATATTGGGAACTAAATGATGCATGCATAATATCCAAAGACTGTTTGACTAGTAACGGTCCCGACATTTCCCATTGCAACACACCTGCCTCTCAAATAAACCAACGATAATATCCATCAATATGTAGCCCACTTACTGCGGGCACAGCCTACTTACTTTAATTCACTGGCACGCCATGGCACCACATACTGCGGTTGTTTACTGTCTTGGTAATCATACTTGCTGTTTGGTCATTCGAGAACTGTATGTTATGACTGGCAAACAATATCAGTAATCAATGGAGCTTACTGTAGTGATGCTGTGTGGAAAATATAACATTGCTACCAAACAATTAATCAATTGTGCCCAATTAATACCGATAAAGGTGGTTATTGCTAACAGATTGCCGTCGATTGCCAAAGAAGATTGCCGTCGCTTTGCCAAAACTTATGTGCCATTGCATGGGTTATATAACCCTTTTAACTAAGGTAAAAAACATTGCAGTTTTTTGTCGCGATATTATCTTATTGCTGATAGAGATATGCTGCATATCACTTGTGTGTTAGACAACATTCATCAATACGACTCTTTGCTGTGTCAAAGCAAACGGTCATTCTTTCAACAACACATTTGTTGGTTATTTTCCTTGGGAAACTATATTATTCATTTGTCTGTTTTTATTTATAAAAGGATATCGTGTTTGTGACTCATATCATATCTTGCCATCGACAATTAAAATTTTGATATGGACTCGGAACATATATTTCCATTGCTTTGCGATAAGCAGAATGAGATTAAAGCAAGCATTTGTTTATGATGAGGCAGATAGCTTTTTGATATAAGTTAACGTGCGTAAAACGGCACCATACCGCTCCAAGTTGTTCTTTTTCTTGTGCTGAAATATTAGAAGCGTGATAATTGGAACACTGTACGGTTTACCTTTGCATTATCTCTCCGGTGTGTTGCTATGTATATCTAAGCTATTCATCAAGCAAAACACACGTTACAGCACATAAGATGACGTGACATGAATGTGCCATTCGAACTTTCATATAGTTTTCTGCCAAATAACCAGATACCCCATTCATGCACGTTTGTTCATGAATTCCCTCTAACAGACAATTACTGCCTTGTCAATAATTGCCAGAACAAGATTCACAATAATGCTGAGCTAAAATGGGGAATTAGTCCATTACAGGAAGACAGGCACAAAATTGCTCAACGAAGCATAGTCAAATTGCTGTGCAGCACAATTTTTTTTATCTACGCTTGAGATAGAACACTCTAGTCGATCAAAATGGTTTTTGCATTCGAATTGCAAGCCTTTCTGAAGCTCCACGCCTGTTACATTACCAAGTCAATATTGGATGAAAATAGATTTTAGATCTTAGCGCTATACATTAGAGATTAATGTGAGTCATTTGTTGACCACAAATATATTGACGCTTTCCCTGAATAAATGAAATGCCAAAATCTCCATGTGATTAGCAGATGAATTTTCTGGTCATATTGGACCACGTGTTTGTATTACAGCGGATTGAACACTGGTTCATACGTTCAGCTTTACGGACAAATCCCATTCGTTACCGTTATTTGATGAGGTATTTGAAACGCATGATTCACTAGAACCTGCCTTTATTCATTAGTTGTGTGGTTTATTTTCCTTTGAAAAGTTTAGATACAGGTGAAAGCGAATATGCTGGGCTTAACCTCTTTGGCTATAACGATAATGTTTTAGCATCGTGTCAAACACACCTATTGTAATACAAACTGACACGAGTAGCTGCGTTAATCGATGATGATTGTTGGCAAAATCGTGCGTGTAGTTAGTTCTTGAATCCCTTGATTTTAATGATGACGTGATTCAGGCTATTATTTCGCTCTATGATTAGCGAGGAAATAAGATAACATTTCCTCGTAGACATTTTATCATGAGCACTTACGCATCTATTCAAACCAACTAAAAATAACCAAGTCAGTGTTTGTGTACATTACCATCCAAGGCTACTCAGGTTCAAATGATGGGCGAACCTAACATAATATTGAGGTTAAAACCGTTAAGGGTATTACATGGTTTCACCATCGACCCCGTGTTGTAATCAGATTCCGGATCAGCAGTAGTACGCATTAGGGCACTTTGGCATGTCGTGTCCGACAATGATTTTTTTGCGACACGACGATGGCGATATTCCTTGAAGGGATACAATAGCCTCCTGGTGGCTATATTGTTATGACGGGGATGCTCATATCAAGATAGTGTCTCTTCCTATTTTATTCGGCTCGTGAAGCTGAATGCGTACATTTCTAAATGACGAAGTGAAGCATTTTTGTGTGTGTAGAAGTTACTTGTTTGACCGTCCAGATATCGCCACCGTACTGACATGTCATTGGTTGCCTTTACATGTTCTGTTGAAAAGATAATATGCGTACAGTATAGAAATAGACTCTTGAAGAGGATATCCATTTGTGTTTCTAAAAGTTGTCCAGATACGGTAAGGCTCTCACTTTGTACTTTATAGGAAAAGTACAGTCAAACATTGTCCATGACAAACGAGTGATTGCTAAGTGAGCTTTCAAAGCCTGTGCTTTCTCATTGTCTCATTAATGATTATGACTACAGGAATCCGTCGCTTCATTACGCTCGTCTTATGGACCGCAACAGGAAACAAGATATGTGCAATAATCGAAGCTTTTTGTAGATAAGGCATACCTGTTCTTAATGAACTACTAAATTTCATGGTGTGTCAGGCAGACCTGGCCATGCCTTTTGGAGTTGAATATAGGGGTGGGATTTCTAAATGGATTCGACATACAAGGAAGAGTGACTCTCTGATGTCATCGATGGGGGAAAAGGATATGACTTGCGTTAAATCTCGCGAGGCCATGCCAACGACTGAAAAGTCTTTGCTCTAGGATATGTCGAAATGGATGGCGATCAACGCCGGACACAGCCCTAGCAATTACAAAAGATGATGCACGAAACAACACTTTGAAATTGTATCAAGGACTGCACCTGACCCACTTGCGATGTTATCTTCTGTGTTCGGTTGGAACTTAAAGTAAGTATATGAGACGATGGTAGTGTCCTGTAAATTGCCATTAACACGAATCAAGCGCAACGTATTAAGCAACGTCAAGTGGCATGGTGATCGGGTCACATGACAAGCTGCTTATTCAAAACGAGATGATGCTCGAGTAAAATGGCTTGCTGTGCATTCCAAATGACATGATGCGCGGATAAGAATGGCTAGCTGCTTATTCAAGCTAGCATGGCACTCAAATTGAATAGCAAGCTGCTAACTAAAGATGAGATGCAATGGATAGTTTTTCTCCCGCTGGTTTGATGCTCTGATATGACGACTTGGTGGTGAGGCAGAAGGCTTTGATAACAGAGTATTGTATCAAAAACCGTTTTAAAAAAGACCACATCCATGGCTTTACCGATTGCTGCGCATTCTTTGCAGTTTTATGCCCTCTGCTATAATCTTCGCAAAACCAATTTAACTTGATGCATATATTTAGCCCTTTTATCATCATTTCGCAAATGTGTATACTGTGGCGCTATCACATCAAATAGACAGCTGGGATTTCTTTAATGACTAAATCCCCAGTAGCTGAATGGGGGTATGAGGGGTATTTACATAATAAATGTATATGTTTGTGTGCACATATATATATCTTTATCTATAGATATATAGAGATATAGATTTATAAAGATTTATAGCTAGATATATAGATATATATATATATGTATATATATGTATATATATATATATATTTATATACATATATATATATGTATATATCTTTATGGTATATATATATATTTATAAATATATATTTATGTATATATATATGTATATATATATTTATGTATATATATATATATGCATATATATAAAAAGATATATATATATATATATATAGAGAGATGTATATTTATATATATATGCATATATACATATATATATAATATATATATATATATATATATATATATAGATATATATATATATATATATATATATATATATATATCTATATATATATATATATATATATATATATATATATATATATATATATATATATATATATATATATATATATATATATATATCGGAGGCTTTATGGCGATGGAATATCCGATCGACAAGGGACAGCAGAAGTAGTCACTGTTGGTAAAGATTTGTTATGGATAAATCTAGGCTTTCAACCAAAGAGAGTATAGCTACGCTAAGAGGGCTCACTTCGAGTGGCTCTGCGGTGATTGCTTGCCTAATTATAATACATTGCAATTGTAAGGTGGCGCTACTGTGACCAAAACGCATGAGAATAGTGGGCTGACGTCACTGCGATTGTTGAGATCGGGAAGAATGACTTTTCACAGACCCTTGTCACTGCCAAAACACGTTGCACAATAGGCTTATGATTAGCGAAAATAGCTAAATGAATGTCAACGTGATAAATTATGGAAAACAGATCGCCTCTAACAGCGTCTGTACAGTTTACGATCCTCGATCTTTCATGTCCGCACTGTAGATGGTAGTTTTAGATTATCAATAAATGTCAGAAGCGAGGGAACTGGCCTGGGGTCGACATAAACATTTGTTGCATGTCAAGTGGATGTGAGGGTCCTTAGCGAAGTGTTTATAGCTGCGCTGAGCTGTCTGACGATTATGAAATTACTCGAAAGACACCCTCGACATCAGGCGACGATACCGTGAAATCAACAAAAGCACATGAGACTTTTGATCTATCGTCTCGGGGCGCGGCGGTTTTGAAAGATATGGAGTCATCTGATTGGTCGAGGCGATAACAGCTAAAACGTAAACAGAGCATTCCACGTGGTTTTAAGAGACGCTATGACAAAACGCTATGGCATAACGCTTCGGCTAACAGGTGGCGTCTTCACATATATCCTCGGGTGGAAGCCTCGAGTGAGCCCTCTTAGCGAAGCGATAAACTCTTTGCTTTTACTTCGACAACTTCATAGTAGAGGTTAGATTGTTTAGGATCTCGGTTGCGCACATATCTAATGGTGACGGTGCTGTTTTCGCTGGAAACTACTACTCCTTCTGTAGGTACTGCAGCTAGAATATCCCTCACCTTAGATATTATCCTGTAAGGAATCAATGCGAGTCTTCCCCATTTGTGAGAATTCAAATCAGATCGTTGTTTACAGCTTTCCAAGCGGCGAGGCTGTTGATGTTATCAAATTATTCTATTATTGCTTATGGAGAAACAAAACTTTATCCCTCAATATAACGAATCGAAACATATGCACAGAACAATTAGAAAGGGGATGTGATGGTAAAGAAGGGATAGAATGTGGGAAAAAAGAGGGGAAAGGAAAAAGATATGTCCCTTGCGCAATAATCCAGTATGTTTCAGTAATATAGGTGAACTCCTGCATGTTTTTATAGGCCGTCATTTATTAGCCTCTAGTTTGTCTGCTATCATAAACTCTTGCCACAAAAGTGTCAATGATGAAAGCACCGACTAAGAAGCTGATAGTGATGATAGGAATGACTTCATTATCTACGTTGGAAGGGGGGTGGGAGTATTTGTAAAATAATAAGGCGGAATGTGAAGGTCGAGTGTGTCGACTAACTTTAACATGAGTGCTATATACCATATCATGGGTATTTTGTGTAAAATACACGCATATACGAATGAAGATTGACCAGGTTGTCTGTAGCGTTTGTGTATATTTTGAGTCAATTACTTTTGTAGCTAATATGTTAATTGGTTGATGCCTTTGCTAAAAGCATGTGATAAAGCCATAAACAACAGCTTCTTTTATCTGGGCAGCTTTACATGACAAGCAATATAGAACAATTAGCTATGGTGGCTGTGTGTTGACACGCAGGAGGTCGCACAAATGTTTTAGCGTTTAATACCTGACAAATACAGGTTGCGTATGTTTGTATGTTGGTTTAGTGATTAGCAAGTCTTCATTGCAACGCTTGTTGATTCACCATGCATTCGTATGATACTGCGTTATATATAGATTAGCACAGGTTGTTTCATTTCATCATTCAGCGTTTAGTGTTCATCTTATTAGGGTGAGTTCGTAAAATCGTAATACCACAAAAGCCACATATTGACTGAATCTTAGTTAACCACTCATCAAAGTTAGCTACAGCTTTATGGAATGATCGTGCCTTGCTTTGCCTTAAGGTTACCCGGGACGAGCGCGCTTAAATAAGGGAGCAGAAATTTAAAGGATTCCACTTTTCTGTATCACCCTGCGGGTGTTCCGACCATGGTAATTCTGACATGACCTGATGCATCCTCATTAGTTCCCTTGAATCGGAGGTAACTCTCAACCATACGTTACCTTGTAGCATATATGTAATTCTTCATTACTGGAGTGTTTGTTGAGCACATATTTATTCAAAGGGTTTGCTTCTTAAACTGCGTGCATAACTCGAGCAACCGTGGCATAATCGACATGGAAACTGCCCGACCACGGTAACGTACATGTTGTGTGTTTGAATTTCACCGCTATGTACCATTTGACCTCGTATTGTGTAACGGATATACACCCGTGCGGGTTATTGAGTATTGTGAAGTGGAAGATTTTGTACGACACAAACAACCGCGAAAACAACATTAAATATACCTCACTGAAGCACTCGTATATGCAACGTTATTCACAACTAAATCAAGAGGAATGATCAGTGCATCTATGAACGCATTCCTTGAATTTTCATCTTGTCCATTGCGTGGCTGATATTATGATGAATATTAACAGTAACAGTTACGCGCTCTGAATGATCACAGTCACCATCACTGTGAGCTTTCTACCTTACGGCGAAAGAGCATTGACGTCATACGGCACAGGTACATGGCTATTGATTATCGACACAAATTGCGTTCCTTAGTTGCGCAATACATTGATGTTATACGCTGGATAATGCGCAGTTATATGATGTTATATGCTGGAGTAAGCGCAGTTACATTATGTTATACTCTGGGGTAAGCACAGTTATATGATATTATACGCTGGGGTAAGCGCAGTTATATTGTGTTGTACGCTTGGGCAAGCGCATTTATATTATGTTATATGCTAGGACAAGCGCATTTATATGAAACGGAAACGGAACCGAATCGATTCGACAGCTATAATTATTCGGTCCTTTGATTTTGACATTGATGTAAACATAATGCCTGAGGGATATGCACAAACATACATAGGACGTTATAGTTGTTGGTATTTCACTCTTGCCGATGACAGACAACGATTGTACATTATACGCGTACAGTTGTTGTGGACGTATAAGGAGCACTATTATGTACATGCGCAATAGGAATGTACGTTAATATAATGCTCTTCTGCTGTCCCTTGTCGATCGGATATTCCATCGCCATAAAGCCAAATGCATTTAAAACTTTCATATCTTATCTTCCAAGTTATTCATGCAGATTGAGCAGTTGGTGTGCATATATTCTGTCCTAAGGCTTGGAGGTCCTCTCCACGTACACTGTGTGCCCGTACAGATATTCAACATACGAGTTCAAGTCAACAATGCCAAGATAGTACAATGTTTCACATATTATTCTAAGACGGATGTTCTGTATCATATCAACATTGTGCCTGAGATGCGGTGTACTAATGAAGTGTATTACACCCGAGTTTTGATGCAATATATATCTGAAGTAAACAATGCGATTATATGGGCAGATCCAGTGCTACAATACAAAAGTACAAACATCGCTCTCAATCTTGTCCTGAATTAGACACCAGTGATCTATAAAAGATGAATCTAGAAGATGGAATTCCTATCATAAACCTATTATTAATGCGTCATTGATAAATGTGAGACTACAAGAAAACTTGCCTTTAGCGGGTTCAATAATATGGACGAGTATCATTGCCCGTAAAAGCGATCCATTTCCGACGCCTATAGACACCAATAATATTATCGCCCACAATACAAAAGCATGCTCTTGGCGCTGAATAAGAAATTCATAACGGCGCAATATTCTCCCTGCCAATGTGAGCGTGCGAATATTCCGAATATCTTGTTATACACTATTTTTGAAAATACAACCGGTGTTTCTAGAAAGGTGATAAAATAAGTTCACAATTCACTGAAGAAACATCTAGCGTCAAACTAGTTTAATGCGTTAGTTTTTCATTTTTGGTGGCTAATCAACAAGGCATATATTCGCTAATTGAATTTCGGCACGTTGCTGGTGGTGAAAAATATCTACCTCTTTACTATGTCTATACCAAGATCGTTTTGTCTATTAACCAAGTCAACCATTTACTTGCACACCCATCTTCTTCCTTCTCTCATATTGTGTGATCTAGCCCTTTACCTGTAGTGTATGCTTACATATGTAACATTGCACATTGAAATGTTGGTATTTTCACTGAATACGTGTCAATTGAATTAGATTGACAGGTTATCGTTTACGGCGAATATTTATTCCGTTTTATCAAGCTGCCAATCATCAGATGCAATGCCAATTTGCATAACTAGAATGCAAATGAACTGTCATTTCACAGAGAGTTAATAAAGCCGTCCATATAAAAGCGGCTGTTATAATCTAGCAATATCTCAAATAACACAGCGCACAGCAATGTAATATCGAGTCACGCTGCTAGTGTTAAGTATGCTTTGTAACATTATTAGCGTCTCGGCAGCAAGACTAATTAAGCACGACTATTTTTTAGCCGTTTACACTCTATGGTTTCCCTACATTTGACAGATTGATTGGCGCATCAAAAGATCATTCATACTGTTTAACGAAACAGTTTACTACCTAATTGAGGTACCTTATTTTTGAAAGGTCTAAATGTAGGCTGCACGGTGATACAACTTTTTATTAGATAATGACAGATAACGGAAAATATCACAGTTCGTGACGAAATGTGTAAATGTAAAACATATCCGTGTTAGAGTAGGATAATTTGCTCGTTATTGGAAGGAAACAGCAGTGTTTTTATCAGTTCCAATATTGATCATAAGCTTGGTGCAGTATGTCCATCAGGTCCACGATTGACTTTTTGCCGTGAGCTCAATCATATAGTGCATTGACTTTGACCATTATATTACAGTAGGGTCTGAAAGAATACCATGAGCTGAACCAAAGATTATCATTCGTTGGTCGGGAACCAGTATATGTCAAATTAAAGCAAATGTCATCTGATGCAGATGAACTCGTTTGTCTTTGACTTGCAGTAAATATCTTATCAATCTGTTGATCACACTAATCAATATCATGCACGATGGCCATATATCACAACTTTTTTTGATAACCAATTATTAAACATTGACTGTCTATAATTGATGTGAATAATAAGACATCCAAGGATGCAGACCATATTTTTTTACCCCACATTGTCTGATCTATTGTGTTCGCTGATTTTAGCACACATACATATCAATCCGTTCGTTGTGTTTGACGTTATAAGTTGGCGTTATTTTGCATTCGGTATCTGGGAACAACGTGTGTCAGCGAATTGTGCTTGCAACATTTCAAATTCTGCCAATCTGTACCGAGCACAAGAACATGAGCTAAATGTTGCAGCCTACTTGATTAGTTGAGTGCTCAAGTTTGTGGGCAGCGGTCAGCATATGGCGTTAAATTCAAATTGTCTGACAACAGCTGGCGACATTGCTTTCAAAACGGCGATATGCTTATGACTAATCGTTTTCAAGGGTTACCAAAGAATACAGTGCATTATTTTGTTCGCTGTAGAGTGCATCCGTTACCTAGCCAACGACCCTCGTATAGTAACGCTTGCTGTCGGTACATTTCAACTACGAATGGAACTATTGGAAAAATATGGCATATTTTGGCAGGGTTTGGACGGATTTATTGATGGCTTTGATCTTAAGCGCCGTATCAACTCAAAGGACAACATCAACGACGGAACTAGCAAAATTGTAAGTAAAATACATCGGTGTCATTTTATTGCCTTCATTCATTCATCTTCTTCATTGCTTTACCATTTAGCTTTATTAATTTAAAGCATTGCTGATCAGATGCTGTGGACGGATTAGCCGAACAGTAAAATAGTTTCAAATACTTATTATGTTACCAACTGTCATTCGGAATCGAAAACAAAATTGAATGGGGCCATTTGATAAGCCTCAATGAGCCTTTATATGTGCCTATAATATAGACATTGTGAAGTATTTCAGTCTCAATATATTTGACGCAAGCTTTGTCATTAAAGCAGTAAATTTTCTGGAACAAGAGATAATGTGTATTCTAAACGCCTGTTTGGCAGTGGTTCACCAATCTTAACGTGGGAACTAATCTTGACGATTTATGCCATCGCATCACATTTGTGTCAATCCAAGCTTAGCATGACAGTATTTACAACACTGACTCAATCAAGTGTCACCTATCATTGGTTAAGTTGCTCTCCATGCATCAGTAAGAAGTTAACTGTAGATAATTACTGGAGCTTTTATTGTAAACTTATAATGTACAGGTATCAATATGTAATTTAGCAAGCTACCGTCCTAGGTAAAAAAAATGAATGAGCTGTTGTTGGTGGTGCTGTAGATTTGCCCGCTGTTTTGCTCTATAGATATGCCATGCCACAACCCTATTATATATTGCAAGACATTCGGGATCGCGGAAAGGAAAGCTGGGACGCCAATGATTGTTGGTGTTGCTTCCGGGGCTTTCATTTAATTCTTAATGGTTTCCAAAACAACAGCGCAAGGTTATGAGTAGACTTTAGTGACGATGAATCGCTGGCCGTCACCTGGATTACATGAGAATCATATCGTACTTCATTTGATAAAGGTCTCGGCAGTATTACTATGGTGATATGTGGATGAGATAGCAGCTGACAATTGTAATCAAGTAACAGTTGCAAAAACCGCGTACAAATCTAACGCCATGAATTCTACCTCTGACAATTAATGACGTGAAGGTTTCACTCTAAATCGACATCGAGAGCAGCGTTTGCTCGTCAAAATAAAACACTGTCACGTGTTATGAACGTGGAACGAAATAATCCCTGCATTAGTACCACACCTCCTTCACATTCTATCATGTCCATAACGTCACCGAACGTAGGCTAGCATATTTACGTTATGGCCTTAATATGGCAGACTGTTTGACGGTTTCATAAGAGTCTAAGCTGGAAGATAGTGTTTACATTAAATCTAACCGTTACTCGCTTAGCAAAGTGCCTGCCTTCGTGCAGTATATCAAATGTATAAGGCTACACAGGTAGGATATATACATTGTAGCAATACTTGAAATACATTACGATCATGCTGTTAATAATTCATAAATATTGCAAGCAGATGTAACATGCCAGTGCAATTCGTCATGACAGGTTACCGCGATTGGTTTTTCGGTTTTGATGACATGGATGTCTGGAAGAATAATGCATGATTATTTCGAAGGATGCTGAATCATTAAAGAGCAAAGTCGTAGCACCCCAATACAGTATCACTCAAAAATACCACTGTATTTTTTGGGCGATCATGTTTGGTTAATGTGAGACATTACTGTATAATCGTGTGCCTATTGTAGATTCACGGACAATTGATCATGCATCTTTATTGGTGCATAACAGGCGTTAGGGTCTGATGTAGTCAAGGTCCCCTAGACTGTTGACTGCGTCCCCTGTTACATGTTAATGATATTCAATAGTCTCGCCAACAGTCCAGGCTAGGGTGCCGTCTTAAACTGGTGCAGCATCCCAGATTTGGAATGCTCCAATCACAAGTCGTGTCCCTCGGTCACTCTCGGGTTCTTTTGAGTCATTGTGTCTCATTGGTCAGTGTCACATTTTGCGAAGATTCGGCGCCATATTTTTTTTGGCACGCTCCGTTTGAAAGACTTGTTCGCTCGGCTGCTTCATGGGTCGTGACTGTTTTGTGAATGTGGCTGCTGGAACGGGGAAACATATTGGTACACGTTGTTAGGTACTGCTCTCGATGCAATGCATGGAATGGGTCCGGGTTCGACACCAATGGTTGCCCGCTTGTCATGTCAAGTCATTTTATCCATCCGAACCGAACACCCTGATTTGTTGTTTCACGCTGAGTGGCACCGTAAATCACACAGTCGGCGAGAGAAGCAAACACACAACTGGTTCGTTTTAACAGACTATTACGTAAACATACTATCATGCAGCTAAGTGATTAAAGCGCTAGTTGTGGTGCCAATTTGAACTTTTGAGACGCGCCAGTTTTTTTACCTCGTCCAGTCTTAGACTCTAGGGCGAGAAGCGTAGCAGAACCCCTGGAGTCTAGGACGCAGACAAGGTCTGATGTATATAAGGTCAGGTTACTTGAGAAAAACACTGGAATTGAGTTCAATACGTCACAGATGCATATGGTTATAGAGGTTTGCCGATATACAGTTTCGGCTTCAGATGGTTCTATAGTAAGCTGCAAGTAAGGAAGCTTTGCAGAACCAACTCACAGCCAGCCAGAAATGGTCTCAGGTTCACAAATAATCATCAAACCAGAGTCCCTGGAAATTGGTAAATGGATCTTAAGTCTATGTACACAATATTCCAATACCTAGCAGCAATACGCAAGTACAATTATACCATATATATTTACTTGTATTTGTCTAACATGAATAAACTACCGAAAGAGCATCCAGAAGTGTATCAACATTTTCAAAATGGTATGCATGTAGGCGGAATCGATGAGTTTATGGAGCACAGATGGAATTATGGGGGCCCGCAAATCCAGCGAAGGACGGAGGTTACAGGCGCCTTGGAGAACTTTTTTGACCACGAAGGCAGAAGTACGGTGCATTTTGTGATAATAGGAAATGGCTGAGACCAAAGAAAGTATGGTGGAGGAGGCATAACGTAATGAAAAAAGATGTGCAATGTATGAAACGACAACTGGAATTTTGGCAGGGAACCACTGAACGTCTGGGCCAAGGGTGCTTACGAACTGTCGAAACAATGCAATAGATCTAGCATAAAGCTTGCAGTTGTCTGGAGGTAATGCGTTCTCTAGGATAGAGGAGACGACCAATTCCAAGGAAGACTTTGAGTGGGAATACGAGTCTGAGACTTGTTTAGGGAGTGGAAACGAGACCAAGAGTCAGCAACATTATTGTTCTTGCCCGGGATATGTTAAGCATGGATAAGGATATTAAATTTAATGCATGTGAAAGTGAGGAGTCTAATAAACATCAACATATAGCGGACTTTTGAAGTTTGGTTATTAATGACCTGTGCAGCCGCCCTGTTTTCACAGAAATATATAACACGATGGTTAGCAAGTAGTGGAGACCAAGCTTCGAGGGACAGCATGATGGGAACTAGCTCTTTGACATTTATATGTAGACTACTCCAACTAGGAGGCCTTGAAACCAACGGCAACCAAAAACACCAGCATACCCAAGACCTGAAGTGTCGGAAGATCACTTGATTACTGACGAATCAGTCCAGAGATTCAGCTGCATGCATGATTTTCCGTTAGAATTGGATAAGAACAAAAGCCATGCTTGGATATCAGATCGGACAGATTGTGTGAGGCGGATATGATGGTGTGGTTTAAAGATGCCACAGGTTAAATTGATAAACCTTCGAAGGAATGGTCGACCTGGAACTATAACCTTACAAGCAAAGTTGAGAGTGCCAATTAAAGATTGCATTTCTTTCAATGTCACAGATTTGCGTCGAGCGATCTGAGTAAGGACAACAACATCACTGTCAATTTTTTCGGGGGGCAAACGGGCCTCCATTTTGGTCGTATCGACCTCGATGCCTTTCAAAAGTACCACAATAGAAGGAAGCACAGTTTTGCTAGCTTTTATGGGCAAATTGATGTTTGCCATGGAGAGGAATGCATTTTGGGACTGGCTACATGTTGTAGAATTACAAGGACCAAAGCAAATGAAGTCGTCTAAAATATGCGACACATGGGGCACATTATATTTGGACTGAAGGGCCCACTGAAGGGCCAAACTAAATTCCTCAAATATTTTGCACGAATTGGAGCAAACCAGAGGCAGCGGTCGGCATAGAACTGTCGTTGCTAAGTAAATCCGAGAAGCGGATAATTGTCAGGATGAATAATCATGATGCGGAATGCACATTCAATGTCACGTTTGGAAATTAAAGCCTGACGACCGGTGGAATTAATAATTGATACCACATGGTCAAAATCCTCATACTGGACAGAATTTTTTTTTAAGAAATGCCATCGTTAATGGACGAACCACGAGGAGAGGAAAGGTTGTGTGTAAGGCGAAATTGTGATGTCTTTTTTGGGAACTAGACCGAGAGGGGAAAAAACATGTCCGGAAAAGGTGGTGTATCAAAAGGGCTTAAAACTCAGTTGCGCAGTGATATCATTGGAAAGCAAGGAATTGATCACTGAAGGATTAGAGAGAGCCGACGGATGGTTACTAGGAATATGCAAATTTCTGATACCGGAATGATGGATGCGGAAACCTTCAGTAAACCTTCAGAAACTAAATATTGCTGTTAGGGATGCCCAGACAAGAGAGATAATAACCTATTTAGGTTTACTGGGGTTGGAAGTTTGTTTGGGCAGGTTCTTCGTGTAGTGGATGTTTGGGTGGGTACCATCACAGGAGGAGCACAAATGTTTGAATTTGGAGCATGCCTGAGGGTTGTGGTATCGTCTTTAGTTATTACAGGAGAAACAGTAAACTTGTTTGAGACTGTGCCGCTTTCCTTGCGGCCATATGGATTGAAAGTGTTGGGGAGATCGCCCAGGAATGGACTGCAGCGACGCATTTATGTACAGTTCGTTAAAGATGCGATCATAGGGCAGGGGGGAACGGGTCCTGAGTTTACGAAACGCGATGTCGTAGCCGAACTAGCCCCCATTCTTCAGAGTCACTGCCATGTTTCGAATTGTCTGCATGTATTTAAGCATAGCGATAGCATCCGCTGGATGAACTTGGAGGAATATGCCCATGAAAACTACATAGGTATCTGTCCACTGGTCTAAAGTCAAGACTTTCGTTTGCGCCTTAGGAATTAGATCTAACTGTTGAGATTTGCCGGCGGAAAAAGAAAGAGTATAATGTTCAGAATGAGCGGATATCAATGAGTCAAGATTGACGAACTGGCCTGCCCAAATTGTAGATTTAATTTTGGCATCGACCAGAGATCTCAATGGCACCATATCAAGTGAGGCCATTGGTTGGGACAATGGCTCACCTTGGGGGAGGGGTTAATGTTTATGGTGTCAATCACTGGACCAGAGTAAGAACTGGACGTTGGCAGGCTGCGGATGGCTGAACTTGATTCCGGAACGGAGCGTACAGGGGTGTTCCTTTGAAGGCGATGAGCTCTGGGCAGCAGCAAGGTCACATACAATGGCTAGCATCTGGTCCATTTTGTCTTGCATGACCTGCAATTGTGTTGCCATGTCGGCCTGGAGTTGGGATGAGAATCACCAGCCGATTTCTTAGACTTGGTTGCTGCCACCTTTGCAGGCGTTTTTCGCTTACGTCCTCGGTTTGATGTGGTCATCTGCAGCACATGGAATTCAACGGCAGAGTAACATCAACAAATTGTGGATATAACCGGACCACTTCTGGCAAAAGTGTAAAGAACAAGGCCATTGAACGGTTAAAGGTAACAGCCACATAGTGTAATTGGTGAAGACGAGTGTAGATGAAGATCAATAAAATGGATAAATGATTAAAAATTACCCAGCATACTAGTTAATGCCAGAAATAATATAAACTAGACCAGGGCACCAAGTTATACATCAGCTAGCCAGACTTATAGTTGCGAAATAATATTGAACCCAAAGTCTCCTCGTGAAGCATGAGTTCACGGAAAAAATAACGGCCCGGCAAAAAAATGGAGGACGCAGACAAATCATCATAACCAATATCGATGACCGCGATGGCCGGGTTCTAGGCGGAAACCATACCCACTTCGTTGAGCAACTTTGGCAAAGTGAGGCCCGAAATACCATGAAAGAGAACCTCGTGGCCACCAGTTAAATTGAGAGCGAGTGACTCAGTATCCCTAGCGAAGCGGTCAAACGTTTAGTGAAAGAATGATCCATAATAAGAATGGAAGTAATGGGTCAATATCAGAAGAAACCGACATCGTAAATAAGCGAAACACAGGATACAGCTTCTACAATCGAGCCAGATGGTCGAGATATAAAGTGACCACCAACAATAGTATAACCAAAAACTCACATCGACCTTAAAATTGCGCCAGGCAGTGCAGGGCAACAAATAGATCCCGTTGAGGAATAGGCAAGACACTGATAACGGTCAGGATGACCTGATGGCGACGGATTAACAAGACTACAAAATCGTTAGAGCTAAGATGGCGACAGTCACAAGAAGAAAGAAAGTGATGAAAGCCCCTATCGGCAACTGCAGTAATTAGAAGTCATGTGACATCCTAGCAGGGCGGTAAGCCGATAGGCAACGGATCACATGACCAATGTACAAGATAAGGCCGAGAGACCGCCAAACATTATGACATAAACTATAGCTATGATTCAAGACTGCTAAAGTACGGAAAAAAGAAGCCTGCATATCAATCGCTTAACGAAACACATGATCACCACCATAAAACCAATTCAATTATATGCATATTAAATCAGTATATATATATATATATATATATATATATATATATATATATATATATATATATATATATATATATATATATATATATATATATATATATATATATATATATATATATATATATATATATATATATATATATATATATATATATATATATATATATATATATATATATATATATGTATAGGTATGTGTAATTGACTCTTAAGTCTTTCGTTAATCGATAATGTTTTTAAAATACGGTATTGCAGATATTGAGCAAACTTGCTGTGCTACATGCCAATTCCAAACGAAATATCTAAATGACACTGCTGTAGGGTACTGAGAGACAGCATGAATCTCTATTGGTCAGGAGGGCATCATCTCTTCTGATGTATTTGTTTAACGTGGAAAATTCAATCACTATATCAGACGCATACTTGGGGTTGAGAAAATAGAATTACATCATCCTCCTTTAAGGATCGTGGCCAGCATGGAACAACACGCCGTTAAAAGCATGCTTTGATGCGTTCATTTTTTAGCCGCAGGATAATAATGTGGAATAACCGGATCAGCATACGCCCTCTGTGATGATAAAGCCCTGACCGAAAGCATCATTTTGCACCTGACAAGATCATCACATTTACACTTTTAATGAGTTGTTGTTGTTTATATGTGACTCAATCTGTAGATCTATGTGCAACACCTAAGTTATACCTATCGGCGATGACCAAGCTTATGCAATTGATGTAACTACTTCAAAAGCGCTTTTGAATGTGTATTCACTACTTGAATAAGTAAAAGAATAAACACAAGTTGGCAGTTGAATAAGAAATAGATGACTCTAGAATAGGAATTGGGATGGGGATATAAAAGAATGGCGTAAATATCCGTTCTATATATATCATGGTCGTGTAATACGTATTATGCAAGTATCCTATTTGACCACATTGTGGCTCCTAAAATACCAAGGGAAGAGTAAATATCCGCGTATATCAGGAGCAAACATTGTAACAGTTTGATTCGGAGGATTTGATAATTGCGGCGAGTTACCGACCGCTTGATGTATACATGATATTCACAAATCAACTGCTGGTACTTCTATTCTACAAACACACGTGACACCCTGCAATAAATTGATTTTTCGGATGTCACAGAGTTTATTGAAGAGTATAATATAAATGTTAACATATTTTTGTTGCAGCTGCCATGTGCTTGATTTCATAGGGCAACAGATGAGTCACTTGGTCTGACGTAAAATATTTCGTTTCTTATAGTTACTTTATCCCCCGACTAATGTGGTAAACGTTTATATCTGCCGGCATGCTTTTGTGAATCAATCCGTGTTTTCTTTATCCGACGAATCCATAATCCACTTTACCAAAAATGCTAGGCATTGTTATTCAGTGGCGCATAAAAGATTGCAATTATTTAAGACCGTTTCTATGTTTGCTTCATTTTGTTTTTCCGAGGATATCATGCTACAAACAAGCTGCATTGAACACGTTTGAGTGCTTTGACACAAACAACGTTCTAACAGCAAGGTTTTGAAACTCCCTTACACGCTATCGCAGGAGCAATATATGCTAAACATCGTCTGTGTAATGATGCTGCAGGGAAGACATACACTTTTAATACATGGAAACTGCTATAGAAACAATGCAGAGCATGATAAATTAGCTGAAGTGCTCGCATGTAAAGTATTTAAGTGCACGGATGGGATATTTACTAAGAGAAACGCCTGATCATTCCATGCATTAACTATCAGACAACGTCGCCAATGACCAACGCAAATAACAATAACGGAGGAAGCACATGGCAAGGGAAACGTATTTGGCACCTATGATATAAAGAACGCCATGCAATTCCCTGGGTCAAACTTGTATAACCATGTTATTGACCTCATAAATCATCGAGGAGCGATTTATGAATGGCATTAATATTATTTGTTCGCAGCCGTTGATGCGTTTGCAGATTTTACATTCCCATGACCATCCAAATGAACATTCGGGTCTCACTGGTAGTGGAGGAATGCAATTAATGTTTGGATTTAATGTTTCGGCACACTCTGGACAATCTGCTATCAGCCAGCTATTTAATTGGTAAATAGGCGAGTGTACCTGTGCATCTCTGTTGATTGCACAATTGACTACTGATCGAGAACGTAATTATCTCACTAGTAGAATATGTGGACTTCTTTATCTTTATTTATCATTAACAAAAGAGCCCTTTACATAGACCATGGTTAGATACTATTGCGTACTGGGCGAGGTACTATTGCAAATATCTTGCAACGAACATTGAGCGTCATTTCAAGTGAAATATAACCAACGTGGTGCTACACCTAAGCTGCTGCAGTATATAAACACTCGCTAACCAACGTGGTGCTACACCTGAGGTGCTGCAGTATATAAACACTTGCTAACCAACGTGGTGCTATACCTGAGGTGCTGCAGTATATAAACGCTCGCTAACCAACGTGGTGCTACACCTGAGGTGCTGCAGTATATAAACACTTGCTAACCAACGTGGTGCTACAGCTGAGCTGCTGCAGTATATAAACACTCGCTAACCAACGTGGTGCTACACCTGAACTGCTGCAGTATATAAACACTCGCTAACCAACGTGGTGCTACACATGAGGTGCTGCAGTATATAAACACTCGCTAACCAACGTGGTGCTACACCTGAGGTGCTGCAGTATATAAACACTCGCTAACCAACGTGGTGCTACACCTGAGGTGCTGCAGTATATAAACACTCGCTAACCAACGTTATGCTACACCTGAGCTGCTGCAGTATATAAACACTCGCTAACCAACGTGGTGCTACAGCTGAGCTGCTGCAGTATATAAACACTCGCTAACCAACGTGGTGCTACAGCTGAGGTGCTGCAGTATATAAACACTCGCTAACCTGTGCGCGTCAAATTGGTCTGTAAAGGTTCCCTGTGTTATTTTCACACACGTTCTATGTATCGATTCTGTTTTGATCTATTAATGTAATTTTTTATTAATACTGGTTCGAAGTAATTAATTTATTTATTTATGACGAAGATAGCTGCCGGTTAGGAAAGTAATTTACGACGAGTTTGGTGGCCAGGATTAAGTGTGATGTTATTGCTAAATGTAGATCTACTTATATCTGTATAGTTGCTTACTCATCTTGTTTACTAATGAGTAATGTCTCCCCTTTTTATCTGACCTTGTTGGCTGAGTGTTGCATGCGTAGCATTTCAATCCCCCTATCTCAACCGATTGGCTATTTTGTATCTGCCATGTAATTGCCTTTATCTCAGAATCCCTCGTATAATGAATACCATCGGAATGCTTGGTGGGGTAGGTAGATCTGGTGTGGTGAATTATTCATTTTCATTATCTGGAGTAGTAAAGCCGATCCTAGCGTATATAAGACCCACAAAAACCGCGCACCAACACAGAAGTCCACAGAAGTCCACAGAAGTTTACAGAAGTCTCACAGAAGTCTCACAGAAGTCACAGGAGTCAGAAGAAAGACGGCCACACTCCAAAAGAGACTGACTCTCGTCAACTACAAGATAGGCTTCAAAAGAGACTCACTTACTTCTACTTTGTGTTTTGATTGTGGATAGAAATAGAAAAAATAAACCAACTTAAGTTTGGAAACGGAGTCCTTCATTTACCTGTACACCTACAAACCGTGTTGGTAAATTAAAGTATAAGAACGCGCAATTGAGGAACAAATAATAATATCTAAGCCTTACCCCAAGGTGCGATATTCTAATCCTGGATTGATGGGAGGGGGTGGGGGAGGGTGGGGGGGGGGGGGCAGCATTCCATTGCGCTCGGCTTATGCAATGTAACGGTCTGATATCAGCGACTCCAAACGAGTGAGGACATCAGACTATATCGTGATCATGCAAACCGTATAATCTACGTGTTAACATAACATTACACCTTCACTGGGCTGTCTTATGCTTAGTCCATCACCTGAATTAATAGACGTCATTAACGAAGATAGATAATACTGATATAATGTTCCAGAATAAGGGTGAATATATGGGCTATTTGTAAAAATAACCAAGCCACATATTTTGGCGCAAATAATCCACAAATGAAAGCATGATCGGGTGGTGACGACAACGTGACAGGTGTGCTGATATATCGTACACTAAAAAGTTCTGTTGTGATATTCTTAAAATGTTTAGGGGGACGTGCAATAATACTTCTTTAGATAAGAATGTCAAGAATCCGTGACTCTTTGACACAATAGGGCATTTGTGAGCATCCAGCCACCCGAGATTCATTGTCTTTGGAAAATCGCTCGAAATCATTCCTCTGACCGGAAACGGTGATCAAAGCAAACGTCATTTACCTGCTGCTCATCGCAACCAGTATAGGTGTGGATGAACACACTTCCAGCGTTCTTTTCTAGGGAAAAGGGTCAAAAGGAGCATTTATATTGGAATTCACGTCTTTGGTCAAAACCAAACCATATTTAATGATGGTCATTGCTTAGCTGTAAAGTCATCACTTGTCTGAGATCAGCTGGCGGAGCATCACAAAGGTAACACACAAAGCGAATGTGTTTTAAACGGGTCATTTCAATCTCAGTGGAGGCAACTTCTTGGGGTGGCTACTTTATGGTACCGAGCAAGCGTGCCGTTGATGGAAGCCCGCTGTAGTGTTGATGGCGGTAACAATTTCGCTGAGCGTCAAATGATGAAAATAGATGAACATTATTTGCAGTCATCCAGAAGCTGTCCTGATTTATGTTGTGTCGATGTGGTGTGTTGTTGTGGATTTTGAATCACCATTTGTCCTGTCTTCCTGACATAAACAACACCGTCCTGTGTGCTTCACATCCATGCATTTGATCGGTACTTGCATGGTCTGAGTATTTTTTATTAACCGCTGTAGCACATCTTTTTTGGGATTCAACCCGAGCCGAATAGCATATTATGAAAAATATACCGCCTAACAGATAACCCGTTAATTAATCCAGAGTCATTTATCTCTGTGATCCCTTCATAAACCAGATGGTTTTCTTATAAGGGTGCGTGTAACTTCCCTATATCTGAATAAGCATGATTACTTTTTTCCGACTTCATAACCGCAAGTGAAATAAAGGGCGTCCGATAACATATTTATTATGCAGCAGATGATCAACAATCATTTTCGTCAGAAATTTGAATCCGCATGGTTAGTAGGTCAGGGATCGAAGATCAGACAAAAGTGAGCGGAGATCTTTACGCCCTGAATCTGCCATCATATTGTATGTCTTCATTTTCTGCAGGAAAATTAACGAATAAATTAAAAGATTATCCTGTTTCGACAGTGGTTGCTAAACACTTATAACGCGCACCAACAATGTTGATCATCATCCATAAAGAAAGACACTTGCACAAGCATAAAGGATGCAAGAACGACAAGATATGTCATGGTGTCCTACACACCAACCCACCATGGCACAGTGTTATCAATGAACAAATATTTTATGGCGATCGCATAAAGTCTCACTAGTTTATTTACGGGAGGTCATAACAAAGACAGCATTTAAAGTGGATGATTTGAAATCTTAATACATATATATAAATATATATATATATATATATATATATATAGATATAGATATATATATATAGATATATATATATATATATATATATATATATATAGATGTATATATATATATATAGATAGAGATATAGAGACACACACATATATTTATATATATATATATATATATAGGGGGATGTATGTATATCTATAGAGAGAGAGAGGGATCTATCTATCTATATATGATCTCTCTCTCGTGATAGAGAGAGAGCAAGAGAGATATAGATATAGAGATAGAGAGAAAGAGAGAGAGAGACCCACATATTTTCTCTCATATAGAGAGAGAGAGAGAGAGAGAGAGAGGGAGAGAGATCTTAGAGAGATATAGATCTCTCTTATCTATCTAGAGATATAGAGAGATCTCTATATCTCTCTCTCTCTAGAGAGATATCGTATATCTCTATATATATCTCTCTCTCTCCTATGAGAGATATATATCTCTCTCTCTCTAGATCTATATCTCTCTCTCTATATATATATATCTATATATATATATCTATATCTCTATATCTATATATATATATATATATATATATATATATATATATATATATATATATATATATATGTATGGCGATAGCGATAGCGACAGCTGTTAATGGTGTAAGATTTTCGCTGTGGTGTTATCAGGCCCAGTAGCCAACAACCTGCCAGCGGATTGTCGTAATACAAGAATACGATGATAAGGCTGTTCATTGCTCTTCCGCCGATGATGCAAACACAAAAGGGTGCCATGTAATATAGGTATGTGAGGGACTGTTTGAGCTAGCTAGGCTTTAGTGTTGGCTAATCAGTCCTATCCAATGACAGGTAAGGGGCAGGAGACTAAAAACGTTATAACATCCTTTATGCATTCAGGCGCAAAGTATTTGTTACCTTGCCCTTAACCCTCTTTTCAAATACACATATCTTCGGGAACAAACAATAATTAGGTTTGCATTTGATGATGACACGCATGCTATATGCTCGCATGCGTTAAGATTTTTCATTATATAATATTTTACAGCTTATTTGTTTTGATTGTACGGTTTTGGTTTACCTCACACATTACAGCGTCCTGCTCATTTGTATTTGCTACTCTGCCCGCCGACACAATGTCATTTATCTTTTGGAATTGCCTCATCGCTCTACAGTGTAATGTGCCAGGCTTGGCCCGCTTTATGAACAGTCTCGAGTGAGCATTAGTTACATCATTTCCATTTTTTTCCAAAGGGGCGAAATCGGTTGTAAAAGGCTGACTATTTATTAATCACTATCACCATATTGTAAGCATGTCAGTAATTACGTGGAAATGTTCATGAATGATTTTCAAATTAGAGGAGTGTGATATATGGTTCGTTGTCTATACAGCGTCGGAACATCACTCTCTTGTCTGTCTACATTACACAATCAGCTTTATTACAGTATTATTGCGCCGGCTAATAATGGTCTCTCAGGAAATAGAGAGTCCGCCATCGCAACAGGTTAATCGTTGTTACGATGCAATTAGTTGATTTACAAAATGGCTTCCTAAGAATAGATTGAGCGCTACATTTAACCAAGTCCTTCTTTATACCTAACTCGGGAATGATTCTGGGCATTAATCGTGTGACATCCAATGCATTGACGATGTGAGAATGGGCAAATGCGGCCATTTTATCGACATTTGTCCTGTGGCGGCATACGACGTGACTGGAAAGCACGGCAATGACATCCATAGGAATCACACAAAAAGTAAGCAGTCTACATCGCCTACCTTTACCTACGCTATGCTGTGTAATGTGCTGTAATAAGAACGAACCTCAATACTTGAAATATAGTGTAAAGTAGTACAGTCAAAGATGTTATATATTACTTACCCTTGTTATTCACCAATGATCCAAGATAAGGTTTTATATAGGTTAAATAAACATGAACTGAAACGGCAAGAAACGCATTATTTACCATCAACACAACAAACTGTAACATAAAGTAAAAGGTTCAGTTAGGAATATGATAATGTGTAGCAATTCAACATCAATAGAACTGAGTTTTAACGATTCATCGTTTGTCGAATGATATAGTACATTGATCTGCGTTTATCAGACACGAATCCTCGATAGACATAGCAAATATGGAAGACCTGTCGATTTCTTGGCCTGGCTAATGTTGAAGAGCAGCTAACATGGCATAGAATTAACGGTGGTTTAACCAAAACTGTTACTTAGAGTAGCCCACCAAATATAAGGACGATTCCCTTGTCCCGCCCGAACCCCACCCTGTCCCGCCTTGTCAAAACCGTTAGCTTAATGTTACATTAGTTCTTTTTAGGACAGTCATGTTATGCTCATCACAGCAGGATTTCAATCTCTGTTGATAGATATTTGTCATAAGTAATTGACATGTACTTAATTTGTTCCTGCCTTTGCTCATAATCTACTGTGGACTTCCTATATTCATAAACACTTTGATAGCATACATGACAGGAATGTCCGATATACTGCCGCTTAAAGGATAACGATATTAATTGCAACTACTGCATATGTTAGGGGGACCCATGAGAAGTATTTTAATAGTATGGAATTGTTGTGCGCTTTCTATTTTTTCAGCCGTTTTATCAGCAATGAGTCATTGACGCCCCGCGCAACTTGAAAACATCTTTTCCTACATGATTTACCACGTGTGTTCTGCTAGCAGCATAATCATCTCATAGCGTGATGCCAGTCCTCACGCAGTTGTAATATATATCGGCACCTTAAAGGTTGATTGTACACATCTGTAGGTCGAAACTGAGATGGGTTTAGTGAAGTTAACTTTGAGCTTACTAGGATTGCTTTATGCGCTGTGTGTGCGCATATGAACCAGCAATGAAATATGTATCAGGGATTTAACTTATTTCTGGATAAAGATTTGCGCCTGAAGTAAAGATACACCTAATCCAGCAGCATTGAATCTATCAACGCATATGTATATTTTTTTGCACTCAAATAGGTACGAAAGTGCCAACCCTAGCAAGGGATATTCGTTTTTGCGACATGGCAATATGCTTTTATAAACGTTCAACCTGTACTTTTTATCAACTTAAGGGAAAATGTAGCGCTTACAGCCAATTATTGTAATGCAAAGCTCGCCAACTATGCAGAGATTTACACGAGCAAACACATTAGGGGCCGAAATAACTCATTATTACCTTGTAGGTATATATATATAGACGCTAGAGTACATTCACATTTCGTATAACCCATCAAACCAACATGAATACGAGATGACAATAGCGTTTTATGACACGTTGCTCTTTTGGTGGTAAGGGTTTATGTCCAGCTCTTAGAACGATATATGAATATAGAAACCGCAAATCCTGACCAAGAACCCATAACTAACAAAGGTGCAACACGTTATGACATACCGTAAGGATCCTATGATACATGTATATATCTATTCAGCAGCTGCAGCGTTATTGTGCAGCCAAAAATAGCAATGTGCCCGTCATTCGTACAAACGAAACACAACATGTCGTCCGCCTTTATGGATGTATCTAAGATTAAAGTCGGGATGTCGCTTGAAACCGGAATGAGACGACAGTAGGGTTCTATGCGAATGCAGCGTCGTAAATTGCTATACATTCATCCTGGCTATCAGAAAACGACTAAGCGTCAACCATTTATGCACAGTTGCATTATTTGCATAAGCATACGTACCGATTACGTATATATGATAAACATGTAAGATATATATATATATATATATATATATATATATATATAGATATATATAGATATAGATATTAGCACGAAAGCGACCTTTGGTGGCCAAACCACCAACCTTTCGTAGACTTGGGACCACGAAAGAATATACCGCTATGTCCATATAAAGTCAAAGCACATTTTCGTTCAAAATGTTTGAAAATATATTGGTTTGACCATTTTAATATTATGTTCTTGTCTTAGTAACGTACAAACATAACCTTTCACGAAAGATTTCATTGAATTTTGAATATTATAGCGAAATCAAATTTCAGCTACTAACCATTCGTTGACATAACACGAAAACGTCAATATCTTCCCTATAACCATATATACTTTGACCCAAACGGCCGAAATAATGTCAAAACATGACTGTTGAATTGGTATATATGAAGTATTAAGATATTTGATTGATTTTAACATTCTATTACCGAAAACTAATTTTTTTTCTCATTATTCATCTATATTTAACATTAAGTTATATTGCAAAACACCGCTAATCGTTCATAATGATCACATCAATAACAAATATTACATTTCTAATTCATGATGGATGAAAATGATTCCAAAACATTGGTATTCCGCAAATATACGCAAACATATATGGGCACGAAAGGTTGTATTCGTGTGTATAAATAAGCATCTTGACCATTCGTGGACGACCTTTAGAGGACCAAAAGTATATAATAGGAATAAAAAGTGTAAAACATATTTTCATTTGCATCTAAAGTTTTAATTACATCCATCAATATATGCCGCATTGATAATTATTAATAAATGACAGCAAAAAAGCACTTAAAATATATATATATATATATATATATATATATATATATATATATATATATATATATATATCATTACAGAGAGCTTTCCAATCAGAACTCTATTCAGTGCTATAACCGAGCTTTTCCAATCAGAACTTATTCAGTGCTATGCACCGGCACTAATTTCAAGCGCGAATTTAGATGGCCGGCAATTCTGCTACGAATCGCCGTGTATCATAGGCATCGTTTCTGCTTATTCAACTTTTGTTATGCTCCCCGATACTATGCAACATTCGATGAAGATTATGATTACTGATGATAATTACTACGAGAATGGTCAAGATCGGTAAACATTATTGTAGGAACAGTCAAATGACTTGCCGTGTATCCGTGGTGCTAAGCAAAAGTTGATAGACTACACACACTTAAACATTGAGTAATGTAGCTTCAAACGCTTACTTGATTATATGTATTATCAGTCTATAACATGGGACCCTACTGACTAAAAAAATCCTCATTTATTTTGTTTCTCATAGGTAGGCTCTCTTCTTGACGTTCTGCTTCTTTAACGTAACACCGATTGCCAACGATAAGACTAATCGTTTATAACTGCGGTGTCACAATGTGAGAATCAGCCAAACGTAAATATCAAGACAACACAATGATGCCTGTATTATGTTCATTCGAATCATTCGCCTCGCCTCACCAACTGTGAAAATTGAATCCATTGTATTATTACCTCTGCGGATAATTAATCACGTTTTGTAGACAATTACATCCTCACTCAAAATTGGATTTTATATGTGTTCAAATCACTTGCGAAACAGCATTTGCTTTGACAAATGCAAATCAGGTATTATGTGATATTAAGGCTACGTCAATGACACTAGGCAATGATACAATCCCGTCGGATATAAAAACGATGAACAAGTACGGAGATTTCAAAAACGAATCAAAGCAAAATGAGCATCATTATAATACATAACTCGTTGCAAAGCCGAACCGTTCGCTACGACAATTGCCACGATATGCATGTATAACAAAAGGCATAAATAAGTATAAATTGTAAGAATGCTTCATATTCACAATGTACAAAGATTACGGATGCAAAAACGCTACAAATATATCCTAATCACCGGGAAATTGTTCCGGTAATAGAAGAACAATGACCTCTGGACGGTCTGACATGAGGGCATCCATGGTATAACGTCTCAAGTGCAAAAACTGTAGATGAATTGGCCCAATCATTACTCAGCATAAAAATATGTTGTACGAAGAGTCCGTTGGTTTCGCTGCTTTGTGATAATAGCTATTCTGTATTGATGACCGAGAGTGAGTATTTGCTAAGTATATAGCATTGAATAGGACAGTCTGGGAATATTTTTCAATGGCAGTATAGATATCTATTATTATCTACCAAGCATGAGTTGAATCAACGCAACATGTATACGTATTTGATGCTAATATCGTCAATTGTGTTGGGGTCATTTTTCATAACGTATAGACGTTTATCCCACAAATGGCGCTAGCCTAGGTAATGCCAAGTAGAAGATCTGGTCATGGCATATTTGCATAAATGAGACACTTAACGTAATACAGAGAGTTGTAACGTTCATGGCGCATTACCTTTGCAAACAAAATAACCCCAAACAAACGCAGGTCACCCGGATTTATTTAATTCAACATATTCCCTTCATCACAAAAGTGCAAGATCAGTCATATATTTCATGAAATCAAAGTTTCGTGAAATAAACATCTTATTCTTGAATATAGAGTATGAGAACGACAGGTCATTATTTAAATGTATTAATGCCATAGACTTGATCGCATTACGTTTGAGACTATGCTCGGAAAATGACAAACGGGATAACATCAACTCACTAGCACTTAAAGAACATTAATGCTTAGAATGCTAATTACGAACCTCTTTTGGGATAATCGCAATAGGTTTTTACCATTACACGTGCGTTAGGCAAATAAATTACGACAAGTGCAAATATTATGGGACGTAATCAAACTTCATTGCTTAACGAATAATCATGCCTTTAACTGCCCTATGGTACTTATTCACGTATTGTTTAATCAACGCATTGTAAATTTTGAACTCAATTATCTTAGTCTGCTTTCTCTTCACATAGTTTTGCATGTTTTGTCTGATTTCAACGTCTGTTGCCCATGACAAAACTCATCCGTCGCAGACGTATATGTTTAAGCATGCTTGTATCAGGTTATAGAAATTTAGCCTCAATCGTTTAATTTGTTTCATGCATAGCTGTATTCTGCACATAAACATCGGTTTTTAAAAACCGACATAACAACCAAATTCGACGACGAGACAATTGCTTTGATGTAAAAATTTTGAACAGCTAATTGGAGAGAAATATGCCTGAACTTTTAACTTATCCCTATTAATTATGTTGCTTAATTACAGCAGCAGGTGATGGTCGAAATCATACTGCAGTGCTAAAAGTTTACTTCATTAGACAGTTGCTGATAGTATTTTCAATCGATGCACGAAGACAAACACACTTGAATTAATTTACAATGGATTAAGATATAATTCATCTGTTAGTGACCTAACTATGCAAAGGATATCGTATGGAATTCAACCAGGCATCCACAAATAGCATTCACAACCTGTATTTGTTTATAAACGACATAACACAACCCAGTTGTCAATGGATTAACACAGAAAAGGGATTGCTTTTGCAATGCTAACATCACATTTTGTGATATGTGACCCACCTAATAAGAAACTAATGAGCCATTGCACAAGGGAATCATACCTCAGTAGATACATCGTTCATAGCTTGACCTCAAACATATTTTTCTGCGGCTATTTCCACATTGATGTTGATGGTAAAATAGTTTTGTGGGAGCTACGCAGCACCCCTACCTGCCTATGCATAAAGATTCCTGTGTCTTCTATGCAACACATGCTCGGTTAGATACAGTCCTACTAAGTAACAGTGAATAATGAATTAAGTGGTCTATACTGAAGCGATTATAATTAACCCTCTTAACGCTTATGTGCATGCCATGACCATCATTTGTCAACCAAATATAAGGCTTTACAAATACGATAAACGTCTCCAAGTACACAGGAGACATGGCAATAAGCTGTTGAATGGTCTGATGGTTGGCAAATAAACGGTCGCGTTGGGTCAGGCAAAATATGTCCATTAACTTGGAAGTCTTCAGTGTGGCGTGTACCCTCTTGTTAATGTGTACATAAATGGGATTGGCTGTAGGACAGAGGTATGATATACACCGCACATAGCTGACTACATTCAGTTACTGTCTACAATACGGCCATAATTACCCGAATCAAGTGTTCAAATCCTTATTACGTTGGACAATGCCCTTAATAACATAGCAACGCCCATTAAATACGGTAAATGTTTGACCATCTGCGGGTAACAATTAGGTTACATGAGGATACAAATGGCCCAATAGTTATTCATTTGATCGTTCTTGATGATATTCTTTATTTTCATAAAGAGATGGGCAGGTTACGCGAGTAGATATCATATCAATTTTGTAAACCTTTATAGCATCAAACCAACCTTTAATATTAATGTTCTCGCTTAAAGTTGCATTAATATGAAAAGAATACGAGTTAATTGCATTTATTACTGCAAAAATTACAGATTGCTAAAAGTGTATAAAGTATATTTTAAAGAAGGCAAATAACTTTAAAGTGATATGCCATAAATCAGAGAAGTTCAGTAAATGTCGTTATTTCCTGCTTGCCAGAGTAACTGTTATCATCATGAATATGTCAGGTCTGCCGTTTTTGCGACGGTCAAAATGGTCATGAAACAAGCCAATCGTGCAATCATACCTTGCATATGTCATGTTTAATTATGCAAGGCCAAACAATGTTATGGCCGTCGTCATACTTGGCTGGATGAGGACGTATTCCAACTGCAACCAGTTTTGCTAAATCATAGGATTCTAGATTCAATGTGGGAAGCAGTCAGGTACATACAGACCTTTTCGCGTCATGCAAAGGTAATGCCGTATAAATTCGCATTGTTTAAATAAAAAGACTACTAAAATGCTACTTCGAGCCCCACGCAATAATGTTGTAGAACATTGTCCCATTCCTGACGAACAGTAATCACCCAATACATCCCTAACGTTCATTGCTAGACTGTATGTAGCCACTCGAAACGTGCGCTTGCAGTTAATCATTTTACTATCTTTTGTTCCTCTGTTCAGAGCGTAGGTAGTCATTCATCCGTTAGTTGGACAATGAAAACGGACAGTGCGTGTTTTGCGACCTTCTGATTTATTAATATTGGACGCATTGAGGCGTGACAAATCGTCGTGAGTCTGCAATAGATAAACGACGATGTATAGTCTCCACTATCAAGATAACAGTACACTGAAGAACATGAGCTTAAAAATCAATTTAGTTTTGTTGATACAATGCCAAGCGTCAGGGCGTAAGTCTCTAGTGCTAGTCATCTTATTTATTTTACCTTTTCTCTCGCTAAGTATACCTCGAAGTCAGTATTACTAGGATAACTTCGTTACGCAGATCTATATAGATCTACCACTAATAGAAGCAGACATTTTACAAATGATATGCTACAGTTTGCTGTTATAAACTGTGTATCTTCTTTCAAACTGACGCGACTATAGCATTGCCATCACAGATGATGGGGTCAATAGAACTATGGCATACATTTTAATGTGATACCCCCATAAGTTGTATTAAGCTGACCCAAGGTAATAAAGGCTATCTAACCTTTGCTAAGCATCACGCAATATAATTTAACACCAGTATTCAAGCTACAAAATGCATTAAGTCAGAAACCCAATTGCCGATTGTGCAGTGGTTACCGGCTATAACATAATACCTTAAAAACGCTGTAAGCAAACCATCATGAAATTTGATGCTTGACTAACTACTCATAAACAATATGGTTAAAATGCCAATGCTTACAGTAAAGTTTATGATTTATCGGTTTTTTCACAAACGTGTAGAATGCACTACAAAGGAAAGGTCAAGTAGGAATTATACGCAAGCAATTATTCGTCTGGGATACTCTCACAAACTGATAGCAAGCGCAATAGTTATAGCAGGGTCCTCCGTCACTAGTCACGGTACAGTATAATGTGTGAATGCGTCTTGGTTCATCATCACTGAATCGATATTTTCCGTGCCATCAAGCCAAGATCAAACAACAATAGTATAACCGTACCAATGTGTGGGTTGCTTAAACAAAAACATATATTCTGGGCAATTATAATAAAGTAACGTGCCTGGCTAGTGTTGCAGCATTATCCCGATTTGATAAAGTTATTGTACCATATTCGAGCAATGAATGTGATGCAGTCTGAACTTAGCTACTGGGTCAATCCATCGGCTATTTATTTGTTAGTATTATTTATTTGAATCAATTGGTTAGGCAGAACGGAAAAACATCAATCAATGGATTCAATTACCTACAAATGCGAGCAATAACTATTCGCTAAACAGTCGTATTAGTGTGTATCAAGACTGTGTAGAATTAACTGGGACAGCTAAAAGTTAACTCGTTTTCACTGAACCTCGCATTCGCATGAATATGTACTAGGGGTATTGTTATGAATGTCAGAGCACATTGTCACGCAGTTGTCTGTGGTTTTAAGGCGTCACTCCTCCGCATACTGTATGCATTCGTTTTCAGGTAGGCTAATTGTAAAAACAACACGTCAATGTGCCTTTCATGAGTGCGTAGTTCTCAAACCCGAAAATTGAAACAGCTATATCTAGAAGCAGTAGTATAGGTAATAGTGTTGCTAGCGCATCCCAATTACCTATACTACAGTGGTCCTCAACTGGGGACCACCCACCCGAGCGAATTTGGTTTCAATTTCGGTTTCGAGGTAGAGGCGGAGGTTGGGACTTTACCAGGAGCCTATTTTTGTATTTTTACCACCCAATTGAACTAATGGTACTATAGGGTACAAATGACTCATAGTACACGAGCCCAGATGGCCCGAGCCGACCACGTAGAAAATCACGGCCAAACCCCTCCCCCATACCCACGCACTAAGGTCGCCCTCGAAGCGCTTGAAAAACAAAACGCCTTTGATCGCAAGTACAAGGAGATATTTACAAGGCTTCAGAACAAGGTGGCGGGCAAAGCCAGTTCACCAACGGCCATCCCTCCGGTTCCGAAGCCGAGGCAGAAGGTGAAACCAACCCCACGACCACGATCAGTTCCAAAGTCATTCCCCGCCTCAACTTCAGGCTGACCAAGCGGGCTGTAAAGAACTACCTGCGGAGATGGGTGATAGATGTTCCTGAGTCCTACCGCCCAGCCGCAAACCTCATGATCTTCAAAAGGCTGTATACCCAAAAATCCACAAGGTTCTGACTGGGGAGCTGGATGAGCTAGGCGGCCTCAAGTGTCAGTTCGCAATCAAGGTAAGACTCTACATGCATGATAAAGAGGACATCATAGAGTACATTGAACCAGTCTTGCGAAATAAGCAAGAGGTGGTTCTAGAACTTGAAGACATCGACACCGCGCTGAAGCAGTCCAAAATTGAAATTCAAGAGAGGCTGGAGAAGTGGACAAACCAAGGTTCTGGGTGGGTCTTATAAGGGGGTAACAACTATCTGGATCAAGTATCAACCACTCAAGGGCGGCTACCACATTGAGCTACCAGCATCCCTAGCAAACAAGAAGGCCATCATAAACGTAATGAACCAAGACGACTTATGCATACTATGGTCAATAGCAGCAGCCCTCCACCCAGTTGCTAAAGATCCACAGCGGCCCACAAAATATAACCTCAGTGGGTTGCTAGATAAGCTCAAGGGTGTGGGGGTGGAGTTCCCTACCCCGGTCTCCCATGTTGGAAAACTAGAAAGGCATCTTAAAATAGCCCTACAGGGCTAGACACTAACTGTTGTCCGCTTGCCCAGGACAGGTGGTTCTGCTTGTGGGACAAGTGAAAAGTCCCTGGTACTTGTCCGACCGGACATGTTAATTACTTCGCCGATCGCGAGTGTTATCTCGAGCTAACACTGAAGCCTTGAAGACTGAGGTTTCAGCGTCTTTCGATGTGCAGCCGAGCGTGTAAGACAGAATAATCAGTAACCGTACAGCACTGATCCTTTCGCCAGTTTCGTGTTTGTGAAGTTCTTTTAATGCTAGTAATTAAGATTCACTCAGTCATGTACGGTTTAACCGCAAGTTGCTTTATTCTACCAGTATCCAATGAATCGAAAACAGAGGCACTTGTTAACACTGGGATTTACATTGGCCTGCTGGCCGCTATCTTTATGTATGCATCAAAGATAGCGACCGGCAGGCCAATGCCAATTCCTGTGCTTGTTACGTGTCGTAGTATGCATTGCCTCGATAACTAGCTAGCGTCATGACAGTGATATAATGTCGAACTTGTTGCAGGAGATTTGTGACACGTTTTTAACGCACTAATGATTTTACACTACATATGGACGTTGTGACGTTGGCGCGTTACGCACCGCGCTACGATGACGGAGCTCGCAAGCCAACACGTTGTGTTTAAGCGGACTGTTGTACAACCAATGTTTCAATCTGCGAGTCTGATGGCCCAACAGACACAAAATATATTTAAAGAGCCAATATGACATTAGCTGATAAATTCAAACTGCTATGACCATAAAAGGAATGAAGCCACGAATATCTTGCATTTACAAGAGGTGGATTTGTACCATTTAATATTTTTGAAAACCTGTTTTCATTAAGCTGTAAAGAAATTGTAAAGGTACATAACATTTACTGATTGTGTTATTAATACTTTTAATGAAATAAACATTTTACATCAGATTTTGTTACTTATATCAATAAAAACAACCATACCATGTGAACTTCCATGTCTTATGGGACAAGTAGGTTTCACATGGGACAAGTACAAATTGCCCTAGTAGGTTTCCTATAGGACAAGTGAATCCTGGAAGTTAGTGTCTACCCCTGCCCTAAACGTATTTGGCGGGGATGGGAAAACCACCGTAGTGCACCGGATAAGCACCCTGGCACCCGCATTATTCTCATACTGATCGAGAAAGACGACAGGTTTCACTATACTCACATCAAAGACCTGAACCGCCTACTCTACGACCAGACAAAGTACAAGGGTCGCAAGATCTTCCGCGAGCGTTGCCTCAACGGGTACACCAACGAGAAACTGCTCCTAGCCCACAAGGCTGAGTGTGCGGGGGTAGGTCAAACTGCACTGCGGGTGGATATGCCTGAGGAGGGGAAAAACATATTTTCCTTCCAGAACTGGCAGAAGCAGCTTCCGGCCCCTTATGTATCTACGCTGACTTTGAAGCGCTCACAGTGAAGCTTCCGGGGCCGGCGCTCAATCCTGAAAAGAGTAATACCCAAAAGACCCGGAACATCAGGGCTGCGGGTACGGCTACATAGTGGTCAGGTGCGATGGAAAGACCTAGCCCCCAGTAGTCTACAGGGGAAGAGACACTGTGGAAAAAATCCTCAAGGCTTACAGCGGGAGGAGAAAAAGATCAAATCTGTTCCCTCAAAGCCAGTCCCCATGCGAATGACCAGGGTCCACAAAGAGTCCACAAGACCGCAACCCAATGCCAAGTGTGCAGCAAACCACTCGGAACCGACCGGGTTCGTGACCACTGCCACATAACCGGCAAGTACAGAGGGCCAGCCCACAACACCTGCTACCTAAAGCTTAGGTTGAGTCCCAAGACAACCCCCATCTCCGTGGTCTTCCACAACCTGCGGGGCTATGACTCCAACTTCCTGATGCAGGGTTTAAGCAAGGTAGAGGGAGACATCAACTGTATACCCAATAATAAATACATATCCCCATCCCTTGGACAGCTCCACTTCATAGACAGTGCACAGTTCCTCTTGGCCTCCCTCGACAAGCTGGTCTCAGCCAACAGCCCAAATGCCTTCACTGTGACGGCTGGCTATGAAGCAGACCAGACAAAGCGAGGGTTACTATTGCGCAAGGGAGTCTTCCCCTACGAGTTCATGGACAGCTGGGATAAGTTTGAATCCCCTCCCGCCCATCAAAGACTTCTACAGAAAGCTCTCAGAGCAGGGCATATCAGCCACAGACTACGCCCACGCGCAAAAGGTCTGGAGCCCGTTCGGTTGCAAGAACATGGGCGACTACCATGACCTCTACCTCCGGACAGACGTCCTCCTCCTAGCCGACGTATTTGAAACCTTCCGGAAGACTAGCCTAAAGCAGTACGGCCTGGACCCAGTCCACTACTATACAAGCCCAGGCCTCTCGTGGGACGCTCTACTCAAGAGCTCAGGGGTAAAACTCGTACTCCTCACCGACTATGACAAACACCTCTTCATCGAGAAGGGTCTGCATGGAGGAATAAGTATGCTCTAGCGGCCCCACGCCAAGGTGAACAACCCCTACGTAGGAGACTGCGATCAGAACAAGCCCACGAGCTTTATCCAGTACTTCGATGCCAACAACCTCTATGGATGGGCAATGAGCCAGGCCCTACCGACCTCGAACATTGAATGGGTGGACCAGCCAGAGTCACTCTCCATAATAGTCCGCACCCACCCTGATAATGCTGAGACCGGGTATATACTTGAGGTCGACCTGGAGTATCCAGCCGAGCTTCACGACGACCACAACGATTACCCCCTGGCCCCAGAGCGGCTTCTAGTCCAGAACGAGTGGCTCTCAGACTACCTCCTAGACGAAACCTCCTAGACGATTATGGCGGCCATGGGGTCGAGAAGCTGGTCCTAAACCTGAGGAACAAGGAAAGGTGCGTACTCCACTACAGGAACCTCAAACTGTATCTGGGCCTGGGGATGAGGCTGACCAAGATCCACCGCGCCCTATCCTTCACCCAAAGTCCCTGGATGGAACCCTACATCCGGAAGAACACAGATCTTCACAAGGCCGCATCCAGCGACTTTGAGAAGGACCTATACAAACTAATGAACAACTCCGTCTTCGGCAAGAGCACGGAGAACCTCAGCAAGTGGGTTGATGTGAAGCTGGTCCGAGTCGCAGATGGCAAAAAAATAAGAAAAATCATCGCCAGCCCCGCCTTTGCCCGCCAGAAGATCTTTGACGACGACCTGGCCGCCATCCATATCCACAAGGTCCACCTAGTCCTCAACCGCCCAGTCTACGTGGGGATGTGTATCCTCGACCTGTCCAAGCACCTCATGTACGACTTCTACTACAACACCATGAAGCCCCGGTACGGCAGCGACCTCAACCTACTCTAAGCGGACACTGACTCCCTCCTCCTAGGGATCTGCACACCAGACATCTATGCCGATATGAAAAAAGACCGTGACTTATTCGACACCAGCAACTACGACCCAGCCCACCCGCTCCACAGCAATGAGAACAAGAAGGTTCTAGGAAAGATGAAGGACGAGTGTGGCGGTGTACCCATCAGGGAGATGTAGGCCTGCGCCCAAAGATACTCCATCCTGATATCGACCCGGGAGAAAATCAAGAAAGCAAAGGGCGTAAAAAAGGTAGTGGTCAAGAAACACCTGTGCCACGCACAATACCTTGAATCGTTGTTCCGCCATGGGATGAACATGCTCCAAAGTGACAGCCACAAGATATATGGGCTACACGTTAATATGGTGTCTCTATCCCCCTTTGATACAAAGAGATGGATGGCTCCGGGTGTTGTTCAGACCCTGGCCTACAGGCATAGCCGCACCCAGGCCTACCCGCAAAGGGCGTAGACCGCTGGTAGACGGGGTGTATCGTATTCAACCATGGGTGTATCCACACCTTTCACCTCTGACCGGCCACTGATTCCTGATGGTGAACTTCCCGCATCACTGCTGGACACCTCTACCCCCACCCTCCGCGGTCAGAAGGTCATCCACCTTCTCACATATGCCGGCTATAGTGAGACTGAGGGTGGCCTTGCTGAGCCGAGAGGGTACAGAGCATACAGGAGTGGTCTTCCTAGCCTGAGGGGGGTTGGGTGTGGAGGTGTCACCACCATCTATGACTGGGGCAGCTGGCGGTCCATCCAATAAATAGTATAGTACAGACTCAGCAGATTTAGTGACAGAGCGTCCAATCCAGTAATCATAGAGTGACCACACAGGGTCAGTAGCCCGCCGCCGGTGGTCTTGCTCAACCTCACCAGGCTGGTAGAGGTAGTAAACGCCATCATCAGAGGGAAGATTTTGCTCTTTAACCCCCAGCGGGCACCCTGGTATGACTGAAGAGGGATTTTGTGCAACTCGTTTTGCCTTTACAGCATCTTTAGGTTTTTTTCCCAGTCAACCGGGTCACCTCATTATGTATTGCAGATACCACAGCCTGCAGCCGAGAAACCCACTCAGTCGATCCTGTTTCAGTATCCCTTAACTCTACGGCATACTGGTGACCAAAGAGTCGCTCAGCAAGTGTTCGGTTAAAGCTTTCTACTATAGCCTAGTCTCGATTGATAATCACACGGCTGACTGATACTCCATGTTTTGCTAGCAGCTGATTCACTGCTCCCATAAACTCCCGTCCGGGGTCCACCTGAAGAAGTTCAGGCCACCCCAGTGGTCCTCGCTTGTAAATCCTTTCGAGTGCGCCTGCGACCTCCTTAGCCTCCTTTGTAGCCAATGGATCGGCTGCCCTGTAGCGTGAGGCCACATCCGCCACAGTTAGGGCATACTTGTAAGTTCGGTGCTTTACAACGTCATGAAGAGGAAATAAGAGATCGGCTTGGTGCACCTCATTAGAAACAGGGACATCAAATTTTGGTCTCGGAATGTGTTTTGGCACTGGCAGATAGATTTGTTATATAGCTTGCTTTGTTAGCCAACCCCTGGCAGCTTCCTCAGAAACCCTCGCTTCTGTTGCAAGCTCCTTGATAGCTGTTATGCCTTTCCAGTAGCCCTTAGGACTATAGTAGATCTTTTGCATGCAATGATCCATACAAAGTGAACGCCGAGTCTGCAAATGACCTACTTACCAAGCCTGTATGCAACCAGCCCAGTCATAGTCATACCCAGTATAATAAACGCCACCTCACGCTCTTTTTGACCATCTGAGGTTTCGTAGAAGTCTGGAAGTTGCAGCTTAGAGTCCAGCTTGTCAACGGATTTACCCGTAATCAGGGAGTACTCACGCATAGCCTCGTTCACATCCCGAAAAGTATGCTCGGCATGTCCCTGGCGGCAGAGTTGCTCAATGATGAAGTAAAAACGCTCAGTTACCTTCTTGGTCCATGCTGCCTGAGCAGAATGAAGCTGCTCGATTGCTATATGATGGCGCTTTTGTTCCGCGTCCACTTGGCTGCTTCGTAACTTAGAGAATAAAAAGTTGCTCCCAGAGAAGGCAAGGGCGTTAACAAGAGCACCTCCAACAAGAAACGCGATTGTGGCCATTACTTCAGTATATCAACTGGTAAGATTCTTTGGTTAATTAGCATATCGTTTGTGGCCATAGCTAGTGATACATCGGCAATAGCCATAGCCAGGTCGAGTGGAGTGAAATCAAGACGTGGAGTCCCGTCACCCAGAAGCATCTTAGCAAGCTTGGCATAACCTATTGAAATACTGGAAACAACTGCACCGTGGTATAGCGAGTTGACGAGCATTTTTCGTTAGTAATTGGTGTTGTCATCTTATTCCATGTAAAACGGATCCTTTAAATGAGCTTCCGGAGGTGCAGACTTCACTGGCTCTCCCCTGGGCACAACTTGTTTAGGGGGTGAGGCTACAACTCTCTGCATTTAGCAATACAATGATAGTCCAAACACCCCCACTCTACTGACAAACAAAGGTGATGTCGCCCACGTTGGCCAAGACTGAGTCAAACCCATCTGCCTTGCGGCGGACCCCCAGTCAAACTGAGGGGCCAGAGGAGGGAGCCGATTTTCAGACTGTAGCGCAGACTTAGCCTCTCGCAGCTCTCTCAGAAGTCTATTTTGATTAGCTTTTCGAGCTGCAGCGCCCTTTTGGCCTGCCTCAACCTTTTTAGCGTCTTTTATAGGTCTCTCCTTTAGTGCAGGTTGAGGTTGAGGCTGGTCACTAGTGTAATGTAAAGCTGTGCATCCATAGCAATATGCATATAGACGTTAAATGCGCCGGCCGCCTTTGCTTTTTTTGTGATCTGAATGGTGACACCCTCAGATGCATCCTCTAAGGCCCTGCCACTACCGCGCAGCTGGTCATCATCACTCGTCCTTAAGTCGAGCCACAGAGCATACTTACTGGTTAGATACTCTCCTAGGGAAACGTCCGACAAGGCCAAGTCTTTTACTGCTATTGCTACACTGGGGTCTCGTTTACTCGTTGCTGCAAAGGCCTTCTTCACCTCGTCCCACTACTGGTAGCCACGCATGCTCTGGGCATAGAGCTGATTGGGGATGCCCTCAATGGTAACCTCGACCTCTGTAATCTTTGGGTTGTAGAACGACTCTGTTTTCCTGGTGAATGAGGCGCCCTGGGGGTCTTCAAAGAGCAGTAGGATGCCCTTCATGCTGCGAGCCGGCTTGTTCAGGTTGCATGTTCCACAGTGTATCTTTTTTATTGTATATAAGCTTTACACAAAGTACACGGTCATAAAGAATGGAGAGCCGACCTGTGTACTGGGTGCATATCACGCGGGCCAACTCTGTTTGGGTAACCATGTCATACTCCAGCGAGATGCCAACAATTTTGTAGCTGGCAGCGGTGTTGCCTATTGCGTGAATTACGCGGTTGTAGTCATTGAACGTGAGCTCGTACTCCAGTCTGTCATTAAGTAGAACGGCATGTGGCTGTCGAGTATTTAAAAGGCAAGAGGAACGTAGAACTTGTTACCATATACATCGGCTACGGCTTTGTCCTCTCCCTCGGTCTCATCCTTGTCTCATGCTACACTCGTATCTTAGTTGTGTTTCTGTCATCTGATGTGTCAATGCCCTGGTACTGGAGGCCCTGTCTCTCCTGTGCAGTCCGCCACAAGTCGTGGTAAAGTGATACACATCGCTGTCATCAATAGACATGACCTCATTGCCAGAAATCTTGATTGTCATTTGCTTACCATGGCGCGACCCAGGTTATGCACAACGCTGCGGTTAACATCAGTCGAGGTTAGTGTGATTGTAAAGGCCAGCCGTTCTGTCCCTGGAACAATGACGTCGTCTGCGCCTATATTAGGTAAGTGAACCAGCTGTTGTTGGTTATGGTCAATAGTGCTTGGATTGTTTGTAACGACTACAGACTGTCGAACGCCCTTTACCCCGAGGTTGTTGAGGCTGTCTCTGTAAATCGTGAACGTCTGGGAACACAAATTAACCGCATCAGGGAAACGATCAACAGACTTCTTAACGAGGACACAACGCTATCTGAGCATGTACGCACGCTGTTCCGGGAGCAGGGCATAACAATCGCCTCCATTCTTACTGAGATTGGATTGGCAATCTCGACCCTGGTAGTTGCTTTGACGGGTGGAGGAAGCACTTAAAGGAGTGGATTAAAAAGCAGCTGAACTCATTGGCAAACGTCCTGAAGGGCCTAGCCAGTAAGGCAGCAGCCGCCCTTCCAGGAATCATTGGCTCCATCGTATCATGGCTGCTTAAATCAGCTGCAAAGGTGGCTGGCTGGATGGCAGAAAATGTGTGGGCCGCAGCTGTGGCGGTGGGGGGAATTATCTTCCTGATACTCCGTGACGTAGCAAACCAAAGCACAGCTAAGCCTATAGCGATTCTGCCTACATTAAGAGCGGTTTTTTCATCCTCATGCGTAGATGGCGGAGCAGCGGATGGAGGGTCTTTGGCGGCGGGCGGAGGGTCTTCTCTAGCGGGCGCGGCGGGCTGAGAGTCAAAGCTTCCTCTATCTGGAAGAGCAGCAACATCAGTATTGCTGCAGATCTGCTGCTCCTCAGTTGTGATGGTAATCAGATTGTTGTACCCAACAACGTGTCCAATGGCGAGGCTCATACCTGACGGAGCCATGTAAAGGCCTGTTTCAAACACATAATCAACCTTTGAGGAAGCATTCTGGAGGACGTTCTGATACCGTCGGATGGATAACGGAATGTCCACTGGGAAGTTGATGGCATCCTCAACGTTGGCCTGAAATTGCTTTCGAGCATCAAAGGGCGTGCCCACACCTAGTATCACTGAGCGGGTCTGTGCCTGAGCACCAAGAATGGCCCAGACATAGATCCTAATGCTGTCGTTGATCCGTGTGATACCTGGGGCGGTGAACCCCTCCGATTTTTCCAGTATGAAAGTACTCAAGGCGATGTTTGCCCCCTCTTGGTCTTGCTAAATAAAATCAATGTGCATCTTGCCGCCCTGGAAAACGTTGTCCGGCAGTGCTATTCTCATTTCGTCTAAAAGTCTCCGGATGGTGTAGTAGACGTGGAACCTGTGGAGGTTACTTAGTGCTGGGGAGATTTGAGGTGGTCCAGGGCAGAATCCCCGCAGCCGCTTGTTGCACACCATACAACAAAGTTTACCTGGTTCTGCCAGTATTGCATGTGGTTGGTTCTCCGGCCAACTACAATGCTGTCATCACTTATGTTTGACACCAAGTATTTATCAAACAGATTGGAGAACTCCACACCAAACGCATCTGTAATTTTACCTGCCTTAACCTGGATGAGAAGGTGTGTCAGATCCTCAGGATCAATATGAAGTGGGTAGACCGGCCCGAGTTTGTACGTTTTATTCGTATTGAATGTAAAGTTTATTCATAGTGCTATGTATCACACTCTGTCAAATGTTCAAAGCGGCGAGGCTGTGTCCCTGCAAAATCCTATTGACAATAGTGCAGGTGATCTTTGAGTAGGTCTTAGGTCAATCACGTATACTGTGGGTTGGTATAACCTTGAATCAGATGTGCGCATTAAAACGAGGCAAATTTCTACAGGACGAGAAGGAATGGGTCTCACTTTGCACCCTGGCCTCTATACCTTCAAACTTATACAGGATCTATTTACAGCTATAGGTGTTACTTCGGAGGTTAATACTCATGATGGGAGGGCCCACCTCTCAATTGATGATGATTGGCCTTTACAATGTGGCGATGGTGTGTTAAATATGTTGGGTTTCGATGTGGGTCTGGGTGGATTCCTTTCGCGATTGCCCCCGGTCCGTCAACTTTAGCGTCTTTAACCCACTTTATGTCCACCTCGATCAATTCAGTATCACGCACAGCATGCTTGATGGTGCGCCCACTAAGCTTCTTGAAGTTGTGGGCTGATATTATAACCACAAACATCGCTAATCCTGTCTCAAAACGGGTTACTGTCGGAGCTGTGAATGAGTTAAAGGTTCAGATAAGGGATAGTAAGGGACATCTTTGGAACAAAAACGACCTTCCTATTGGTGTTGTTCTTCAATTTACAATATGTCAATACAAGTGAGTATTCATGGAGCTCAACTGAAAACGGGTCAGGGCGCCGACCACTCCGAATATGCAACAAAGACCTATGTGGACTCACAAAAAATGGATAAAGGTGGCGGTACTATGACTGGAGACCTTGAAATGGGAGATAATAAAATCGTTCATCTGGGAGACCCGATTTCGCCAAAGGATGCTGCTAATAAAAAGTATGCTGATGACATACATTAGCAGCAGTGCAGGGACCTGAGACAACACGTAGCTGAACACCTCATTACTATTTGGGCAGAAGCAAGTGGCTCTCTTCGCACAGGATATGAGTGGTCGTTTGGTGATGGGGCCAGGGGTCGAACCTCTAAAGACTCAACCTGTGGATATATAATGTTAACAAGGGGTAAAATCCTTCGTATGGGTTAGTCTTATAGTGTGGGCGCTAATACTGGTGTTATGGCGGTCGTTTCGTTTATAAACGGGACAAATCAATCGATAGGGATACACAAGCCTGCTGACCAATGAACTGTTGAAATATCTTTAAACCAACCTTTACAGTTGGAACAAGGTGACGTTATTAACCTTTCTATAACCACTGGAAACAGAGGGGCAACTTGTTCTGTAGTATCACTCCTTATTGAACTTGACTCATAGACTTATGTGCCTATAGGGGTAGTATGAAACAACAACCAACTACGCCACCTGATGAGAATCCAGGCCACTCCTATCGGCTGAATGAGATCAGTCTCAAGAAGCAATACCTTGAGAAAGAAATTGAAAAATATGGTGCTATGTATAAAATATATAGGTGTGCAGTAACCTCAGTGGACGCTGTAGACACTGTTTTAGTTGCTGTGGCTATGTGTCTTGGTGCAAGTGGTGCGGGTCTGACTGATGTCTACAGTGGTTGCTGTCCCTATTGCTACAGTCTTGGGTGCTAAGGGGGCTGTGTGCGGGCTGGTTGCGATCGCAGGAAAGGTCATCAGCCGGCGGGTGTCGGCGAAGGTAAAGAAGCACGACCAGATTCAAATTCTGTCACAGAGCAAACTAAACTCAGTTACAGATATTATTTCGGCGGCGCTTGAAGAAGACTTTATCTCAGACGATGAGTTTAAGCTCGTTTCGGCCGAGATCGAAAAATATACTCGAATGAAAACAACATTAGACTAAGACGTTGGCTAGGACATCTCCACCCCCCTCACCGCCTAGGTCGACGGGGGTCGCAGGAGGAGATCGTGCCGGTACCGCGGTAAGTGTTGCCCACCGACTGACCATTTAAAGAGTGGTGTTTGCCGGGTATAATGGAGGCGGTGATTAAATCTTTCTGCGATGATCATACCGGAGTCAAGAAAAATTCGGACCAGTGGGAGACCACGAGGAAGGGCTGCGTTGGAGGATGTGTCTACTCCGCCATTATAGGGCAAAACTACTTCAGCAGCTATAGCAAGAAGCTGACAGAAAAAAACTAGCAACGAGGGAGTTTGCGTTAGCATGCCCTGCCTCTAGGGTATGACTTTTGAGGGGGTTGCAATTGCGGTATCGGAGGTGTACCACACCAAGGTCTACGGAAACAATATTTATATTCAGGGCGGCGCAATGGCCTGCTCTCCGGGTGGCTTTTGTGTTCTCCAGATCCGACGGGGTGGGGTGGATGCTGTCTGTTGGGGCATCCTGAGGAGGTTGTGCTGCTCGAGATAAAGTGCCCCTCCGAACATGTATAAGCCTCAGGTTCTGTTAGGGTTGTACTACTGTCCGGTGGCGACCATCGGGGTACTTATCGACTGCGTCTTCAGGTTGTGTGCCTAAGAGGACCTGAGGAGGGCTGAGGTGTATAACCAGGTGTATCACAAGGATTGGAAAAAGCGAACGGGAGATTTAATAGTTGCCTGGACGTGGAACAGGAGCATCACGTTCCTTGGCTGGGAAGACCGAGTGGGACCGCAGAGAGGCCGACGGACGTGTTCTACTACACAAAGCTCTTTACGATGAGATTGATAACTGCTCGTCCCGATCCCTACTTTATCGACAAAACTACGATAAGGTTGCACAGTTTATGGAGGACCTCGACCGCGTGAAAAATGGAACCTACGCAGGGAGACTTAGCCCCAGAATGTTTACGCTTAAAGACCTCTATGGATAGACCCTGGAGGTTGGTAGTATAGGTAATGGTGGTTACCCTGCGTACCTACCCCCTGCAACTCGTTGCTTCCTACCCCCGCCTCCACCTTGAAACCGAAACTGAAACCAAATTCGCCCGGGTGGTTGGTCCCCTGTTGGGGACCACTGTAGGATAGGTAATGTGGGGTGCGCTATCACCCCTATTACCTATACTACTGAAGCGGATGTAACCTGCAAACATTTGACCAAACGAATATGTTGATGAAATATGAAAAGAAGTTTCTTATTTCGTATCATTTTGTAGCAAATCTGCTTCACCAAAATAAGGCGATGGCAGCCGAAGTATATGCAGCATACAATTTATTGACAGATGTTAAACAATTAAGAGAGCAAGAAATATTGAGCCATTAGATTGCCTATGCAGCACTCTGATTTTCAAATAAATATTATACCCACTTGCTCGCACAACAAACTATCAATAATAGTACATATTTGTTTGATTTGGCAATTCCAGGGTATTTGGATATATATGTTTCTAACATTCAGGACTTTCTAGCCATATATCCGTCTCTACGCACCTACAAGGGGACGTGATTGATAGGACCTATGCAGCTATTTCTGCGCCCACAACAGTTCAATACTTGCTTGTTGCAATAAAATGAGTGGGGACATGTTTTATAGGACCAGTGTAGAAAGTGCTTTCATACAAAATAGATGCTAATATTGAAATATGCTTGTATAAAAGCCATGGTTGCATTACACATGAATATTGATACCCATTATAAAACAATTCTTTAACACAAGGCACTGCGTCTGATGAGCAGAGGCCTAATGGCAACTTTATTCGATTTTAGAAATTGCATCTACTTCTAGGTTAGTCATGATATACAATTACAATCGGCAGCTAAAGCATTGAAAATTCCTCAAATCGGTGAATGTGCTTGTCAGCTTTCCCCTTCAAAATAAGTATTGGTTGTGTTCGCTCTTACATAAGCGGAATCGAGCTGATTTTATAATCAAGTACTGGGTTCTCAAATACAGCCAAAACTGCCCTTTACTTGGATAATAGAAATCACGAAGCGAATGCAGGATGCTTTTAGATGTCAGTAAAATTTTGAAAGCCAATTAATTGCGTTTGCTTTATGGAATACATCACCAAAAACCTTAAATAATCCTACGTAGATTGTCAAACGTCGCGTTCAACAGTTGATATGCGTAAATGGTATGCCAAATAGCCTACTAGGTGCAACTAAGAAATAAGTCTAGCTGCCTAGATTCAGATGAAAATATGCATGCTGTTCAAGATATAGCAGCTGTGTGCTGTGTTTCAATATCCTTTCACATGTCGCACGACATTACTGTGTAAGAGGAATGCTGATTCTGTACCATGTCTTGATAATACATATCTGTAAATTTGATGGCTTGATTAAACGTGTCAGATTATTTTGCAAGTATGGAAAACACTGAGTGAATATATTCAAAGAGAAAGAATACCCCATACTGCGTGATATAAAACGATACGATGTTAAATGGAATCTGATTTTTGGTGCCATAGATATACTACTTGCGTGTAATGCTCCATCCCTCTTACAGCATACCACTTGATATCATGATCTATAATAACTTTGATAATACACGAATATAGCAAGGGATAGCTTTTCAGCAATGTAACCACCGTGGATAAATTGATCCCCCACCCCCTCAGCCCCACACCGATTAAAGCATCTTTGCAATAGCCACATATTTATCGACCAGGCACCAGTTTACCTGCCATTAAACGCAATGCCCCGTGTGACGAGGCCCCAGAACATTTTATGCCAGACGGGATGAGACAGAATTTAGAAAAAGGAGCCTTGCAAAAGATCTGTGAAACGAGAGTATAAGTCACCAGGCAAGAAAGAGAGAGGGTGTTTGGTCGTTTATTGAGAATGGAGTGGCAACACGGAAGCCACACTATATGGAAGGAACAGCGAAGAGAAATGTACTTGGTCCTCCCCATCGATCACTTAGTAGAATTGTAGGATATAATGCTATGCGCTTGGTAAGTTTTTCTACCATAAACAAATCGCCTTGTTTGAATTATGCACTGGACGTTACCCAAACGCACACACACACACACACACACACACACACACACACACACACACACACACACACACACACACACACACACACACACACACACACACACACACACACACACACACACACACACACACACACACACACACACACACACACACACACACACATACATTCACACGCGCAAGCAAACACTCAACATTACGTGCCGTCCACAAATGCATAGGAATAACCTCATCTATAATTACAGCTGCTCTTAAAAGTAGCATCCTATTCATGTAATGAAATCTGCTCGGATGACTTAGCTTTCACTATATCAGATACATTGTTTGATACCACTGAACAACCACTTACACAGAACATATATGATGCTTCGTAGTCTTCTCTTATTACAAATTAGCCAAACGTCACTAAATCCATGGACAACTGACATCCAATTGTGATATCATCATTTGGTTAGTTACATTTGTAATGCAAATAAAGAGTATTCTTTTGCTTCATTACAGTTGGTGTAACACGGTTGGATGAAGGGAGTAGCTACTGGCTGTATCACGTTCATTTCTGGATGCCTTTGTTACGACTGATGATGAAATCGCAAGCCTGGATGTCAATGAAGATCTCCTTAGCGGGACATTATTTTGCAAAAATATTGGTTGGGACGGCCACATATCTTTCATCTACATGTTGTTATGCAATATGTGATATTATTCTAACATATTTACTGTTTTTATGTGATATTACTCCAACATAATGTTTTTATGAAAGTAATTAATGTTATTTCGATAAGATACACAAGCTTCTAATTGCGTGTGACCATAATTTATCACCCAAGCAACGTTATGTCAATATACCACGTAAGCCATCGATGCGTGCTACTGTTGTGTTAGCGTTTATTGTCGGCTTTTATCCTCGTATCAATTAGTGGGGCCTTTTATGAGTGTGTTAACCTTAACGTTAACCAGTATATAGTATCTTTTGGTGAGGCAATAGTCGTGCAGCTGCAAACTAAACATAGAGTGCACATAAGGAAAATTAGCCCAAATGAACGCACTGGATTTTTAAGCACTGATTTCGTGATAGTCCTGCAGCTCACCTGGTATGTCAGCATTCAGTCGGAGGGTGTCGAATTACAACACCTACATTGTCATTTGGATTTTTCTTCAACTTAATCTTGGAACATGAGAATGATGTTTTCATAGTATCATACACCGAGCATAATACTGATTGTTCTTGAATATACCTCACGTGTGCTGATTGCATAGAAATAGTAGCTTACCACAGCAAATTATTACAGAGTGTGCTCCTAGTACCATTGTTATGTGTTTTGAGAGGGCGTGCTATCAATTCAAGGAAGCGTCGTATTATGGAAAAAGAGGAGCAGGTTTGTGGCACTTAAAGATGAAATGGGCAAAGGTTTACCTCTGAGATGCAAAGCGCCAGCAAAGCTACATAAATGCGAAAAGAGAACACAAGGCATTGTTTCTACCGTTGCAAAGAGCGAGCTGACAGCCGTTCACGACGGGAAGCTATGCACGCTTCCTTTTGTTAAGTTTGGAATAATGAAAGGGAATTTTTATGGCACAACTGTTACAAATTGTCAACGGTGACCAATGAGAGGGAAGTTGGATGGAATCGAATGAGTAGTATGACAAGCACATATAATGGTCATGAGATACATTATATATTGGCACATTTTTGTTCTGCTACCATATCACGGTCTATATGCTTTTAAAAGGAACGCATACAACAATAGTATTTGGTAACGATAGGGTGTTTTTTGGTAAGTTCGGAACATAGCTTTCTTGTCAGTCCCCTTTGTTGCATAGCCAGTCTCTGTAGGTGCCTTTACTAGTGCTGGCTATGTGTGGCGTATAGAAAATTGCGTTATGTATGTTCTGTTAGGGTGTACAATATAGATGGTTGGATTGTTGTTATAGCCCTGTAGTGTATTTGGTGGTATACATGTTTGTGCAGTGATGTTTTATGGTGACCATTAAAAGTTGTTGGTATCTTAATCCTTAATCTTCAAATTGTATAAACTTTATGTGCATTATGTTTATAAGTCGTTCTATTGAGACATTCTTAGCCCTCCACCCGTCCAAAGCAGCAATCAATATTCAGCTTCATTGACATTTCATCCCTTGGGCGGGTGACAATTTCTTCAATTTTCTAACACCTATTACATGGCAGGACAAATTCACCGCTAAAAAATAGGTGGCAGTTTCTAAGGGTGCAGTGTTGGTGCAGAATATATAGTGACAAATGTTATTGGCTGCACAGTTTTGAAATACGCTTCAGTAGTGATGAACCTTCAAATTATAAAAATGTGGCGGTATACCTGCATTGCTTTGGTTATCGCACAAACCTAGATAGCCTACCCGTTGTTGACTTTGACCTGTATGGCATCTCTAGCGAGATGGTCAGCACAATGTGCGGTCTATCTACCACATCCAGCAAAAATGTCATAATATTTTCCATTGCTGAGGATGGAGTTCGTTCTAGGAGTAGCCAAGGCGCAAGTGGCGTGTCTACCTACGGGCCAGCTTATGAAAGCCAGTGGCTAATTAACTAGGCTCCACCTCCTAACGTTACTTGAAGTCGCGCTCCTGGGAATTAACTGACTAATTACTGGGGTAACGTGACTGGTTGGTTGCTGTAAACCCCATTGCCATCTGACATGTACAAGGGATGGGTGTCTCCGATTGGCTAATACTGGCGAGGCAGTACGGAGGAACCAGGGGTGGGCGTGGATGAAAAGGGTAGGTTAGAACTTGTCAGCCAATCAGTGGGGCCGCAGGGCTTTTAATTTGAAAAGGAATAGCAATGTTGCATTAAAGCAAAGGACTGGACTCCTGATGTTGAAATGTTAGTCTCAACGTAAATTCGACTGCGCACGTGACTGTACGTATGGAGGCCGTGTATTTTCAATGAACGTTATGTAAAAATTTAATGAAATGACGCATGTAGGCCCTGAAAGAGATGAAAAAGTCCTGATATACAACTGGTGGTCAAATTTCGTTTATGGAGGTTTGAATATTGTAATATACCGCACTCTTGGAATACAACAGAAAATCCATTGTGGCTTCCCATAGACTACACGGACCTATCACTTTGTTAAATTATGTTCATAGTACATATATTACTGCACCATAATACAATAAAGTTCATTTCAAAAGTCATTTGTCAATTTATTTTATAGAGGTTTGACGCCATTCTGGAGAAAAATTAACAATAAATTCATAGATGGCCTGCCGTAGAGTGCGACGAGACATTAATTTTTTCTTGATTTTTTGTAAAGCAGATATTGTTCTGTCTGTATGTCTAATATAATGTAATTCGCAGAATGAGCTTTTCTATAGAACCAAAGTATTATAAAAAACGCATAATTACCATTAGCGTAACATGTGGATCTTAAATTCGTCATACTCACAAAATTACACCAGTGACCAATTCTTTTTATTTTACATTTCTTAAGCTTTATATACGAGCTTTCACCGGGCAAAAAATCGTGAAAATATATGTACGAATTTAGAACTGTCGCAATTGTCTTTAACTAATAAATCAAACTGTTACAAAACGTACAGCTAGCCTGCGCCTTGCGAATATTGTCATTAGATAAGTCTACAATTTTGTGCTGCAGCATATTTGCAGTTTTTAAGCTGATATCACTGGAGATAGATTGAACATTATGATCGTGAGACTTACCGCTATGAGTTTGGCCGTTGGCAGATGTATTTGAGGTGACCATCTGCTCAGTTGACTTATCTGAGCTCGCTTTCGATGCTGACTTCGTGATTACAGAATGCACTCTAACCTCTTCCATGTTGTCAGAGACAGCGGCCAAATTGGGGAATGCGTTTATTTCGTCATCGTTGGCACCATGCGTAACGTCATATTCCCGTCTGGTAAGGGCGTCTGCGGCACAATTGAGGTTACCTTTACGATATTTGATGTAAAAATCGTAGGATTGCAGCACTATAGCCCATCTGTCTAGTTTCGGCACTGTCTGCTTAGGGGACAGAATAGACAGTAAATTTTGAGCTTTCCAGATACGATTTCCAATAGGTCACTCCATGAACAGCAGCAAGTAACTCAAGGTGAGTTATTGAGTAATTACGTTCATGGGTGTTGAGTGACCTACCTGCGTAACCTACCGGTCTTTCGTTACCTTCGTCGTCCACCTGAGCTAAACAATGACCTATAGCAGATGTAGAAGCGTCTGTGTATAGAACAAAGAGTTTAGAGAAATCTGGGTAGGCGACTAGGGGCTCAGAGGTAAGAGTGTGTTTTAGTGCATCAAAACTTAATTGGCATTCAGCTGACCAATCAAATATGACATCCTTTTTTGTTAACTCATTGAGTGGTTTAGCGATGTCAGCTGCCTTCGGTATGAATTTCCTGAAACAATTCACTAATCCTAAAAATGATCGCACCCCTTAAGGTTTGCGGCTGTCAGTGTCTGGAAAACATGATTTAGGTGCTCGAGGTGCTCTTTAAAAGAGCCCGAGTACACAATAATATCATCGATGTAGACTAACGCAAACTTGCCGAGACAGTCAGAGAGCACTTGCATCATTAACTCTTGCTAAAATGACGGTGACTTCTGTAGCCCCATGCTCAATCTGGTCAGCTTATAGGATTTATAATCAGGCATAGTGAAGGTAGTTAAATGTTGACAATCTTTTGGCAAACCTACCTGGAAAAAACCTAATGCAAGATCTAGACATGAGAAATATTTGGGTTTAGCATTTCCGACCTCGTCAATAGTAACGTCAATGCGAGGAATGCCAAGTGTTGTTGGCACAGTTTGACTATTTAGGTAGCGGTAATCGATGCATATGCAGTACTGTTTGGGAGCATTTGTAACATCCGCATTAAATCGGCTCCTAGATAATGTATGGTCGCAATTTATTGAGGATATGGAAGAAAGTCGGGAATACGTCCTGCTGTATTTTTACCTACAATCTTTGAATCACTGCCATTTGCAAAAGCGATTTTCTTGGTCTTGCAAGCGTGAATGATTGGGGATTGGCTGTCAAATAGCATCTTTAAGTAATCTTTGTTTATGCACGATATGTTTGCACCTGTGTCTATTAGTGTCGTGCATGCTTTGTTTCTGGGTTTGATGCGCACCGAAAATGGGGGTGCTAACAAAGGTGACACTTTCAACTGTATTTACCTTGCGCTTCAAACGGGGCGTTACTCGTTTAAAGGACACTCTCACGCTATGTGCCCAGTATTTCCGTGATCGAAACACGGCCCAGGACCAGGCGTGGGGGACCACCTAGGGACTTGAGACGGTGTCCGACTTTGTGATCTGGTTTCGCCCTTCTAGCCGACTTCGTTTCGGGAGCGAGTGCGGTCATGGGAGGGTTTGCGTTGACGGTGGTACTGAGTGCGGCTGTGAGTGTTGTCTGTAGGAAATCTCTACCGCTTGATTGCCGCCGACTTCTGCTGGCACGTCTGTCTGTGCGGGCAAAACGGGGGCGAGATGTGTCCCGCAAAGCCGATCGTCGCCGGTCTGGAGACATGCGCCGGGACAAACCACGTGTGGGCTGCTGCCTCCTGGATTGATGACGACCGCGAATATAATCGTAGTGGACATGTTTGCGTGCGTTTGAGCGGACAGCCATCACATTGTTGACCGTTTGCTTTCTTCCCGCTGCCTATCGTTTTTCGAAGATCGACACTTGTCTCTACGCCTCGTTGAAGGAGGGCACGTCGGCGCCAATGAATTGTGCGCGTAATTTATGCTGTAGGTTGGACACAAACAGGTGGCTGCGCACATGGCCAAATTAAAGCGCAAAAAATGATTGAACGCACACGTGGCGAATTGAGCCACACTTTCATCGTCGCGTTGGGGATCGAGAACGGCGTGGCCCTTAAACTTATGACTGAAACGCTTTAGCATGCGAAAACTCACTTCGCTCCACGTGGCAACATCTGGACGTGATTTTGTACTTTGGCGCGATCTGACAGGTACGCCGGTACCGCAGCAGCCATGTATTCGTGCGTCCAATTTGACAGACGGGCGCACCTTTCAAACCGCTCAAGCCAATCATCCCAATGATCTTCGATCCCTTCAAACTTACCAGTGGGCTGGCGCAGGGGATAAAGGTACGGACATCGTTAGATGGGATGGTGTGGTGCTATTAGGCGCGGGTAAGTGAGGGAGTTGCGGGACCGATTTGGGGAGTGGGTGTTTTCGCGTCGGCAATCGACAGTCGTTCTTTCAACGTTGATATTACGCTTATTTTCTTGCTAAGAGTCGCGCCAAGCAATCTCTAGAGATTCAATATCCGAACTGGCCCTCTCGGCAGACCGTGATTGAGTGTCCATTATGGTTAATTTTGTTAACAAATAGGAACGGGAAAAAGATAACTATTGTGAAAGCAACTTACGTGATATAGGTTCCGGGGTCGAGCTCGGTTCTGTCGACTTTGAATACGTAATTAATTGAAGACACAAACGACGTTGTTGGGCCGAAAGAGGAGAAATATACTTTATTCTTCTAAAGACAGGATAACTTCTTTATTTATCAAAGTGACCGAAAAGGATGATATTCGATTATGGTTGGTGATCTTGCTATGTCGTTAGCGTGTCTTCACTCCCTTATATATCCCGTTACTTTTGGAGGCTGCCCCCCATCAGCGAATGCTATTGGCTGAGAGGCTTCTAGCTGGTTCACCTATGAGGTCGCCCCTTAATCAGGAAGTTAAGTTGGGGTTAAGGAATAACTAACAGTAACTGGCGGGCCAGAAGCTTTAAGGTAGAGAGGGTAAAATTGAGTTAAACTGTTTACGACATCGGCAAGTATCATAGTTGATATCTTTTATGTGTGTATGTATGGCCAGAAGTGTTACAAAGAATATCACCTGGTGAATTCACAAATAAGTTGCCTGAAAGAATCTGAATTAAACAAATTGATCAAATCGTGCTTTATCATCTTTAGCGGAGGCAGAGAAAACATTCGCATGATAAGAAGTGCACATTATCATTAATCACACTGTTAAAAATGCACATTAAGTCATACTTTGATTTTCAGCTTTACTTCACAATGAGTGAGTTGTCGAATGACAAGAATAGCCTTAAGCTAAACTAATATCAATTTTGAGAATGTTTAGGTGTGTCTGTGTGTGTGAGGGTGTGTTCATCTTGTCCTCCTTGATGGCTGCCGCCAGCGGCCAGTCGCAAATTAGCCCACATATTCAGTTTGTCTCTGGAAGATTGCTGCTGTGCATTATAATATGAGAGCTTGTCACCATCAGATACATCATTACTTTAAAGTCGAACCCCTAACAGCATCACAAAGCCAGCCGCAAAATTGTCAAGACATGCAAATTGTCAAAAGTGACTAAGCTTCAATCTTTTGTTTTGTTTCCATATTCTAACATCTTGCAAGTCGAAATTGGCTCTCGGTAGGTAATGATCTTCACGAATCGGCAATACTGTAGCTATCCTTCAAGCAACGGGGATTATGAGGTGATCTTGTGGTAAAGTACGGGTTAAGGAGGGGGTTAAATGTATAAACATATATATATGTTTATACATATATATATATATATATATAGAGATATGTATATATATATATATATATATATATATATATATATATATATATATATAGCTGTCCATAAATATATATATATATAGATATAGAAAAGATATGTAGATATATATATATTTAGATATTTGTATATGTATATATAAATATATAGATAGGAAGATAGAGATATATATAAATAGATTTCTAGAGAGATATATAGAGATTGATATATATCTATATATCTCTCTATATATCCATATTTATATAGAGAGATATATATATATCTATATATATATGTAGATATATAGGGATATCTATTTCTATATCTATATATATATAGAGATTCTATCTATATATACATTCATCTATATATATAAATATATATATATATATATATATATACATCTTATATATATATCTATATATATCTATATCTAGATCTATATATATCTCTATATAAAAATCTAGGGCTAATCCCTCTCCCCCTATTTCCCTCTCTCTATTTTCTATCTATTTCTATATATATATATATCTATACATATATGTACATATGACTGTGCATATAATATATATATATATATATTTCTCTAGATAGATATATATATATTTATTTCTATATATAATTATATATATATATATATATATACATTTATATATGTTTATATACATTTATATATATATGCATACAGGTATAAATATATATATATATATGTATATATATATATATATGTATATATATATATATTTATATATATATATATGTATATTTATTTATATATACATATAAATATACATATACATATATAAATATACACATATATATGACTGTGTATGAATATATATATATATATATAATTAAACATATATATATGTGTATATTTATATATATATTTATGTATATATGTATAATTATATACATATACATTCATATTTATATATATATAAATTTATATATTTTGGTTATATATATATATATATATATAGATATATATATCTATATAGATAGATAGATATATCTTTCTATATAAAATATAAAAATATTTATATATCTATTTATATATATCTCTCCCACATATATATATATATAAACATACATATATGTATATATGACTGTACATAAATATATATATATATATAGTTCAATATAAAGATATATATATATATCTTATATATATAATTATATATATACATTTATATATATTTATATATATATGCATTTCTATATATATATATATATCTATATATATATATATATATATCTATATATATATATATATATATATATATATATATATATATATATATATATTATATTTTATGTCTACGCGTACCTACCTATATATCTTCTTGCGTTATATACAGTCATTACCCTGTAATCATAAAGTACAAGGCACGGTGGGTTTTATTCGATATGTTTTTACAGCTTGAGTGCTCCATTTGAAATGGTGTTTACCTTTTATGATATATAATAATGATATATAATAAAAACCACTTGTTCGTAAAATATTCGTGCAGTGCCTTAAAACTGTATAGGTAAATTGCGCAATTACCCAACAAGTTACATAACATTTCTACTTTCTGAAACATGCGCTTCGCTGCCTGTAACCAATAAAGACGACTGAGCATCCTTGCGTGGCCTCTGTTGATTTGCTTTTCTACATTTAATGCCGCATAGCTGGAATTATCGACATCAATCATTCATCTAATCAATGGCTATTCCGCCCACTTTGACGGTCATATTTGTCAAACATGCTTATATTGATTTGCGTCTCTTCATTTGATGCCGTGATACCTGAAAATATAAATAACAGCCGTCAATCATGCAATGTGTAGTGCATTGCCGCATATGGGGTACAGTGTGTGGGAAATTTTTCTTGCATACTTACCAATTGATGTTTTGGAATGCGATGTATGTGTGGTATATATGGCTCCTGCATATGCTTATTGCACGGCAATTTATGCCTTACTACTAAACTGGATTTTTAGGTGCTTAAAGAAGGACTAGCGCCAGCATCGTTTTCCACATCTTGCGAAATAAAAGGTATCGGCATCCATAGTCCCATATGCTTTTTATAAACTGCATTACATGGGAACGATTACATATAGACAAGATATTGAAGGTCACTCATCGGAAAAATAAGTAGAAAGTTATATTTCGTGAAATTTATCATTCAGCTGAAGTCTTCACGAAGCTATTCAAATGGTTAAGAAACGCACATATAAAATATCACCACCGAAAATGTCCACCAAGGAAAGCTCGCCAAACAACAGCGACGACGATGATGACCTCAGACAACATTGTGTGAGCCGAGAAAAATGTAATCAACTGCCAGCCCAGCAGCACAGCACATTCAAACAGCTGATGGATGTACAAGAGAAAATCTAATCCTTTATGACAACTACCAATAGTAGGGCTGATGAGCTCATCAACAAAACTGTGACAGCTGACATCAGCCAGAGCCTTGAATTTACATAAAATGAAACGGGGAATATGAAAAATCGAGGTTATGCTGGGGACATCAATAAAATGATTACAGAAAGTGAATACTAGTGTGATTAGCTAGAAAACCAGATCTAAACTGCGGATAGACGGCATTCCTAAAAATAAAAACGGAATTATGGAAGCAAACTGAAGCCTTATAACGGATGCTCTTGAAAAGATGCCGGAATTGATCCTGCTCAAAAGGATTGGTACCATTCACAAAACAAAATTATAAAGCTGATAATGAATCAAGATACAAAGATAAAACCTTCAACCCCAAACAATAAACGAATCGATAACATCTATGTATATGAATATTACTCTAAAGCTCTCCTATTGCAGTCTTATCAGCTAGGACAACACACCATGCTGAACCAAGTTGGACCGCTATGAACTGTAAGACAAAACGACACTGATGTCAAGGAAATTGTCTAGGACAAATCCTGAAAACTATATTCAATGCTCCAAGTCTTCAGACTATGTTGTCAATGCTTGCAGGATAATGATGCTAAGAGATATCAATAGTGTTAATACGGCAATATGTATAAACCAAATTTAACAAGGCTCTCTCTCTCTCTCTCTCTCTCTCTCTCTCTCTCTCTCTCTCTCTCTCTCTCTCTCTCTCTCTCTCTCTCTCTCTCTCTTAATTAATTGCACAACCTAATTCTCCGGCATGAGTGAAACTCTTATCCTAATGCAAAATAACATCGTAAATAGTTACAGGCAGCGATTGTATATAATGCTACATGGTCGTGTTGCAAACAGCGCATAGCAGTAATTTTGGTTCCTGGTTAGGAGCTTTTAAGCGAAATGCAAATCGCGTTTAGCACATCCTTCTATAATAACCAATTTTAAACTTGCATCGAGTGCATTCTCCCTGAGCGGAAGGCTCTTAATGACAGCAGCCTGTTAAGTTACCCCCGCTCCTCAACTCCCTCCACTCAGTAATGCAGCATGGTGCACATCCCATTTCAATACTGATGATGGCCCAGACGTAAAAGTATATTTGTGGTCGTGACTGGCATCAATCGATTCAAATGAGTCGTTCATACTGATTGATTATTATACCCAACTTTGTGATGAATTACATAAGATATTAATTTTGTCATTGAACAGCATAAATGAATGAGCGGGAGCGACTCTTGTTGAATCCTTAAAATCAAATTTCAAGGCTCAATTGACAGTGTAGGTGTGAAAATATAATGTTTGCTTCACACTGCAAGGACAGATTCGTTTATGCAACTCACTTTACACCTTCAAATAATAATGGATAAATGATACGCAGGCGTACCTTTGACTGAATAAAGAGATTGAATGAATGAGACATACTAAGAATTATATTGCGTATGAGCAGAATATTTAGACAAAGCTTCACCAATATCATCATAACCATGAATGCAATAACATACAAGGATTTATTCATGGGCTGGAACAATCCATGCTATATAAAAGCTTTAGAAGGTATATGCCCAACACTGTACAGTAGTAAGAGAGGCTACCCGAGAACAGCATGACTGATGGTTTGAGTGCGTCTCTGATAAAAGAGCTAGAGTCACGCTGCCAATAATGCAACTTTCTGTTCATTTACTGAATTGCTAATGATCAGATGGTACGTAGATGTCGTGCTGTATAAACCCAGAGGATGAACGATAAGGTTTGCGAATTTTCCACTTGCATCAGATATTGCTTAAGATAAGCATTACTAATGGTTCGCACTACCGGGAGGCCGTAAGATATTATTATTTCAATCTTCATAAATTTTTATCCCGGACTAATATTGTACAAGAAGCTGGGGTTTCTGTTTTGCTGCATTGATATATTACTTTCGTTTTTCATTTCTTGTGAACGTTTTGGTTTTGCCAAAGCCTGTTCTCTTGACCATTACATTTGTTTTCTTCATCAATAATATGCATGATCGTTTAAATGGTGTTGCGCCATAAAGCGTAAAGGTTTGCCAATCATACACCGCAACTGCCTACTATAATTTCTGTTGTTGGTCAGGTTTTGTAACTGATGTGGCATTGGCAGACTCAATCACATTAACGAGATCGATAACGCACATCGCACACATCGACGACAAAGATATCTAATTGGCAATGCAGTTTGTGCTAGCCATTGTTGCGGTGCATACTATCCATCATCAGTGCATTATTGTGCGTAGATAAATGTTAACATACTACATGAACTGAGACAGCTGTTCAAGCAACACATTATAATTAATTATGTGTGCGATTACAATGCTTTAGACGAATGTCTTACGTCATTCAAGTACACGCTCAACCTTCCGCCGGTTCACTTTTATCTGTCCTCGAACTCTATCCAATAAGACGTACTTACCATGACACGTATAAACCTGGATTTAAAGTCGTATGCAATAGCAATATGGAATAAAATCGGTCTAACAACAAACTAAACTGCCGCGTGGTAAACAGTTTGTCTTTTTACCAAAGAGAACACAAGATTTGAAGTTATATTCAGACACGACGTCTGCATTAATGCTAAGTCAAGTCAGAGTGGATTCATAGCACTATCAATGTTCTGTTTGAATGACAGATAGAGAATGTGAATCCATCGACAATCATAATCTTTTTGTAACAACGATTGGTACACATAAAATCTTTCGTGTGCTAGTAGACAGCAACAGCTGTGGCGATCTATGCATTTAAAATCTGCATTGATTTTGTTCATGAGGCACAACTGAATAATTAAAAGTCAAACACAATGATTTTGTTTTATTCCATTTTTCCAAAGTAATATGTTTTAAAAGGGTATCGTCACCAAAATAGGGTGACTGGGTGCTTTTTTCTTTTAGAAAAATGATTTTGAAATGTATATTTTCCATATCGAATCTATCAAGATATCGCTCGGTCAAATTCGTGAATTTTCGCAGTGTAACGTCACTCAGGTTGTTCGCGAACATTCCTCGCCATCTTCAATCTTCACGGTTGGTTGACAGCGTGCTACTTGCTCCTCATTCTTCCCGGTCTGGTGATTTTCTTGGTGTTCATTATGCCTTATTGGTGCGTTCGGTTGTCGGAACAATGAGAAATCAGGCGTGAGTTTTTTTCTGTTTGCGAAACTGATATTGACATTTACGTTCCAATATGATTTGTTCGTCCAGTATTTGTGGCTCTACTTGATTTGATTGCATACGTTTCCAGAAAGGGCTATTTCCATGCGTCGTCAACGTTCTGTGTGCAAGGCTTTGTTCTTTGTAATCTTCGATACAGCTTATGCTTCGTAATTGTCTTGCCAATAACGTTGACATATTTGTGAAAATTGTACAATAAAATTCAGCTGCTTTTTGGGAAGTTATTATACTTTGGCAAGCAGTAAAGTGACAAGACATTTTAATGTTGACTTACGTTCCCGCAGCGGAATTCACTTCAAATGATATAGTGATGATGCAAACATTCTGCATACATTGAGAGCTGTCCTGTGTAGTATAGCGGTGGTATAGATATTACTTATAGCTAAATGTCAAAAATTAACCGTGAAATTAACCAGCTTTTACTCAATACAATTTGCACGTTAACTTAAAACTTAAACGACTCAGGGACTGCTACCTCTGCATCCGTAAATCTTAGATCAATGTTACATATCATATAACCAATCTTTTGGAGTTCTTTAGACTCAATAATTTGGCTATGCTTCAACACAAACACGCGCGCGCCCGCGCATTCATCTATTCGCATGTGCATATATGTCTGTAAAAGTAACAAAGCTCATTGTGTTGAAAAGTGTTTAAAAACATCGTTCAAAACGACAGGAATATAACGAAATCCACGGGTTTGGTTATACAGATGCATTTCACGCATCTTTTAAAACATGTGTTGTGCTAGAGACATGTAATAATATTCGTGCAACAAGATGCATACTTAATCCTCAGACCGGTCATGGCAATGGGGGCAAATAATCGGGGAATATGAATAGAAAGAAATTGTTGTGTCAAATAAATGAAAAGAACAGTTTTCATTTATATTGCATTTCATTGTCGTATGAGTGCGACAAACAAAAGTATTGGAGTAATCGACTGTAATTACGGCATCCTATTAATTTGCGTAGATTGAATATCGGCTTTGTAGGTTCCATGATGTCCAACGTGATTTGTTTGCCTTAATGACTGCGTCTACAGATTATTATAATACATTATTTGTGTATTGAGACAGTGTAATAGAACTAACGAATTGACTTATCCATCATTATATTTCGAGCCCAAAAGAACATATTGCTGCAAACACTAATTCTTTGTCCTTTTGTTTTGAATGATAAAAGCTCGAGGAGATCAACTGGTGGTTTGTTACATGGAGCCTAAATGACTGACAAGAATAGCAAATACCACAGAATGTTTCAATGCAGCTGCTGCTGATAAATAAAAGTGTTTTGTATTCACGATGAGTCATAAGTTGTATAAGAACATATATGCCACGAATATAGGATGGGCGATTGGTGTGATAGCATATGCATTTTCCCAAAAACAAAAAATGCCTCCCCATTCACATCCGATGATTTGTGTTCTGAACTTTTGAAAGAGTAAATATGTCCCTGCGCGTTCATGATGATATGTAGTGATTGGGTTATTTTCCTGAATACTCAGACGAAAGCCATCCGCGTAATTATTCACTGTCAGTTCTAAATCAAATGGTTAAATAAATTAAAAGGTAATTATTCATTACTTACAATACCACCTATGCCCAGACTAAAGAAATGCTACTATAAGATAAGAAGAATTCCTATTGTGTGAACATTCGCGCCACTCCTCTGTAGTCTAGACCACAGGCGCTCGTACTCGCTAGTATTTGTTGACAATTGTGCTATACGGTTATGAAGAATCTGGCGATGCCGTTGAACAGTAATCGATTAAACGATGTTTGCTACTGAAGATTCCTTTTTTTATTGTAAGAAAATAATATACCTAGTATTTCCCAATGGACGCCACTCAGTTGCTCCAACATTTATTTTTTCCCCTACGCCGGCGTCTGTCGATGATATCATCTTTCTCTATAGATCATATCTATAGAGGGACAAAACATTTATGAATATCAAACCTTACTACTAGTGTGAGATAACACCCAACAGCATTTGTATTAATCTTTCTCGGTAATAATCATAATAAATTTTAGCCTGTCGCACCATGGTACCTCACCCATCGGCACTACATCGGCGAAGCTCTTATTAGCCGAGTCAACTAATCAAAACATAAGTGTAGAAGCTTCTCGATGTGTTTTGCAATCTTCGATGGGCATCACATAGCCTTTAAATAATGTGACACCAATGAGCACCAATATCGGGAATCGAGATGTTGCATCGGCCCCGCACGTCGCCGTGCATTCCGCCGCATGCTGTTTTCCCCGATCACTTGTGAGGACCCACAAGGAGTGCACACAGTAAGGGAACCAAAGGCACGTCAGAAGTGTACAGTGACCGATTTGCACCAGGCCATCGCCAGGTACAAAAGCTTTTATCATACATATGGCCAAGTAGGCTAATGTTTAGTACAATATGTTCGTATATATTTATGAATTACTCATCACGTTAATAAGGATTGATTTTGAATATTAAATGGTAATTCATGTGTCGGATTAAACTGCCATTGATTATAATCTTTTGTGGTAAATCGCGAGGTAAATCGTTTTACCCCCCTCGTATGCGCATTGCTCCTTTATTATAACCACATGACTGCTTCATCTGCTTTCCAAACAAAACAAATGCTGCTTTACTGCCACGCAAAAGCACAATATGGTATGTCATTATCACATCACATGTCTCGTTTAAAGTTGCTTTGTTGAAGTAAACCTGACATTTATTTTGTTTAATGGGCCTTTAATTTGAATTATCAGCATCTCGGACAAATGTTGTTTAATGGCTGGTTTCGCTGGTACCATTGCGCATAATGCAGAAGTATGGGATGATGCTCACGGCACACTACGAAACCTTGACATCCGGGCTAAATAAATCGGTAATGTTATGAAAATCCTTTGTGGCCACCGGTGACTACCATAAATAGCAGACGGTCATTTTGTACTTGATCTGTGTAGCTCACATTCGTTTCGTGACCTTATGACCCAAAACGATTTATAAATTGATGTCACTGGCATCAACGTTAATGTAGAACGGTGCAACTTAATCATAAAATAAGCATGAACGGCTATCAACATTGTGCATCCATGCCTCATGTATGAAGTATTATATACAGCATGAGTCTCATGTACACAAATATAGTAAAGTATGTCAATCACAATACCTGATAGCAAGATAAAAATGGCTCATTAATAACGGTGATCAAGCTACTATGAATCATACAGCTGTCCGGAATCATCGTTTAGACCGATTATTTATGTCGTTGGTTGACTGGCTACTGTTGCTGTGTGGTATATTGTGCAGGTACGTCAGTCCTTCTATAGATTTGGTATCCCCTCCGTAATGCATCTATGAACCCTATACAATCATTAATGTTGATTTCTTACACTGTTGTGTGACCTAGTGATTGCAATTTGTGGATGAATGCATATTGGCTAATTTACAAGAAATATCCCAGCTGTACTAATTTCATGTTATGGATAAATGTTGCCGCAGGTTTTGTCGCAGTTACTACCCAAAATCAGTGTTATAGGGCTTTTCTCTTAATCTTCTATACCTTGTGAATGATATTTTCATGAACCACATTTGCCAAGAGTCAGTTAGGCTAAATGGCTGCTTATCTGATGGTTATCAATGGAATCGCTCGAGATTGAAAGAACAAATATCATTTACAAATATCATTCAAATTACATATTATGTTTGAATGTGCTGGATTGTCAACAATACAGTACTACACATGATTCGCACAGCGCAATGCGGCCAACAATACAAGAATAGGCAGAGTTTAGCGTATATAAATACATTGCCATACTGTTCGGACATTATCGGGAGCGACCAATTCGCTATAATGATAACTTGAAGGTTGATTGACTTAAAAGCTGCCAAAACAAAACATTAGTAGTGCTGCCATTTGAACACAAGAAATCTCTTCCGCGCTTTCAGTTTCCAATTCTCAATAATATGGTTTGGTTCAATACTGTGGATTGCTCAAACATCTTTCTGTAACTAACTATAAGATTTACTCACGGACTTCTATATATTGCAGCCAAATCTCTCTCTCTTTCTCTCTCTCTCTCTCTCTCTCTTGTCTCGCTCACTCTCTCTCACTCTCGTTCTCTCGCTCTTACTCCCACACTCTCGCTCACTCTCTCTCTATATGTCTCACTATATGACTCTCTTTCTCTCTCTTCCAATGCTCGGTACTCTAATTGGATCGCCATTATGTGAATACCAGAGTAGAGGTGTCATTACAACCTTTTCCAGGCACCAGTAGCTCTTTTGCGATTAATTATTCAATAACACCTTCTTCGATATTAACGCACAACACACAGAAACTATGCGATAATACAAAAGCATCATTTCCGTATTTGACACATTGCTCGAACCACAACATATATATATATATATATATATATATATATATATATATATATATATATATATATATATATATATATATATATATATATATATATATATATATATATATATATATATATATATATATATATATATATATATATATATATATATATATAGTAAATACCGAGCAACAATTGGGTGGGGGAGTTATTGGACTTATTAATAAGCCGCCTAGACACCTGTCAGTATCTTAGCTGAAACAAGCCGACACCAGCGGGCTACATGGATATCAGTTTCAAGTGATCTAACAGATCGAAAGTGAATTAATATGCGACAATGCTGGATGAGCCCTCAAAACAATGTAGATTATGTTTTGGTCTCCCAAATATTATCATTCCAGTGGAGGTTCATTTTATTCGGCAATGGCGGTTTTCGTTAAATAGACTAAAATCCTTTTCAATGGATAGAAAAATTGGTGCGAATTTACACGGAGGGAGCGTCAGCGGTTGACAGATGGTGGCGCAGTATCACTAGATCCAGACGGCCACATACTTATTTTCTTGCAATTTTAATGGCCGATTGAGCTAACATTTTCACAAGTTTATTCTATGCATAGGATACACCAAGTTGGGATATTAGTCTTTTACAATTACCAAAAGTATGTATACCTGGCCTTACTGAAACCTTTACCATGGCGCAGCCGTCTTTCAGCCCTTCCAAACAATACGACAAAATCGAATTAGAGGTGGTCAATTAAAATAACTATCAACTTTGTTTTTCAGTAAACAGGGAATGCGACATGGTGTATATAGTGATACATGTGATGTACATATTTGATATGTATACACTAACTGTATAAAAAATGTAAAATAAAGGTTTTATTATGATTGGCATTTTGATGACCCCGTGAGTTGACCTTTGGTGCCCTACGCAATTGTGATGACGGCAAGGCCAAAGTAGCCTGCCCCTTTTTTGCTTAAGATCGAGGCTAGACTCCAGTCTAAAAACACGTTATATAACATAACAAATAATTAACGACGTATTGCATAATCGGTCTTTATAGGATTTAAGTGAGTTAATTTGTACATGTCTTGCCATGGCGGTATTTCTCTGACAGCTTAAATATTTGCAACGACTATCTCAGTTTATTTCTGTCAGAAAATGAATAATTTAGCCACATCAAGTGGCTGGAGTGGCAAACAACGGATTAGCAGTTCGCAGCTCACCGAATATGTCATTAATGTGAATCAACTGACAGCCTTCGTAGGTTTGTGATATAGCGATACAGTGAGTCGAAATAATTCAAATGGTTAAACTCTTTTTAAATCAAAGATAAGGGAACGAATTCAAGACCTGGTGCATTCTGCTGCAGTAAGATAAAGAGCAAAGATCAATATTGTAACTGTAATAAACTGTTAATTGTCAAATGCATCTAACTGTCAAGGCCATAAATGGGACGTTCATTTGCAATTATAACTCTTCATGTTGTAACTATGTGGCCAATTAATATTTACTGGCGTCATTACATTGCAATATCGGGGTGTAATATCCATTCCTCGGCCGAACTGTCAATCATAGTCTCCATTCATTGCTGGCGAGGTGTATGGTGAGTGGAGACGAGAGCTTATGGCTATTGAGGATGCAACCGCTGGTAGGTGTGGCAAATATCATTGTGTGATTTTGTCAAACATATCTTAGCCAAGAAGAGAGACTGTTTATTTGGATTCTAATGCATGTCTTTATGTCATTTATTACCAAGACTATTTGAAAACAATATAAGTGGGTTTCACGACCTGCAACCCGCGGATTTCAATAAAGTACTATACTAACCAGTCATTAGAAATGTCACTGTCACTATTGAACACACTGGCTAGCTTTTAGTGATCGACACTCATATCCAGCAATAGGTCTCCTAGCAATTTGCGTTAGTGATTCACATTGTAACATTTGCTTTCTTACTACGATCTCTAATGTCCTGCTAAACTGTAGCTGAAGAACTTAAAGTGAAATTACAACATGCATTCTAATGGTTCCTGCTTAATAACACGTAAAAAGTTCATGTCAACTTATATAAATCATTACGCAAATAGAGCTGTGGCATTAATTCATAAGGTTGCACAAACATTGTGTTATTCGATAGTACTATTTGTGTTTGTAGGTTTTATATCCTCACCATGATGCGTCAAGTAAGGTGTTTAAATATGGAAACTGAAGACTTATACTTGAAATGACTGCTACCTGTAGTTCCATATTGCGTTGACTGTTGCGTTACTGGCGTCCTTACCGCGTCCTAAACTGTCATATTTTGGAGAACGCCGATGGTCGCATTGAGAACGCCAATGATTTTTCTAAAATAAATCCAGATTTCGGCCAGCCGTCACACCGGAGTTCTGTGCTCTGCGATCTGTGTATGTACACGGCGTTCCCAACACGACCTTACCGCGTTCTTACTGCGTCCTTGGAGTTTCTATTGAGTTTACAAGGCGTCACTACGGCGTCCATACGGCGATCAGCGGCGAACCCACTGCGACCCCACTGCGTTCTTAGCGTTTCTACCACGACCTTACCGCGTGCATGGCGTTCCCACGGCGACTGCAGGGCGACCCAACGGCGTCCTCGCTGCGAGTATAAAACTCCACTGTTCTTTCGGAAAGCTTCATTCATTGTTTTACTCTCATCCGTTGAGGTCACGCATTTTAACGTGTACGCATTTTAAACTTATACGCAACGTTATGCCGAAAACCAGGGGCCGTGGGCGTGGGCGAGGTATAGCAGCCAGGACAGCCTCAATATCTCCAGCACCAGCGTCATCTCCTGGAAGGGACTCCAGCGTCGATGTAGCGGAATCGGACACACAGTCCACACAGTCCAATGCCAGCGATACAAAATGTGACAGTCTATGCCGTAAAACCAAGAGGAGCAGGCTTGTGCGTAGTGATCTGACGCCCGAAGAAGCCATGGTAGACTGGCTTAGGGAGCACCCACTGCTCTTCAACAAGAAGTTATCCTTATACAAGGATAAGGGCAAGAAGGACGCGCTCTGGGCTGAGCAGGCCCGTAAACTTGGTAAGGAAGTGGTCCTCCTTACCGTGTGGTACCGGTCCATTCGGACCAGGTATGGGAAACTGGCAAGGCCGAAGTCTGGGGCTGGGACTGGCGACCGCACCGAGCGTGATATATGGATCATGGACAAGTTTGACTTCTTAAAGTCGCACATCTATGAGGTCCAGCCAAGAACCTTCGTCAGTGTAAGTACACTAGTATTAGGGACAAATAACTTACAAAAATGTATATTATTCGTAAATTCTATTTTTTTGCTATTTGCATATTAAATGCCCTGTCGTGCATAAGTTAATTTTCGTCAGGCAAATCCAAATTCTAACTTAATCGTTGTTTCCCCTTGTGTCTTTGCAGTTGAAGGCTAAGCTGACAGCCCAGACTCCGGAGGACGACGATGCCGAGTCCGTGGACAATGACGACAACATTCAGCAGCTGCCTCAACGTCTGTTCCCACCTCGTCGCAAGAAGAGCCTAAGAGGCCTGTCATCCTCGATGTCAAGCCAAAGCGTTCCTCATCCCGGGCTACTGCGGAGGAAGAAATGTTGCTTAGAACCCTGGATGAAAGGGGCCGCCAGTCCATGCAGCTACAAGAAAAGCTGCTTGACATTATCAAGCCAGCTACGCGTCCCAGCGAACGGGCTACGTATGGGGATTGGGCAAAATCGGTGATGGAAGACCTGGACCCAAGCTTGTGGAGACAGTTCCAGCAGGAACAGAGCCAGCTGCTTTACAAGTACTTGGACCTTCACGACAAGGTCCGCTCCCAGCCACTCCAACCGCAGCAGCAAATGTGGCAGCCTGACCAGCAACAGCATTGCTCCTCTCAGCAGTCATCCCAGTCCTCGCAATTGCAGCCTCCGCCCCAGAACTGGCCGACCACTGTTCAGACCACATCCCTTCTTCTCCTTCGCCGTCTGATCAGTTTTACAGCTATTACATGATCATCTGCCTGCTGCTGCTGCTGGACAATAAGTATATGTTGCAGTGCGAGCAAGTTCATCATTTATTCGGCCCTGATGATGGTGAGTACGAGAAATACACTGATAAAGATAGGATGAAATATTGGGTTTTATAGCTCTTCGAGGGCGAACAGTAGGAACGCGCTAGGAACGCAGTGCAAACTCCGTAGAACCGCAATAGTCGTAGTAGGCACCCCGTAGAAACGCCATTAACGCCGCAGGGACGCATTGAGAACGTTGTAAGGTCGCGGACAATAGCTCAAATATCCGCCCTGACATCGCGGTAAGGACGCCATAGACGTGATGGGGTCGTGGTAAGAACCCCATAGACGTGGTAAGGACGCAGTAAGGTCGCCATTGGTTACCCCGATCCTTTTCTCCGCGTTTACATGGCGACTCTACCACGTCTGTACTACGTTCCTTTTGCGTTGTTCGGGTTCCTACTGCGATGCTACGGCGATCATGGCGACCTCAGGGCGATCCCACGGCGTCCTGAGCCAGGACGCGCTCAGGACGCCAAACCTCGGCGTTTACTTTGAACATGTCCAAAGTAAACGCCGTCGCTCCGCGACCTTCGGCGTCCTTGGGGTCCCCACGGCGTCTTGATGCGTTCTCACCACGACCCTACGGCGTCCATGGCGTCCCTTCCACGTCCTGGGTCGCCGTAGGGACGCAGTAAGGACGGCAGTCCGGTGTGACGGATGCTTTAACACGTACCTGTCATTCCCCTGCGGTGGTATGTGTGTCCCGTCCACGAAACCGCGGCAAACGTAACTCCTGTAAACGATGGAGGGGATTAACGGATCAGCGTGTGACACGAAACCATCTTTGCGGATGAATTGTGTGAGTATTTGTCATTGGATGGACGAGTCAAATATTTTATACTAATTGATTCTATTAATAAATGTTCAATATGTAGACCTACTAACAAACGTCAGTGAGCAATCGATTGTTTCCAAATTATTTATTTGAATTCTGAATAGCTCGCACACCAACTGTATTAATCACACAACATACCAAATCTGGGTAACACTCTGAAGACTGCACCAATTGTGGTCCTTATAGAGAAAGGGCAAAACAGCCTAGGAATATTTATGATAATCATCTGTCATCTACACAACACAAAACAGCCCATGTTGACTGTCAACTTGTTCATGAAAAACACGGCAGGTGATGGATTGTTAACTTTAACTCCTATTGTGCTGTTTTTATTCAAATTTATCACATGTAGCGTCAGGTAATTGCTTTAGATGAGTTTTTGCACTGAGAATATGATTGCAGCTGGCACACAAAATAGTTGGCGGTTAGCATTGCTATCAGGAACATTTACAGCATTGAATTTGGAAATAATCCCATTGCCCATTAATTATTTACCAACATTTGGGTAATTGATAGCTGCTACTTTTTCAATCGCGCTGTGTATTATCGCGTGGTGGTCATTGTATGCCTCTAATAGTTTATTGATCGATAACAATGAGAGGAAAGTGCTGTCGAAACATTTAGCTAATTTTGCTCGCGAAGTAAACAGTCATTTTCAAATACATCCTTAGTCAATGCTGGACCTGAACGATTTTACATCTTCAACTTGATAAGGGTTCTATCATTGGAAGGTTAGTTTTCTTTATGTATACATTGATTCAGCTGTTTCGTGTTGCAAACAATGATAGCCTGACTATTGTCACAATGATCAGAATTACAAAGCCTACTCCAAGCGGAAGAAAGAGCCATATCATAAGGACAAGTCAATTAAGGTGACCATCAACTCTTGAATATTCGTTTGTTCTATTTCTGGCGTTGTCAATACTGTCGTACTCAAATTAAAACAAGCCACACGCTAGCATTAAAACAGCCGCCATTCTTGAGGTGCTTTCACTATGGCTGCTATAATATCGCGTTTCATATTACAAAACGCACATTGTGATTACAGAAAGCTGGATTTATCGACCTGCTTTAACGATACATGGTGCTTTATACACTAAACACAATGGAATAATGCGAAAGGGAAACTATCTCGTCCCAATAGGTTTAACCATTTGTAATGTACGTGAGAAAAATGTAGATGTGACAAGTAACTGCCAAAGGTTGCTTCACCTCACTGAATAGGTACACTAATGCTTTATGAATGACATGCGCCTGGACATGGTTGGTATGTAAACTGTCCTATGATGAGGGGGACCACAGGACATATTTCCACAAAAATACCCATCATGTACCATCCAGTTAGTTGACTGTTGTGTTCGAATGCATCCCTGAGTAGTATTTTGTTAAAGTTAGTGAAATAAATGCTGAGACGTTGTTTGAGTGTTTGTCGGTATTCTTTACAGCATGTCATCAAACACACTCGCTGATCAGCCAATGACCAGGCATTGAACTCGCTAATCAATTCATGAGGCGAGGTATCATTATAGGATATCAGCTTATGGGCTGTGAGATTGTAAGATGTTGTTTAGTTCTAACTTGCGACATCACTGCTATATTATACATCCACGCAAAGCGCAAAAGAAACAATTTGCCCACACTGGGAAATACAGTAAAACCGTATTTGTGAAAGCATAAATCCAACATGGGCTCTTCGTCTTAGCATTCTTAGGGGAAATTATATGCAAAACGGAGGAACAGTTAACTGAATATCTCAATATCGCAAGGCAATATGTTTGTGACTTGCTCGGAAAGACTTCCTCTTGTGAGACCCGAGGTGACATGGAAAGCATCGTTACTTCGACGCAGCTCACTGCACACGAAGGGCACTTCATTTTAGTAAGAGCTTTCGGCAGTAGCTCACGAACGCGCTGTACTGTGGCAATAAGTCAGCAAATTACTGACTAGTTGACCGCCATTATAATTCCATATTTTGACTATGATATGGCGCAAGCATTCTATCATTTCTATAGTAAGGGAGTTTTCTTGGTTCAATTATCGGGCCTATTGTGAGATTGTTTTAATTGATTTGATGCCTAATGGTTTGCCATCGACTATTATAATCTTGATATGGATTCTTTCCATATATTACCATATATATTTGTTTATGGTGAGGCTGATAGCTTTTTGACATAAGTTAACATGCGTAAAATGGATCACGCTGGTTTTTTCCTGTGCTGAAATATAAGTAGCATGATAACTGGACCACTGTACGGTTTACCTCAGCATTATCTCTCCGGTGTGAATCTTTGTATGTCCAAGCTATTCATGAGGTATTTGAAAGACATGATTCACTAGAACCTGACCTATTCATTAGGTGTGGGGTATATTCCCCTTTGAAATGTTTAGATACTGGAAGAAGCGTGTATGCTGGGCTTTACCTCCATGGCTATAGTTTTAGTGGTCTATAATGCTTCAGCATAATGTCAAACACACCTATTGTGATACAAACTAATGACATGATTCAGGCTATTATACTATTGATGATTAGCGAGGAAATAGGGTATAATTTCTTGGAAGACATTTTATCATGAGCTCTTACGCATCTACACAAACCGATTATAAATAAACAAATTAAGAGTTTGTGTACGTTACCATCCCAAGTTATTCAGGGTTAAATCATATCATTGAGCGAAAAACGGTTAAGCGTATGACATAGTTTTACCATCGACCCCGTGTTGGAAACAAGATAAGTGTAATAATTGAAGCCCTTAGGTCCTTTGTAGATAAGGCATACCTGTCCTCAACGAACTCCTAAATGAATCTTGGATTGCCTATTTGGTGAACCAGCAAAACGAGTAAAATATCCTACTAAGTAGAACCAATACACGCAATGCCCTACCGCGTCGCACATTTTTTCTTGCCGATGTTTCAAAATTTGAAAATATTTTCACTATTGATTTAACAACCAGATAAACGTACCTTGTTATAATGGTATTTTAAGCTAACCGGACCATGCCTTTTTGGAGTTGGATGTTTAAGGAGAATATGGAGGTGGGATTCATAAATGGATTCGACTTACTAGGAAGAGTGACTCTCAGATGTCATCGATGGGGGGGAAATGATATGACTTGCGTTAGATCTCGTGAGGCCATGAACACGGCTAAAAAGTCCTTGCTCTGGGATATGTCAAAATGGATGGCGATCATCGCCGTACATAGCCCTAACAATTACAGAGAACGATGTTTAAACAACATTTTGAAATTGTATCAAGGACCGCACGTGTCCCATTTTCGATGTAATCTTTTGGTACTGTCCTTTAAATTGCCATATACACGTATCGAGCGCAAACTGCGAATTCAAAATGACATAATGCTCGGGTTAAATGGCTAGCTGATTTTGGTAATCGGATTAAACGTCAATCGACTGATCGAAATGAGATTGTGCTCGCGTAAAATGGATTGCTGCTGCTTAAAAACGGCATGATGCGCGGGTAAGAGTGGCTATCTGCATATCCAAGCTAATATGAAACTCGGATTGAATACCAAGCAGCTAACTGAACTTGAGATGCAATGGATAGTTGTTTCCCCCAGCTGTTTTGATGCTCTGATGTGACGACTTCATAGTAAGGCAAAAGGATTTGATAACCGTGTATTGTGTCTAAAACGTAATAAAAAAAGGCCGAATCCATGGATTTATTTATTACTGCGCATGCTTTGCAGTTTAATGCCTTTAGCAATAATCTTCGCAATATTAATTTAACTCGGGGCATTAATTCAGCCCTTTTATCATCCTTTCGCAAATGTGTATACTGTGGCGCTATCACATCAAGTAGACAGCTGTGATTCCGTTGATGACTAAATACCCTGCAGCGGGTTTGGGGTATGAGAGCCATATATGTGAACGTGTGTGTGCATATATATATAGATATATATATATATATATATATATATATATATATATATATATATATATATATATATATATATATATATATATATATATAGATATATATATATATATATATATATATATATATATATATATATATATATATATATATTATATATATATATATATATATATATATATATATTAGCACGAACGCGACCTTTACATATAGGATATACTATATGTCCACATAAAGTCACTGCACTATTTCTTTAAAACATTTATAAATATATATCTTGGTCTGACCATTTCTTCCCACTGGACATAGCAAATATGATATATATATATATAACGATATATATATATATATATATATTTTATATATATACATATATATGCATCCGAATGACTAGGTATTTGTTGATGAATAGTAGACTGTATTGGTGAAGTCGTCATTGTTGGTTGAGTCTTCCCCATGTGTGAGATTCCAAATCAAATCAGCTTTCCAAGCGGCCAGGCCGTTTTTTTTATCAAATTATTTTATGATTGCTTGCGGAGACACAAAAGCTAATCCCTCACTAACACGAATGGTAACATATGCACAGATTCAATTAGAAGGGGGACATGGTGATAAAGAAGGAAGAGAGGGTGGGAGAGAAAACGATATGTTCCTTGCGCAGTAATCCAGTATCTTTCAGCAATACTGGTTGACTCTTCTATGTTTGTACAAGCCATCAATATGGTATTAACCACCGGTTCGTTTTCGAAGTTTACCTCTGGCCACTAAAGTGCAAATGATGAAAGCGCCGACCAAGAGACTGATAATAATGATAGCCATCGGAATTATGTCATTGTCTCATTGTCAGAGAAGGAATTATAAAATAATGATAAGACAGAATTTGAAGGTCGATAATATTTATATGTATATATATATATATATATATATATATATATATATATATATATATATATATATATATATATATATATATATATATAAATAATTATATATATATATATATATTATATAATATAAATATATATATATATATATGTTGTAGAAGATTATATTTGGCAACTGGAGAATGACAAAGAACGCATAATCCGTCGCATATTCCGATTAAAGCCGCTATAAGAATTGCACCTGGTTGATAAGACTTTCGCTTACTTCAGACAACTATTTCCGGGGTATTATAGTAAAAACTGCTGCTACGTCTACATGGTCATCTCAGCTTCCTTATTATGGGACGGGATATATACATAGTGACGTATACACGACTTCTATGCACCACTAGCATTGATTGCGATTAAGCCTGTATTACACTTTGCACCTCGATTGAGCGCAAAGAATAATACCATTGCTAATGGAATAACTTTGTCGGCAATTACTTTCTCTCTAATTATTCGATTTGTTTGGATATTCGAGATTGACAATCCTGTGTAGAACAGTATCAAGCTGTTGGTGTTTTAACGCAGATATTTGTCCCAATAAAGCATTGTTTATTACATTTGATAACACCGTTTAATAAAAATTACAGACTTCGGACATTTCGAACATAACAAAATGTGTCTTTATGATGACGTAGAATGCAATAGGTAGCATTTGTTATAAATCGCGGTAACATTCGCCATCTATCAACATACACCGTGCATCCAGCGGAACATTAGGCCAAGGTTAAGTATGGCGTGTCGAGTAAGATTGTTGGACTCAAAGATAGATTCCGCTTAGATAGATTCGACATTAAGTGCAGTTTGTATAAAACAGTATTACAGAAAACGCTATATGCCCACTATTACGCATTGTGCGACATTAGGTGGACTTATAGACAGGCAGAATGTACTTAAATATATAGTTGACGCCAGTTCTGCGCAACGTTTGTGTTCTTCATTTGTGGTGTATTTGTTGCCAACTAGTTGCATGAGATAATTCCAGGCTACTTGTTGTACCTTTCTTTTCTCTTGTAGAGCCTACACCTTAAAGTTAGCTTAGTCAGTGCCTCAATTATAATTACGTTAGCGCACATCAGTTTGAAAATAAAGTACCGAACAAACGGAAGAACCGTGTGGAATCGAAACATTATAACAGCTTGGGAATGTTTTACTGTATCCCTAGAAGGGATATTTGGCGATAATTTTGTACTGCAGTAGTTGTCATATTTAACGTTGATTTGAGTATTTTGTTACGCCGTTCCAATTACTTTCCCGGGAGCATATTGAGGGATGATCCAAAGCAAAACAGCTACCACGGCTGTCCTTATTGCAAATATACTGAAATGTCTTTAAATTACAAAGAAACGAGTCGTAGTTCTACTGGTAACTACCCGAATGTTTAACAAATGAGGATAATATGTTGTGACAAACGTTAACTTAAAGTTACAATAGTTTGTTTTAGGACAATCATTTTATGCTGACCACAGCAGTATTTCATTCTCTGTTGTTAGATATTTATCAAAGGTAATTGACATATACTTAATTTGCTCCTGCCCTTGCTCATAATCTACTGTAGACTTTGTATAGTCATCAACACTTTGATAGCGTACACGACAGGAATGTCCAATACACTGCCGTTTTTGAGGATAAAGAGATTAATTGCGACTACCATATACGTTTTGCGTGACTGCAGATGTTAGGGTGACCCATGGGAGGTATTTAAATAGTATGGTATTGTTGTGCGTTTTCTATTTCTTCTGCCGTTTGGTATATATTAGCCATGAGGCATTGACGCCCCGCGTAACTTGAAAGCATATTTTCCTACATGATTTACCACGTGTTCTGTTAGCGACATTATCATCACATACAGTGATGCAAGTCCTCACGCAGTTGCAATATATATCGGCACCTTGAAGGTAGATTGTACACATATGTATGTCAAAACTGCGATGTGTGCAGGGAAGTTGACTTTCAGTTCACTTGGATTGTTTTATGCGCTGTGTGTGTGCATATTGAACCAGCAATGAAGTATATATCTGGGATTTAACAGATTTCTAGATTAAGATTTGTGCATGAAATAAAGATACACCATATCCTGCCTAAGTAACCAGCAGCTGTAAAACTATTAACATATGTGTACATGCTTCACTGAAAAATAGGTAAGGGATATTCGGTTTTGCGACATGGCAATATGCTGTTGCCATGGTGGTTGACATATCTATGCCGGCTTTTACAGACGTTTAGCCTGTACTTTTTTTTATCAACTAAAGAGAAAATGTAGCCCTTACAGCCAATTATTGTAATCTACAGCTCGTCAACTATGCGGAGACTTACACGAGCAAACATATTAGGGAACCACAATTACTCTTATTTTATAATGACCCTGTCGGTATATATAGACGCTAGAGTACATTCACATTTCGTAGAAACCATCCAAGCAACATGAATACGAGATGACAATAGCATTTTATGACATGTTGCTCTTTTAGTGGTAAGGGCTGATGTCCAGCTCTTAGAACGATATATGAATACATAAACCGCAAATCCTGACCAAGAACCCATAACTAACAAAGGTGCAACACGTTATGACATACCGTAAGGATCCAATTCAGCAGTTGCAGCATTAAAGTCGGAGTGTGCAGCCAAAAACGACAGTAGGGTCAATGCCATGCAGTCATTCGCACAAACGAATTGCTAGACATCCATCCTGGCTATCAGAGACCTTTATGGATGTATCTAAATTATTTGCTAAAGTCGGGGGTCCATATGATAAACATGAAACCGGAAGGAGACGACAGTAGGGTTCTATGCCATGCAGTTTATAAGCGAATGCAGCGTCGTTAATTGCTATACATCCATCCTGGCTATCAGAGAACGATTAAGTGTTAACCATTTATTCACAGTTGCATTATTTGCTTATGCATACGTACAGATTACGTCCATATGATAAACATGTAAGATATATATATATATATATATATATCTATATTATATATTTATATATATATATCTATGCATATCTATACATTATATAATATATAGAAGAGATATATATATTTCTATTTCTATATAGATCCCTATCTATATAGAGATCCATATATATATATATCTCTATATCTCTCTCTCTATCTATATATATTTATATTTACTATATATATCCTATATCTATATCTATCTATATAAATATCTTTATATATAAGTATATCTCTCTAAATATCTCTATCTCTATCTATATATAAATCTGTTTATCTATATATATATCTCTATAACTATATATCTATCTCTTTATATTTATGTATATATATATATATGCTTTCTATTGCCCGAGAGCTTTTCTAATCAGAGCTTATTGAGTGCTATGCACCGGCACCACTTCCAAGCGCATTTTAGATGGCTGACAATACTGCTAACTTTTGCTATGCTCCCCGATACTACGCAACATGCGATGAAGATTATGATTACTGATGATAATTACTACGAGAATGATCAAGATCGGTAAACATTATTGTAGGAAAAGTTAAATGACTTACCGTGTATCCGTGGTGCTAAGTGAAAGTTGATAGACTACACACACTTAAACATTGAGTAATGTAGCTTCAAACGCTTACTTGATTATATGTATTATCAGTCTATAACATGGGACCCTACTGGCAAAAACAAATTCACATGCTTTGGGAAATGAAAATCAGGTATTATGTCTTATTAAAGCTACGTCATTAATACTAGGCAATGATACCATCCCGATGAACAAGTACGGAGATTTCAAAAAACAAATCAATGCAAAATGAGCATCATCATAATACATAACTAACTCGTTGCAATATGCCGGCCATCGTTTGCTGCGACGATTGTACAAAGATTATGGATGCATGATTCCGCTAAGTGCATAATGGCAATAGACCATCATGAATGAAGGTTGTTTGCTTGTAGTGATATTCTTCATGCTAACTATATATATATATATATATATATATCATATATATATATATATATATATATATATATATATATATATATATATATATATATATATATATATATATATATATATATATATATATATATATATATATTTTATTCGCAAATCGAAGTTTACAAAACGATATATTAATCAAGCAATATAAAATAAAAAATACATGAGTACCAATTAGTTTGTACATAGAAACACAAGAAGCTAATCTGCCTCTTGCAGTGTTAGAAAAGTTAACAAACTGCCTTCGCGCTGCAGACACAGTTCTTGCAAAGCGCATATTGTCGCCCTGTCTTCTGCTGATACTTCATTAATATTTAAAAACAATTCACGTACATTATTAAGGTTACCTTCATTAATTAAACTTAGTTGTTTGAAGTTTGAATTTAGTAATGACAGCCATGATCTTACATTATTCGATACGACAGATGAGCTTACATTAGTGAGCATAGTAGCGAGTCGAATTTGTGGGTTGTTACTTACGGTGCATTTAACCCAAAAATTAACAAAACGTAACAATAGCTGAGTGCGTATATCTGGTCTGCCTACAAGCAGCGGTAAAAAACGAGACCTCGCTCTTCTATTAAGCTTAAGAACTCTCCTTACACACTTTCGCCAAGCAACACTTATATTTTCAAGTGACTTTAAATCCAGTTTCCATAAAGAACTACCAAAGAAGCTTGTACAACAGGTATCAAATAGGCTAATGCGGAGGTCGGTGCGGCAAAAGCCGAATCTGGACATCAAAATGTTAGAACGATAAAACAATTCTCCTACAGCTTTTTCGATATTCGCATCGTTATTTTCATTACCAATATAACTGCCTAGATGACCAACCTTAGAGTACTTTTGTAAAATGGCTCCATTCAGCCGTAATTCGAGATTGGTATAACATTGTGGAATATTGTAGCACAGCAGCATACATTTTTTCACTATTGAACATTACATCGTATTCGTGTGCGTATTCTTCGCATATTGAAATCATAAGCTCGGCAGCAGTGACTGAGGGAGCAAGGAGTGTTAAGTCGTCAGCATATCCAAATGTACCCATAAAATAATGACCGACATGGCAACCAACATTACTACGTTCAAGACGATTAAGCAGCTCATCGATATAAATACAGACAAGAATCGGCGATAACACCCCGCCCTGCTTTATGCCATTACTGCATTGGAATGCCTAAGACACATTAGAGCCCCATGTAACTAACAACGATTGGTTGAAATACATATAAAGGAGCAACTTTACAATAGTAGGACACGAACCTCTATGTATCAATAATTGAAACAATTTAACATAATTAACGCTATCAAATGCCTTCGATGCGTCTAGCATCACAACATAACATGGCGAGATTTGATTGACATAAAAATCTATAACTTCTTGAACTACATAGGTACCTTGAGAAGTGGAATGGTCTGGTTTAAAACCAAACTGGAGGTGACTGGTGCTTTAAACATTTGAATACTTTGACAAAATAAATTGATCTAAAGCCTAGCCTACAACACTACTCAGCGCTATCGATCGATAGTAATTGCTTTCGCTTTCCAATTTCTTTTTGTTTTTCAGTAAAGGAATAATCACCGACCTTGTCATTTCAACTGGAGTGAATGAATGAACAATCAATGAATTGAACAACAAAGATAAATGTGAAAACAATTCACTAGTGCCATTTATAATATGGTCCGAATTTACATTTTCATTAATGTCAGCCTTATGGGCCTTAATTTTCTCCACGGCTGCCGTGACATCACTGACTGAAATATAATGATTAGATTCGCATTCGCCTGAATTACATCTTTGCTGAACGTGGTCATTCAGAACCACTGTTATTCACTCATAATCATCAACATTATATGACACACTATTAAACAATTCTATGCATTTGGTAGAAAACAATTCACGAATACCAGCCTTACCGCTCCCATTATCTACAACTGCTGGCAAACATCGGTTTTTAAAAACCGGCCTAACAGCCAAATTCGACGACGAGACAATTGCTGTGATGTAAAATATTTGAACAGCTAATTGAAGAGCAATATTTCAGAACTTTTAACTTATCCCTATCAATTATGTTGCTTAATTACAGCAGTAGGTGATGGTTGACATCATACTGCAGTGCTAGAAGTTTACTTCATTAGAAACTTGTTGATAGTGTTTGCAATCGATGCACGAAGACAGATACACTTGAATTAATTTAAAATGGATTTAGATATAATTTTTCTGTTAGTGATTTAACCATACTAAGGATCACGTATGGAATTCAACCAGGCATCCACAAATAGCATTCACAACCTGTTTTTGTTGGTTAATGACATAATACAACCCAGTTGTCAATGGATTAACACAAAAAAGGGATTGCTTATATGCAATGCTAATATCTCATTTTGTAAGATGTGAACAAGAGAATCATACCTCAGTAGATACATCATTCATAGCTTAACAGCTAACATATTTTTCAGCGGATTGTTTCCATATTGATGTTGATGGTACAATTATGCAGCATCCCTACATGCCTATTCATAAAGATTCCCCTGTTTACTATGCAACACGTGCTCGGTTAGATGCAGTCCTCTTAAGTAGCAGTGAATAATTAATTAAGTGGTCTATACTGACGCGATGATCATTAACCCTCTTAACGCATATGTGCATGTCATGACCATCATTTGTCAACCAAATATAAGGCTTTAGGAATACAATACCGTCTCCAAGTACACATGACATGGCAATAAGCTGTTAAATGGTCTGATGGTTGGCAAATAAACGGTCGCGTTGTGTCAGGCAAAAAATGTCCATTGGCTTGGAAGTCTTCAGTGTGGCGTGTACCCTCTTTTTCATCTGTACAGAAATGGGATTGGCTGTGTGACAGAGGCATAATATACACCGCACATAGCTAATTTCAGTTACTGTCTACAACACGGGCAAAATTACCTGAAGCAAGTTTTCAAATCCTTATTACGTTGGACAATGCCCTTAATAACATAGCAACGCCCATTAAATACGATAAATGTTTGACCATCTGCAGCTAACACATAGGTTACATGAGGATAAAAATGGCCGAATACTAATTCGTTCTTGACGATATTTCTTTATTTTCATAAAGAGATGGGTAGATTACGCGAGTAGATATAATATTAATTCTTTAAACCTTTATAGTATCAGACCAACCTTTAATATTAATGTTCTTGCTTAAAGCTGCATGAATATGAAAAGAATACTGGTTAATTGCATTTATTTCTGCAAAATTATAGGTTGCTAAAAGTGTATAAGGTGTATTTTAGAGAAGGTAAATAGCTTGAGATCGATATGCAATAATTCAGAGAAGTTCAGAAAATGTCGTTATTTCTTGCTTGCCAGAGTAACAATAAATCATCATGAATATGTTGCTTATCAGGTCTGCCGTTTTTGTGACGGTCAAAACGGTCATGAAACATACCAAGCGTGAAATCATACCTTGCATATATCATTGTAAGTTATGCTAAGCCAAAAAATGTTACGGAAAGTAAAGGCCAGGGACACATTTCATAGCCGTCGTCATACTTGGCTGGATGAGGACGTTTTCCAACTGCAAACAGTTTTGCAAAATCATAGGATTATAGATTCACTGTGAGAAGCAGTCAGGTACATTCAGACCTTTTCGTGTCATGCAAAGGAAATGCCGTATCAATTCGCATTGTTAAAATAAAAAGACTACTAAAATGCTACTTCGAGTCCCACGCAATAATGTTGTAGAACATTGTCACATTCCTAACGAACAGTAATCACCCAATACACCCATGACGTTCCTTGCTAGACTGTATGCAGCCACTCAAAACATGCGCTTGTAGTAAATCATTTTCATAATTAATCGGTTAGTTCACAAATGTGTAGAATGCACTACAAAGGAAAGGTCAAGTAGGGATTATACGCAAACAATTATTCTTCCGGGACAAACTGATAGCAAGCGCAATAGTTATAGCAGCATCCTCAGCCACTAGTCACGGTACAGTATTATGTATGAATGCGCCTTGATTCATCTTAACTGAATAGGGATTTTTCGTGCCATCAAGCCAAGATCAAACAACAATAGTTCAACCGTAACAATATGAAGGTTGCTTAAACAATAACATATATTCTGGGCAATTATAATAAAGCAACGTGCCAGCCTAATGTTGCAGCATTGACATCCAACTTACTAATTCAATCATCTCCCGATTTGATAAAGTTATTGTGCCATATTCGAGCCATGAAGGTGATGCTGTCTGAACTAAGCTGCTGGGTCAATCCATCGGCTATTAATTTGTTTATATTATTAATTTGAATCACTTGGTTAAGCAGAACGGAAATACAGCAATTAATGGATTCAACTACCTACAAATGCTATAACAAGAGCAATAACTATTCGCTAAACAGTCGTATTAGTGTGAATCAAGACTGTGTAGAATTAACTGAGACAGCTTAAAGTTAACTCGTTTTCACTGAACCTCGCATTCGCATGAATATGCACTAGGGGTATTATGAGCGTCTTATCGGATTCACTGGCTCCTCCGTACCTACCTATGCTATCCCATGTTCGGTACCACCCTATAAATGATAGAAATGCATAGGAAGTGTCAATTAAATACGCTGGGTCTCTCGATTAATGCTTGCTATAAATGTCAGAGCACATTCGCATGCAGTTGTCTGTTATTTAAGGCGTCACTTCTCCACACACTGTATACATTAGTTTTCAGGTCGGCTAATTGTAAAAACAACACGTCAATGTGCCTTTCGTGATTGCGTAGTTCTCTAACCAAAACATTTAAACAGCTATATCTAGAAGCGCATGGCTCCGCCAGATATAACCTGCAAGCATTATCCCAAAAGAATATGTTTAAGAAATATGAAAAGAAGCTTCTTATTTTATATCATTTTCTAGTAACTCTGCTTCACCAAAATAAGGCGATGGCAGCCGAAGTATATGACAGATGTTAAACAATAAAGAGAGCAAGAAATATTAAGCCATTAGATCGCCTATGCAGCACATTGGTTTTCAAATAAATATTATGCAAAAATAGTATAATTTCGTTTGATTTGACGATTCCGGGGTATTTAGATACATATATTTCTAACATTAAGCACTTTCTAGACATATATCCGTCTCTACGCGCCGACTAGGGGACATACGTGTTTGATAAGACCTATGCAGTAATTTCTGCGCCAACAAAAAAACCCCGCAAAAGTTCAATACTTGCTTGTAACTATAAGTGGGGACATGTTCTATAGGACTAGTGTAGAAAGTGCTTTGATAGAAAATAGATGCCAATATTGAAATATGCTGGTATAAAAGCCATGGTTGCATTACATATGAATATTGACTACCCATTAACAAACAACTCTTAAACACAAGGCACTGCGTCTGATAAGCAGAGGCCTAATGGCAGCTTCATACTATTTTAGAAATTGCATCTACTTCTAGGTAAGTCATGATATACAATTACAATCGGCAGCTTAAGGCTAAATTTCCCCAGATTGGTGAATGTGTTTGTCAGCTATGCCTTCAAAAATTACTATTGGGTGTGTTTGCTCTTACATAAACGGAATCGAACTGATTTTACAATCAAGTACTGGGTTCTCAAATACAGCAAAACTGCCCCATATTTTAATAATAGAAATCGCTAAGCGAATGCAGGATGCTTTTAGATGTCAGTAGAATTTCGATAGCCAATAAATCGCGTTTGCTTTGGGGATACATCACCAAAAACCTTAAATAATCCTACGTAGAGCCTTATTTGCAGAAGAATGGTTCCATCACCACTGATGCAACGTGATTTGACTCAACCTGCAGTCGATAATACAGATTGTAAAATGTCGCGTTCATCAGTTGATATGCGTAAATGGTATGCCAAATAGCCTACTAGGTGCAACTAGGAAATAAGTCTAGCTGCCTAGATTCAGATGAAAATATGCAAGCTGTTCAAGATATAGCAACTGTGTGGTGTGTTTCAATATCCCTTGCCTTACGACATTACTGTGTAAGCAGAATGCTGATTCTGTGCCATGTCTTGATAATACATATTTGTAAATTTGACAGCCCCTTTTGGTGAAAGGCGAACACGAATTCCTGTAAAGAAAGTTTGTATTGTTTCTGATTTGCGCCTGGATGTATATACAATGTACAATGCTGCATACATACATGAATGATACTACAACAAAAGCACAGCTGGTGATGCTAGCAAATAAATGGATTCGAAATTTGCCTAACCATTTGTGACAGAGCCCTGACAACGTGTCAGATTATTTTGAGTGAATAAATTCAAAGAGAAAGAATACCCCATACTGCGAGATATAAAAAGATAGATGCTAAATGAAATCTGATTTTCAGTGCCATAGATATACTACTTTGCGTGTAATGCACTTCCTCGAAATGATGAACAGTGCTCTGTCCCTTTTACAGTATACCACTTGATATCATGATCTATAATAACTTTGATAATACACGTATACAGCAAGGGATAGCTTTTCTGCAATGTAACCACCGTGCATAAATTGATACCCCCACCCCCTCAGTCCCACCCGGATTAAAGCATCCTTGCATTAGCCCCGTGTGATGAGGCGCCTGAACATTTTATTTCAGACGAGATGAGACAGAATGTAGAAATAAGGAGCCTCGCAAAAGACCTGTGAAACGAGAGTATAAGTCACCAGGCAAGAAAGAGAGAGGGTGTTTGGTCGTTCATTGAGAATGGAGTTGCAACAAGGAAGCTACGCTACATGGAAGGAACAGCGAAGAGAAATGTACTTGGTACTCTCAATCGAACACTTAGTAGAATCATAGGATATAATGCAATGCGCTGTGTAAGTTGTTCTATCATAAACCAACGATCTGCAATAAAACCTTTAGCTACAACAATGAAATCCAAGGACAACTGAAGTTGCGGAATCTGACACCTAATTGTGATATCATCATTTGGTTAGTTACATTTGTAATGCAAATAAGGAGCATTCTTTTGCTGAATAGAACTACAGGGTTCATTAGAAACTTGATGTAGTTGGTGTAACTGGGATGGATGTAGGGGGTAAATGCTGGCTGTTGCTACGTTTATCTGTGGATTCCTTTGTAACGATTGATGATGTACAGTATGAGGTCGCAAGCCAGGACGTCAATGAAGATCACCTGAGCGGGACATTATTTTGCAAAATTATTGGTTGGGACTGCCACATTTCGTTCATCTACATGTATATCTGTTGTTATGCAATATATGATATCATTCCAACACATTTAATGTTCTCATAAGTCAATAATGTTATTTTGATAAGATACACAAGCTTTTAATTGCGTTTGATCTTAATTTATTCCCCAAGCAAAGTTATGTCAATATAACACGTACGTCATCGATGAATTAGCGTTCATCGTCGGCTTGTAGCCGTGCTTTAATTAGAGGTGCCTTTCATGAGTGTGTTAACCTTAACGTTAACCAGTATATAGTATATCTAGGTGAGATAATAGTCTTGCAGGTGCAAACTAAACATAGAGTGTATTTAAGGAAAATCAGCCCTAATGAACGTACAGGATGTTAAAGCACTGATTTCGTGATAGTCCTGTAGCAACCCTGGTATGTCAGCATTTAACCGGAGGGTGACGAATTACCACACATATCTTGTCACTTGTGTTTTTCTTCCGCTTAATCTTGGAACTAGAAAATTATGCACCTGTGTATTCCAGCGACGAATATTCGTATTTGGATGAAAAAACTAAATAAACAATCAGTTCTTTTGTGACTGTCACGATTGCGTGGTAGGGGTTGGCGTTAACGTCCAAGACTTTACACACATGGAGAAAGATATAACTGTACATTATGTAACATGTCCTTACCCATTCAATATTAACCTGCAGCAAAACCTTGTCTGACCAAGCTTTGCAAAAATTAAAAGCAGAACAAGGGTCGGTACTCGATTGCTGAGTAAATGTGGATGACAGCCAGACCTTACAGCACATATATATATATTTAACTGTATAGAGATACATATTTGTTTATATTTATATATAAATATATATACATACATATAAACATGTATTTATATGAATATATTTGTGTATATATGTGTATATTTATGCATATATGAATATATATGTAAGAATATAAATACATTTATATTTATTTATATATATGTATATATTCATATGAATATATATATATATATATATATATAAATATATATAAGTATATATATACATATACACATACATGTATATATATATAAATATATATTTATATATATTTGTATTTATATATGTCTACACGTGCCTATATATCTACTTGTATTATTTACAGTCAATAGGCCAACAAATTGGTATATGTCAGTTTTATTTACAAAGAAAGCTGTGCTGATTGTACCCTGTAAACATAAAGCACAATGCACGGTGTGTTTTAATCGACATTTTTTTTTCAGCTTTTGAGCTCCATTTGAAATGGTGTTTACCATTTATGATTTACGTAGAAAAAAATTCGAATATCATCCTACAATATATAATAAAAACCTTATGATTACACCCGTGCATCGCGAAGTGCCTTACAACAATTATCCAACAGGCAACATAACATTTCTAGGTTCGGAAACATGCGCTTCGTCGCCTGCAACCAATACAGACTTGACTGTGCATCATGCGTTGCCTATGTTGATTGCTTTTCTACATTGAATGCCGCAATTCCTGGAGTTAGCGACATCAATCATTCATCGAAGCAATGGCTATTCCGCCTACTTTGACGGTCATATTTGACAAACATGCTTATATTGATTTGCGTCTCTTCTTTTGATGTCGTGATCCCTGAAAATATGAATAACAGCCGTCAATCATGCAATGTGTAGTGCATTGCCGCAAAGAGGGTACAGTGTATACTTATAGCACCGCAACTAATGCCTTACTACTATAATAATATCCTACTTCGCCGAAATTGATACTGTAAAATTAATTTTTGATGTGCTTTAAGAAAGGCTAGCAGCGCCAGCATCTTTTTTATGATCTTGCGAAATAAAAGCTACCCAGTGGGCACAACACGTGGAATCCACGTGGAAAATACGTGGAGAAACTGGTGTAATTCACGAAGATAATACGCGTAAAAGGCAAGTTGAATTCACGTGGATATGGACACGTGGAAAACACGTGTGCTCTTCCACCTAAATTCAACGATACAAAATATCTGTATTCAGGTGGTTTTTACTTCCTCTTTAGTCAATATTTTGTTTTTTAATATATTTCACAAGATCATTGAACCAAGTACATTTATTTCTCAGAAATATCCAACTATAAGTGCTACATGATCACAAATAACAATATTAAACATGTTTTAAACATTACGAGCAAATGTCAACATATAAAGGCAACAAATTAGTGGAAAAAGGCAGGTTTGTTCATGAAACACACTAATCCGGTCACTACATGCATGAGCATCATGAATATACACAGATATAACATGATTTACTTTCACCCTAATAAAATGCAAATTATAAAATGTACTTAAAAGGCCACTGAAATGCAAAACCGAATTTTTGTTATCGCATTTTGATGATAATTTTGAAGTGACTTTCTGGGTGACGTCACCTAATTGACACAAATCAGTCAAATTCGCCTGGATAAATGGCTTTCATTAGTAAACCACTAAACGAAAGTGAGTGAATGAGTTTGATGACTTAATACAGGAAAGTCTGCGAGTTTGATCGGTAATATCTCGGCAACCAGTTATGACATCTCAGTCATACTGTTGTCAAAATGTCACAAAATCATCTTCATAATTAGATGACAACACAAATTTGAATTTTGCATGTAAGTGGCTCTTTAAGTAAACGATCTAGTCAAATCTATGAAAAATATAAATGTGTGAGTAAATCAACAATCATTACCAATAGGCAATATTTAAAACTTCTCTTGGGTGCATTCCTTAGTCGGTTGGCTAGAAAGACATTAACAGCAGCCTCGGTGAACCCATGACTCTTCACTACACTTTCTGCACAGTACAAAGAGGACAATATAAGCTATCTAATTTCATACATCGTACAACTGACTTTCATTATTTATTTGGTATCATTAAAATCAAAAACTGTCCTGGACTTCCAAGTAATTAGCCAATGGTGAACCTACCGACAATTAATTTGCAGAGTGCCATTTTCTCAAAGCTGGCTTTGTCACCTGACCCGTTCATGTTAAGCTTGCACTGCAGGGAATTAGTGATTAATCTGCAAGCAATATGTCTGAATGAATATAATTGGTGCATGAAAATTTCTTAAACATTGCCAATTCAGACAAAATGCAAGAGTGCAAGTTGTTTGGATCATGGATTTACATCATATACATATACATAGAGAATCTCACCTGCTTGTCAAATCGTTCATCATATCCCGGACACTGCACAATGATTTTCATACACTTCTGAAACTGACACAAAAATGTGACATTTGGAAAATATATTATTGCTGTTTATTAGATCTAATGCCCACTCCTCCTTAAAATACTGCAATTTTACATACCCACAAATTCTTTCTCTGGTTGTCCATAAACTGCTCATTTAAATGTTGAAGTTCCTCAGTGCTGTTCATCTGCACAGCTTCAGGAAGCATTTTTCCACTATCGGCCAGCTCTCTCCTGAAAACCTGTGCACAAACAAATTATGCAGTGTTCAATTACTATGCTGCTGACTACAAACTCATAAATAATACCTTTCTCAATAGCAGCATTAAAACAGAGAAAATATTTAAAGAAAATATTCACAAATGTGCACTTATGTTAAAGGAAAACCATCATTGCTCAACCGACGACTGCTAGAATGAGTGACAGATGAGCCATGACTGTGGGACTGAGTGACAAATGAGCGATGACGACCGTGTGCAACGGATTGACAGATGAAAGATGAATGTGAGATGGACTGACCGATGAACGATGACTGTGAGATGGACTGACTGATGAACGATGACTGTGAGATGGACTGACAGATGAACGATGACTGTGAGATGGACTGACAGATGAACGATGACTGTGAGATGGACTGACAGATGAACGATGACTGTGAGATGGAGGAACAGTCAACAGATGAACCATGGCGTGTGTATAAGATGGTTGTGGTGTTTTAAGGAGCAAGCCTCCAAAAAACCACGAGGCGTGCCTACAGCCTTTCCGCTGCAACTAACTAGCTGCAACGGCTGGCACTTTGCCGAGAGCGATAATACAGGTTTCATGCACCAATGAGCATAAAATCATAAACCATGAAGACATTATATACGGCAAGCAGTTTTTGTACAGCTACTTGAGTAAACTTATTTTCATTGAAAGAATAACATTTGAATATGACTCACTTGTAAACTTAGAAACTGTCAAAAACATAGCAAATGAATTCTCAACTTTCCAAAACTGCAGCAAATCGCGCAAATCAGCGGTTAGCGGTTAACCCCGGTGGGGTCTCCACCACGGACCAGCAGGTCACGGGTTCGAACCTCGCCTACGTTTGGAGAGTATCTCACCTGAATTTTGACTCATTATTCCAGGAGACCCCTGTCACGATAGTAACTAAGCAGTTGAAAGCAAAAAAAACCGTCATCATCTCCAGAGCTCATAGATCGATAGCACCAAAAGTTGTTAAAACCCACTATATCTTGGCATATCTAGCACAAGCCTAGCTGGGGCTGTCAGGTTAACACATGGCCATATTTCTAGTATAAACTGAAAAAAAGAATATTTAAATAATAATTTACAAATGGGTCCTAAAATACACGTCTTTTCCACGTGTTTTTGACACGTCAATTCCACGTGATTAATACTCGTGGAATCCACGTGGATATCACGTGAAAACACGTGGATCCAGCAATTCACCAAAAATCCGCATGATTTCCACGTGGATTCCACGTGTTGTGCCCACTGGGTATATTTCGTGCAGTTTTTCATTACAGCTGACGTGTTCGCGAAACTATCCATTTGGTTACGAAACGCACTCACAAAATATCACCGCCGAAAATGTCCTCCAAGGAAAGCTCGCCAACAGCGACGACGATGATGACCTCAGTCAACATTCGGTGAGTCGAGAAAAAGTAATCAACTGCCAGCCCAGCAGTACAGCACATTCAAACAGCTGATGGATGTACAAGAGAAGGTCTAATCCTTTATGACAACTACCAATAGTAGGGCTGATGAGCTCACCAGCAAGACTGTCATAGCTGACTTCAGCCGGAGCCTTGAATTTACATAAAATGAACCTGGGGATAAGAAAAATCAAGGTATTACTAAGGACATCAATAAAATGATTACAGAAAGTGAATACTAGTGTGATTAGTTAGGAAACCAGATCTAAACTGCGGATCGACGGCATTCCTGAAACAACCAACTACTTGTGAAAGAAAAACTGATGAGAAGGTCCACCAGCTTATAACAGATGCGCTCGAAAAGCCACAGAAATTGATTCTACACAATGTGATCGTTTTGTTCCTTTGAGGCTTAAAATAGCCACGGTATTGCACTACAGGTTTGGCAACTTGGTGTATTTCTGCATTACAACTAGGCGTCCCTTTGTATGCTGTATGTCTTATTTGAACCGACTTCGTTTAACTAACGCAGCCACAGTGATACCAGCTGCGTCTAATGTAGTGGTATTACCTAAACGTTGGATTGATGCTGTATTAGCTGTGTGTCATATGATATTTATTTTGAAAAGGATCACACACTAACTCACACAATATTTCTTTTTTTCCTTGTATTAATGGTCCCAAAATAATCCTGTCAGTTAGGTCTACGGCAATAATCTCAATATCAGAAAATGTTCGGAAACCGAGAAGCACCTCTGAAATACGCTTTCCACATTATGCAAAACAAACATCGATTCCATGATATTTCAATATAAGTGATCTGATATTAGAGTTTGCAAGTGACCACTTTCCTATAATTTCATTTTATACAACAGTTATGCTGTACGTTGACCGATTGATACAGCCCAAGACAGACCTATTAGTACCAACGGATGTCTCACGACTTGAAAAACTTTATCACCGAAAACTCCACCAAGTCAAAGTCACGTGGTTACATATTTCAGTGATTCATAGTGAACATGAATGGCAAATCTAAGGATAGGTTTGGCTAATGTAATCGAGGTTGTTATTTTTAAGATTCGAATCAGATTTAGAACAGTGTGATATTCCACGCTTTTGTTCTGTCCAAATATGCACAGTTTGTCGCTGTTTCATTATACGCCAAGACTAAAGCACGTTATCGAAAACAGCATCTGCCTGAAAACTTTCACATAACAGGCGGCTGCGATGTGATTGTAAATTATGTAAGACGAGTTATCAATGGCGCAGAATTTATACCCCACCTATGAGCAAAAAGTGCCACATATTTACTATATAAATTTATATATATATATATATATATATATATATATATATATATATATATATATGCTATATATATATATATATATATATATATATATATATATATATATATATATATATATATATATATATATATATATATATATATATATATACACACACAAGAAGTGCAATGATGCTATCCATAGCTCGTTTATTTGCGAAGCCAAACCACATTGCAAATGTTTGATAACAGATTATTAAAGTGCCACATATTTACTTTATATATACATATATATATGTATACACACACATATATATATATATATATATATATATATATATATATATATATATATATATATATATATATATATATATATATATATATATATATATATATATATATAAATGCATTCAGACAGTATGCATCAGCCAAAATAATTACACGAAGAAGTGCAGTGATGCTATGCACATCTCGTTTATTTGCGCAGCAAAACCACATCGCAAATGTTTGATAACAGATTAATCATTATTTTAGGAATACTTGGGGAAAAACTTTTCATACCGCTAATTGAATTATATACTGTTGCTGTGTGTTCTACAAACCACAGAATAATCAGATAGGGTCAATCAACATATTTTATGCTCTACTGGCGATGACTTTAAATAGCACAAATCTCTGGGGCTGACTCGCCTGTTCATGATGCTAAGGAATGAATTAGATGGGTTGCCATCATTATAAAGGTTCTTCTTATTCAACCACATAACTTATTCTGAACATTTCATTACCAGCTACTGTAGTAACATTTCTATATTTTGCGCAGTGTAAGTTTGTGTACCATTAATCCGTTATCGTGCCAGTAATTTGTTACAAAAACATGCTTACACCGAGAAGGTATTATTACATTCTAAATATAACCATTGAAATCAATTAATCGTTTTGTATTGATAGCTCTCGGCAATTGCTGAATAGTCCACACTAACGAAGTATACCGATATGAGACAACATTATGCAATGTTTGCATTTTTGCTGTGGACTTGGACATTTTATTCCTTTGTCTTGCCATATAAGAGCTGAAGATTAGGCTGTAGAAAAACACAGACAATGTGGCCCAAGAGCAACACGAAAACACGAGGGATGATTACTATGAGAAATGAAAGAAGAAAAAGCAGAGGAAGAAGAAGAAGAAGAAGAAGAAGAAGAGGAAGAAGAAGAAGAAGAAGAAGAAGAAGAAGAAGAAGAAGAAAGAAGAAGAAGAAGAAGAAGAAGAAGAAGAGAAGAAGAAGAAGAAGAAGAAGAAGAAGAAGAAGAAGAAGAAGAAGAAGAAGAAGAAGAAGAAGAAGAAGAAGAAGAAGAAGACGAAGAAGACATTACCAGGCAAAGATGTGAGTTGGCATATAAGTGCAGCTTATTTAAGAAAAACGACAAAATCCAAGATTCTTGGACCCATATTTATCAAACTGCACAACACCACGATAGAAAGGATTGTTTCAAATGCGGACTATAACAAGTTCTGCGAAAACATGTGACTTATCCTGAGTCAGACAAGCCCTCTTCACAATCGAGAGAAATGTGATCACTATTACCCACCACGGGGAGTACAGTCATTAGTTATTTCATTCGTATTTTTTCACTAACACTATGAGCACCCTTATGTTACCCCTGTATACGTATTGTTATTTTACTTGCACTATTCTTATACTTGTGACTACTCTACGTGTATCTGTTCATGAACTTAAAAATGTTTCTATTCCAAATATTGTCCGCATATTTAAGGGCCGGGGGTTAGGGATAATATGAACTGATGGTTGACATCTCTGCATGCCAGACTGGGGATGACGCTAACCTAAACTTCTCCTCCATCTACAACTCTGATTTTACTGATGATCTCTATGACTCTCCAATCAATAACCAAAACAATTGGTGTAAATACTACGAACCTAAATGTATCAAGAACTCAGCAATAATTATCTAAATAACCTAGCATATTTTCATGTAACCTGTCGAGGATTATCTGTCAATTGGGCAAACTTCAAAGAATTAATATGTGATCTCCATGGTATAACATTTGCATTCGAATACTTAGGTGTAACGGAATTGTATAACTGCAAGTATGGTATTAGATTGATGCTTCCGGGATACTATAGCCTCTTATCCCACAATTGTACAAATGATTTTATAGGAGGTGTAGGTTTGTATATAAGGGATCACATAACTTTCCGAATACGGGAAGATTTGTCAGTATTTATTCCTCATGCCATCGAAACGATCTTTTGAGAATATGAAACTGCATTCAAAACAAAAGTAATACTTGGTTTCATATACAAACCAAATTTGATGTATCCGCCAAAACAATCCTTGAACCTATAGAAATAATCAATGCTGAACACAAAATGTATAATAATGGGTGACTTGAACATCGATTTACTTAAATACCTGACTCACGGTAAAACCAATGACTTTGTGGACAATGTCTTTGCCAATGGCTTAGTACCAATGATTACTAAACCAACAAGGGTAACCAACACTACAGCCACTCTTATTGACCATATATATTCAAACGACTTATCAACCCAATGTAAGCCAGAAATGATAATCACTGACTTAGCTGATCACTTTGGAACATTTCACATTGCAATTGACAAAGTTGAAAGTGCCTTCACGCCGGGAGGAATACGCACGTTCCAGAATTCCCTGGCAAATATTGATTTTGACAGAGTTTATCAACACAAAGCATATGATCATTTCCTGCAAAAATATAAATCAGCTTACGATCAAGCCTTTCCAGTAAATCTTAAAACAACGACAAATCCAAAAGACATTCGTGAACCCTGGATGACCTCTGGCTTAATCAAATCATCCCGACGAAAACACAAGCTTTACAAATTGATGAGAATTAAACCAGATATTCATAACACTGACAAATACAACAATACAATAACACGTATTACCGAATAAAACGGCAACAAAAGAAAGACTACTATGTTAAATTTATTCATAAACATGAATCTAATATAAACGAAACGTGGGCCGTAATAAAACTGACAATGGGAAACGCAACAAGCAAATCCCAATTTCCAAGATCAATAGTCATCGATAAATATAAAATAACAGATAACCCAACGATTCATTGAACCTGTTAAACTACATGAACAGATTTTTACTGGACAACAACTTAAAGCCAAAACAAAGTTCAGGGCATGACGACAGAACTGCAAATATTGTAAAAGAATCTATACAACAAATAGTGCTTCCCTTGACCTATATCTTCAACCTATTCCTGACGACGGGTATAGTTAATGATAAATTAAAAACTGCAAAAGTAATCCCAATCCACAAGTCATCCGACCCATGTCAAATGGATAACAACCGTCCTATAAGCTTATTGCCGGCATTCTCTAAACTTCTTGAAAAATTGATGTACCACGGAATTATCAATTTCTTAAATACTCAAAGCATACTATATCAACATCAATATGGCTTTAGAAAACCCCACTCTTCAGTTCATCCCATTTTACAGTTACTTAATAAATACGATATTTCTTCCATAATTTGCCAAAAGTGAATGCACTCGCCGTATTTTGTGATCTTTCTAAAGCTTTTGATATGATAGACCACGTATACTCTTGAAAAAAATGTCTGGACTTGGAATAAGAGTTATAGCGCTTACGCAATACATAAAAGCTGATGAGCACAATCCCATAATGCAACCAGTAAAGTGCAGAGTCCCTCTAGGGTCCATACTAGGCCCGCTGCTTTTCTTATTATTCGTCAATGACTTATTTATCACTGCGGGGTGTCGCATAAGTTTATCTTGTCAACTCAGATAATAATTAAATAATGTTGCCCGATTAGGCGGCATGACCTGCGTAAAGAAAAAAAACAATAATTTGGAGGCGAATTTAAAAGTTTGTTACCGGTATGTTTGATCAAGGTAACAAATAAAGAATGCACCACTTTTTAAACAAACATCTCTTAATGCACTACAGTCTGTGGTATACTACGGGGACATTCGTGTACCTTGCAAAACCAATGTGATTAATAACAATACCTTTTTGTATCGACTTCTGGCCCCATGGAATCGTTTACCAGCCAATATAGTCTCAGCTAGTTAACTGAACTCTTTTAAAAACAAATACGACTTGAAATTTAAGGACAAAGATGATAATTAATATTATTTAAACCCAACAGTGTTGTAATAATGTGTTGATTTGGTAGCCAATTTAAGGACGAAGATGATAATTAATATTATTTAAACCCAACAGTGTTGTAATAATGTGTTTATTTGGTAGCCAATAGTTGGTAACAATTTGCAGGGCACTAATGGACTAAACATTCTTTTTGCCCTGACTATCCATCTTGGGTGGCTATAATTGTACATCATTATAAGTCACATGCATAGGTATTTTAATTTTGAACAAGCTAATAATGTCCTCTCATGCTGGGTCATTGTGGTGTTATGCGTTATGCAACAGAAACCTTTGGCTTTGCAATTCCGCAAGGTGATAAGATAAATTAGCACTTGAGCATTTAAAGCACGTGAATTATTGTTAGCTAAGTCATCTTGATGTATTGCTGGCGATGATATGACGGCGCACGTAGGTAGTTTTTGAATGCCCAACATGCAAATGTTCCTACCTTATTGATCAATAACAGGCAATCACCAGCACAATGACTGATCCTTCTAATGTCTACTGGTTAACACCTGGTGTTTTACAACAAGCAGTGCCTTCTTGATTAGACTTATGAAAATACAATTTTGCTGTTGCCATCTTAAAACGAGTCAAGAAATAGAACATTTGAACGACACTCGCTTTGGCACGTTTTGCGACGATTATGCCTTCTTAGCGGCGAAAATTTCTTTGCGGCTTCAGCTTCGCCACTGACAGCTTCTTAGTTAGTTGCTTAAAACTGTCCTTTCATCATTGTTGCAATATTTAAGGCTAGCCACATAAAACATGACCTACATCTAAATTATTAGTGGATTTTGTATGGGTTATTCCGGCCTTATCGAGGGTAGTTTTGCGTCTGTAGAATGCATGTCGACCGCAATTGAGCACACACACGCGCGCGCGTGTGCGCATTCATCTATTCGCATGTGCATATATGTCTGTAAAAGTAACAAAGCTCATTGTGTTGAAAAGTGCTTAAAAACATCGTTCAAAACGACAGGAATATAACGAAATCCACGGGTTTGGTTATACAGATACATTTCACGCATTTATTAAAACATGTGTTGTGCTAGCGACATGTAATAATATTCGTGCAACAAGATGCATACTTAATCCTCAGACCGGTCATGGCAATGGGGGCAAATAATCGGGGAATATGAATATATAGAAACTGTTTTGTCAAATAAATGAAAAGAACAGTTTTCCTTTATATTGCATTTCATTGTCGTATGAGTGCGACAAACAAAAGTTTTTGAGTAATCGCCTGCAATTACTGCATCCTATTAATTTGCGTAGAATCCATGTAGGTTCCATGATGTCAAACGTGATTATTTTCTTAAATGATTGCGTCTAAAGATTATGATAATACATTGTTTGTGTATTTGCGAACTCTCGTTATTGAGACGGTGTAATAGAACTAAAGAATTGGCTTATCCATCATTATATTTCGAGCCCAAAAGAAGATATTACTGCAAACACTACTTCTTTGTCCAATTTATTTTGAATGATAAAAGCTTGAAGAGGTCAACTGGTGTTTATTTTACACACAGAATCAAAGCAGGTTGTAGCTGCTGATAAACAAGAGTGATTTGTATTCACGATGAGCCATAAGTTGCCTGAGAACATATATGCCACGAATATAGGATGGGCGATTGTTGTGATAACATATGCATTTTCCGAAAAAAAACTAATTGTCTCCCCATTCAAATCCCATAATTTTGTGTTCTGAGCTTCTGAAAGAGTAAATATGTCCTTGCGCGTTCATGATGATCTGTAGTGATTGGGTTATTTTCCTGAACACTCAGATAAAAGATATCCGCATCATTATTCCCTGTCAGTACTAAATCAAATGGTTAAATTATGGTAATTATTCATTACTCACAATAATACCTATGCCAAGACGATAAAACGATATTATAATAGAAGAAGAATTCCCATTGTGTGATCATTCGCTCCGCTCCTCCGTTGTCTAGACCGCAAGAGCTAGTATTTGTTAACAATAGTGTTATACGGTCATGGCGAATCTGGCGTAGCCGTTGAGCAGTAATCGATTAAACTATGTTTGCTGTTGAAGGTTCCATTTTTTATTGTAAGAAAATAATATATCTAGTCTTTCCAAATGGACGCCATTCTGTCAGAAGCACAAATTACGAGCTGCATTGCTGTTTTGCTCCAACATTTATTTTTTCCACTACATCGGCCTCTGTTGATGATATCATCTTTTCCCATAGATTATATCTAAAGAGGTGGTTTCGACAAACATTTATAAATATCAAACTTTACTACTAGTGTGAGATTACACCCAGCAGCATTGTTATTAATCTTTCTTGGTAATAATCATAATAAATTTTAGCTTGTCGCACCATGGTACCTCACCCGTCTGTACTACGTCGGCGACGCTCTTATTAGCCGAGTCAACTAATTAAAACGTAAGTGTTAAAGCTTCTTGATGTGCTTCACATTCTGTGATGGGCATCACATAGCCTTTAGATAATTTGATATCAATCAGCTTCCGTCCAGAATGTTAACAATAACCAATTGTTGACCTAGAGCTGCTGCTGTACAGTTTGCAGCATGCAGCCTGTGATGTATATTCTGCTCATATTACAAACACAATGTTATACCTAGATTCCACAAAATACGTGCGACTATCAAATAAAATAATATTTTCCTGAATTCAAAATGAGCCCGGCGCCGTATAAGGTTCCTTCATGGAAACGACTTTGAAATGAGCACCACTAGCGGGAATCGAGATGTTGCATCGGCCCCGCACGTTTCCATGCATCCCGCCGTGCGTCCCACAAGGAGTGCACACAGTAAGATAACAAAAGGCACTGCAGGAGTGAATAATGACAAATTGGCACCAGGCCATCGCCGCTTACCCAAGCTAGTATGCTATTATCATGTATATGGCCAAGTAGGCTTATGTTTAGTACAATATGTTCGCATATATTATGAATTACTCAGCACGTTAATAAGGATTGATTTTGAATATCAGGGGCAAGTTAACAACCTTTTACAACGCTATTTATCCGAAACTCCCCTGGCCGCTTTACAGCCGTCTTTATTTGGTCAGCACTCTACCAATATGTCATCCCGTAATTTGGGAGGCACATCCACGTGTCTGTGCCCCAGATGTAAAATACAGTTCAAGTTTTACTTGATTTAACCTCTGTAGTTCACTATGGTTTGTTTTAAGTAAATCATTGATACTGGGCAGCTTGAGCCTCGACAGATTACTATACATTCAATCATATGATGTTCGGTTTGCCATGCAGTGTGTGATAACGGTTAAGAGATCCTTTCTAGAACTTATTAATCGAAGCAATTTGACCGGGGGGGGGGGGGGGGGGGGGGTGGCGGCAAACAATCTGAGAAAACATAACTGCCGAGCCAACCGATCAAGCACCATCGGTCTGCTGGCGTTAGTATAGTATATAGATAGATATATATATATATATATATAGAGAGAGATATATATATATAGATATATATATATATAGATATATATATAGATAGAGATATATATATATATATATATATATATATATATATATATATATATATATACATATCATGTATATATATATATATATATATATATATATATATATATATATATATATATATATATATATATATATATATATATATATATATATATATATGTATATATATATATATATATATATACATGACAATTTTTCAACTGAGCATGGTTACACAATCATATGTCAAGTTGGTTTAATTCTTTTCTCATACACATTGCTTGTGTCATTACAATATCTGGAGAAAAAAGTTTTACATCAACAATTAGTGACAATTAAGGGCGACATAAGCAGGAGCAATGTCGCCACGACACTCGCCAGGAGCTTAACTGAATCAAATCAACACCAGCGGGCTGCATGAAAAATCAGCTCAAAGCAATCAAACAAATTGAAAGTGAATTAATATGCGACAAGGCTGGATGAGCCCTCAAAACAATGTAGATCATGTTTTGGTCTCCCAAATATATTCATTCCAGTGGAGGCTCATTTCATTCGGCAATGGCGGTTTTCGTTAAATAGACTAAAATCCTTATCAATGGATAGAAACTAAGTCAGCGGTTGACAGATGGTGTCGAAGTAGCCCCTGATCCAGACGGCCACATACTTATTTATTTTAACGACCGATTGAGCCAACATTTTCAAAAGTTTATTCTATGCATGGGATACACCAAGTTGGGATATTAGTCTTTTACAATTACCAAAAGTATATATACCTGCCCTTACTGAAGCCTTTTTAATGGTGCAGCCGTCTTTCAACCCTTCCAAACAATACGACAAAATCGAATTAGAGGAGGTCAATTAGAATAACTATCATCTTTGTTTTTCAGTAAACAGGGAATGCGACATGGTGAATATGGTGATACATGTGACCTACAGATTTGATATGTATACACTAATTGTGTAAACAATGTAAAAATAAAGGTTTTATAATGATTGCCATTTTGATGACCCCGTGAGTTGGCCTTGGTGCCCTGCGCAGTAATGATGACGGCAAGGCCAAAGTGGCCCGCGCCTCTTTTGCTTAAGATCGATGCCTGATTAAGCCATACATAAAAACCAGACTCCAGTCTAACAACACGCTATATAACACAACGAATAATTAACGACGTATCGCACAGTCGGTCTTTATAGGATTTGTGGGATTTGATTTGTACAAATCTTGCCATTGCGGTATTTCTCGAACAGCTTAAATATTTGTGTCGACCTGCAACCCACGAATTGCAATAAAGTACTATACTATCCAGTCATTAGAACGAAGATGTCATTTAGATTGGGTTATAAATGGCAGTATGGTGTAGCAACAAGGGCCAGAGGTTTGACGATGTATAATGATAAGGGTTATAGGTGATAGGGTAGTAGTGATGATGATCCGAGGGAGTGTGGTAATGTGCCATGGACTATAGGTAAACGAAACAATAGCGGCAATGGATGTCAACGTACGGCTAGAATCTGCTGGCTTATAGTGATTGGGGTCAGGGAAGTAGATACGTTGGTCTGAACTCAAGCGGGATCGTGCAGTGTGCGATTGTATGTGGGTAGATAGGGGTGGTACAGAAAGGGATTCCAACTTATAAGAAGGGATATTAATACAATCTACAACGTTTTAAGAGAGAAACACAAGGACAAAAAAACCAACTGCCTCTATAAAACTTTAAGGATAGACCATGTGCCACAAAACTAATAATTTGAAAACAACATTGAAACCTGTTTGGAACTCATATCAAAGCATAAACCAAAATATTTAAATGAATTAAACAATTGAAATACCAAGGCTTGAATACATTTAGTTGAATCTAAAATAACGAAATGGATGCTCACTGATTATTCTCAGCAAATCGTCGGAAGATTTAATGACTAATGCCGCAATGTAAATCATCACCAACCATATTTTACTAAAGATCCAGTGCTTAAAATTACTTGAAAATCTGACATACCTGGTAAGCTACGGTACAGACGGAATATAAACACAGCTATTGCAGGAACTTATCTATATTTTCTGTTATACATCAAACATCTATGATAAGAATTATTCCCCCGACTATACTAGAGTGACCCCTCTAACTTAATCAGGTCCAAAACACATAATTTGACATAATTGGCTAATTCAATATTCCCATCAAAGTGGTTAAAATCATTAATGTAACAATCACCAAATAATCAACGACTTAACAGTATGCAATGCTGTTTCGGTTTTTCACGATTTGTAAAATGTCTTTGACACAATTTACCACTTTATTGCGACAAATCCTCCGCAAACATATGGGATGTCGACTGATGAATTATATGTTATGCTAATTAGTGTATTGGTGTTTGATTATAACATGAAACATAGAATCATGTTTGTAACAATATTTCAGTTTTTTACAGATGAACATGTTAAAGAAATTATGTCATTTAACACCCTAATACTTTTTTGCCTTTTGAACTATCATTGATAATCGGGCGAAACTTTAATCAGTACGGAAGCAACAAGGCGATGCTCATGTAACTTCGGTTGATATATAAACTATCCTGTGATGAGGGAGACCTATAAAAAAAATATTTCCAAAACAATACCCATCATGTATCATCCCGTAAGTCGACTATTCTGTTCAAATGCACAACCGAGTAGTAGTATTCTGTTAAGGTAAGTGACAAATTACCGTTTGAGGTTGTGTTGCTCTGCCTTGCGACATCACTGCTCGATTATACAGCCGCACAAAGCGAAAAAGAAACCATTTGCCCACACGGCGTAATAAAGTAAAACCGTATTTGTGAAAGCATAAATCCAACATGGGCTCTTAGTCTTAGCATTCTCAGTTGAAATTATACTCAGAGGAGCCGTCACCGGAATATACTAAATGCAATATCTTTATGACTTGCTTGGAAAGACTTCCTCTTGTGAGACTCGAGTTGACATGGAAAGCATCGTTACTTCGACGCAGCTCGTTGCACACGAAGGGCACTTCATTTTGATAACACCTTTCAGCAGTAGCTCACGAATGGGCTGTATTGTGGCAATTGGTCAGCAAATTGCTGACTAGTTTACCGCAATTATTATTCCATATTTTAACTATGAAATGGCGCAAGCATTTTATCATTTCTTTTGTAAGGGAGTTTTCTTGGCGTGTTTATCGGGCCTATTGTGGTATTGACGCCTGATGGTTTGCTATCGGCAATAAAAATCGTAACATGGATTCTGTCAACATATTTTCATTTCCTTGCAATGAGCAGAATGAGATTAAAGTAAACATTTGCTCATGGTGAAGCTGATAGCTTTTTGACATAAGTACACGTCCGTAATATGGCACCCGACAGTTACACGTTGTTCTTTCTCTTGTGCTGAAATATTAGAAGCGTGATCATTGGAAGACGGTTTACCTTTGCATAATCTCTCTGGAGGGTTTTTTTGCATGTCTAAGCTATGCATGAAGCTAGACACGTTACAGCACATACAATGACGTGACATGAATGTTAGGAAGATAGAACTGTGCCGTTCGAACCGGTGTGTCTTTCATATCGCTTTCTGTCAAGTAACCACATACCCCATTCATGCAAGTGTGTTCAAGAATTCCCTCTAACAGGCAATTACTGCCGGAACAATCTTCACAATACTGCTGAACTAAAATGGGGAATTAGTCCATTATAAGGAATCGTTCAACGAAGCCGAGTCGAATTGCTATGCAGCACAAAATTTATATCTACGCTTCAGATCGAACACTCTAATTGATCAAAATGGGTTTTGCATTCAAATTGCAAGTTCTGAAACTCTTCGTCTGTTGCATTACCAAGTCCGTATTGGATGAACATAGATTTTAGCGCTAAACATTAGAGATATATTTCAGGCATCAATTAGCCGCTAATATATTGACATTTTCCCTGAATAATTAGAATGCCATAATCTCAATGTGATTAATATCATATCGCGTCGATAAATCCTCTGGTGATTCGCGTGAAAGTGTCATATTGGATAACGTGTAAAATGGCTATCTGCTTATACAAAGTGACTTGATGCTCACGTAAAAAGGCTAGCTATTTATTCAAAATGACATGATGTTCGCGTAAAATGACTAGCTGCTTATTCAAAAAGGCATGATGCGCGTGTATGAATGGCTATCTGCTTATTCAAGCTAGCATGATACTCGGATTGAATTGCAAGCCGCTAACTGAAGATGAGATGCAATGGATAGTTGTTTTTACCCGCTAGATTGATGCTCTGATAAGACGACTTAATGGTAAGGCAGAATGCTTTGATAACCGTGTATTGCGTCAAACAACGGCATGACAAAAGACAACATCCATGGCTTTACTGATTGCTGGGAATCTTTTGCAGTTTTATGCCCTTGCGAAACCAATTTAACTCGGCGCCTAAATATAGCCTTTTGATCATCCTTTCGCAAATGTGTTCACTGCGGCGCTACCAAATGAAGTAGACATGTATATATATATATATATATATATATATATATATATATATATATATATATATATATATAGAGATATATATATATATATATATATATATATATATATATATATATATATATATATATATATATATATATATATATATATATATATATATATATATATATATATATATATATATATATATATATATATATATATATATATATATATATATTACCTTGTTGAACAATGAAGACACAAACGAGTAAATAACTCTACTGGACAAAACAAATAGGCGTGGATGTGATTATGCATTTCTGATGTGCGGATAGGTAAATTGTGATAAATAACATTTGCGATGCAGACCATTGATAGAGAGAAAATACGATAGTCTAATTGGGTATTTTTCCCAAACAAATGTCTGGACGCCTCGGGTGACTGAGCAACTGTTAAGTGCAAACCCTGCCCAACATATTAAATCTTGCAGTCGGTGGCCACGACGAAGGCTATCGGAGGCCTGTTTAATAGCCTTTATGGCCAACGAAGAATATTTGAATGACCAGAGACAACTTGCATCATAGCGCTATTGACATTTGTAATGAATACAAGTCTGTTTTTGTAAAGTAGTCATTGTTGGTAGTGCCTTGCTATGTATAAATCTAGGCTTTCATCTTCGCCAAGTTTATGATAGGGGGTAAATTGTCCTTAGTGTATGATTATGGTCGCGCACGTATGTGATCATGATAGTACTGCTTTCGCTGGAAACTACCGGTCCTTCTGTAGGTACTGCAGTTGCAATCTTCGTCACTTTAGATATTATCCTGTAAGGAATCACTGTGAGTCTTCCCATGTGTGAGAATCCAAATCGGATCGTTGTTGGCAGCTTTCCAAGCGACAAGGCTGTTTATTTCATTAAATTATTTTACTATGGAGACACAAAACCTAATCCCTCAACAACACGAATCAAAACATATGCACAGGTAGTTGGTGGGAGAGAAAGAGAGGGAGGGAGAAAGATATGTTCCTAACGCAATAATCTACAATCTTTCAGCAATACTGGTGGATCTTTCTATGTTTGTACAGGCAATCACTAATGCATTTAACTTCCAGTTTGTCTGCTATCATAACCTCTGGCCACAAAAGTGTCAATGATGAAAGCACCGACTAAGAAGCTGATAGTGATGATAGCTATAGAAATGATGTCATTATCTTCGTCTGGAGGAGGCGGTGTATCTGTAATGTTTGCTTAAATAGTTAAAGTCAAACTGCTACATTATGATTTGGACGATAAGAAGAGGAGTTATAAAATAATGATATGGCACAATGTGAAGGTCGAGTGTGTCGTGTAACTTTAATATGAATGGTACATACCATACCATTGGTATTTAGTGTAAAATTCACGCATATATTCAGAGGATGTTTGTACCTATTGAGTAAATGTTGAGTCAATTGCTTTTGTAGCTGGTAGGTGTCATAATGTTTAAACGTAACGTGCTGTATCTATGCTGCGATGACTATTGTTCTGCCACCGGTCTGGATGACTTGGATGTTATTGCTATATTGTCTTTGAAATGTTTCAAATAAATGACAAGTAAGTCATAAAACATGGTGGCATCGGTGTTTCTGGAACCATTGCTTCAAATGTGTAGTGACAATTTGTTCCGCGCCATTTCCGACATTGCGGTGATGTATGATTGTCCTGCCGGCTGCGAACTGTAAAAATCTCCGTGTGCGTGAGTCAAGGTGTGCAACTACTAACGCTGCATTGGGAGTATGCTAACCAAACGATTGCGTATAATGAATGGAAAGACTTTCTCGAAAGTTACTTTGTAATTCAAGGCGTGAAAAATTCGAAGAAATGGCATTACATTCTGCTTTTTTTCAGGACTGAGAGGGAGAGAGCTGCGGACCACATGGGCGCTAAGCGATGATCAAAAAGAAGAAACAACCATAGTATTCAAGAAATTCAAGGACCACTTGATAGGTACGCCAAATAAATGGGTCATGCGACTGGAACTAGCCTCACTGCTGAAGCAAGTTAATGAGTCTATAGATGATTACATTTGCCAGTTAGGAGCAAAAGCGGGTGAGCGCAGTTTCCCTTAAGGCACAGTTGAGAACCAAATCACATTTCAGCTGATTAAAGAAATACAAAACGCAAAGGCCAAACGGAAACTCGTCTCGAAAGGAAATGAACTAACCTTGAACATAGCAATCAATTGTGCACAAGAGTTCCAAGCCACAGTTCCTAATACAACAAACTTCCAACAGAGCATGCAACCGACCATCAATGCTTTTCGTCAATCTCGGATACACAAAGGATCCCAATGCAGGTATTGCAGTCAAAAACATGCACCACGGAACTGTCCATCATATGGAAAAAATGTGAAGCCTGTGGGAAAATGAACCACTTTAAGATTGTACGCAAGAGTAAGCAACTCAACAGGCTAAAATACAACTAGATTGTGGATCTGTCAACTTTGATTCCTTGGATGGCACCAAAAGAAATGATGACCACCTTCGGAAAAACGTACAAGAATTGCTAAGTTGTCTAGGTTTTCATTCAATACCTTAGTCCCTTCATACCACACTTGGCAACAAAATCAGCAGTACTCAGGCAGCCACTGAAAAAGGGAACCCCATGGATGTGGAATGCAGAGTGCCAAGAAGCATTTGAAGAGCTAAAAAAATGCGATAGACAAAGATACAGTATTGAGATATTTTTATCTTACACTCCCTGTTGAACTCGAATTTGACGCTTCAATGCAAGGACTGGGTGCGGCACGGATATAAAATGGAAAACCTGTTGCATTCGCATCAAAAAGCCTCACACCCACAGAAACCTGTTATGCAAATATAGAAAGAGAAATGCTCAGCATCATTTTTGGTCTTGAGAGATTTCATTGTTTCATCTACGGCAAGCCAGTTACTATATACAGTGACCACAAACCACTGGAATCGATTTGCTTGAAATAGCTAAGTCAAGCTCCACCAAGATTACAGCGCATGCTGTTGAGGATTCAGCATTATGATGCTACAATTGTATATCGGAAGGGAAAGAATGTCATTTATGCAGCCTATCTCTCACACATCAAACCAACAGAAGGCCCAGAAATTTCCCCTTGAACAAGCATTTAACACTGTGCAAATCTCTAGAGGACAACTAGATATTGTACGCGATGCAACGTAAAATGATAATGAGCACTCAGTGCTGAAACAACAAGCCACATATGGATGGCCAGAGGATGCTAAATCTGTTCCTAAATCAATTCGTGCATATTGGACCATGCGAGATTTCATAACTATTGAAGATGCTGTGGTGTATACAGGAAACCGTATGATTGTACCATCTGTACTTCGCACAGAGTACTTGAACAAAAGAAAGCAAAACAATCGGGTACTGATCCCCAGTTAGTGCTTCTATGCTACAGATCAACTCCTCTGAGTTCTCAACTGCCCAGCCCAGCAGAATTACTTTACAACCGGAAAATACAATCTAATGTACCCAGCAAAAACAACACCAACAGATCAAGCTATGATGTACATATAGAACTGCTGAAACCAAGGAACACTACAACCAAACTGGGAACTGGGAAAATTGTAAGTAAAATACATCGGTTACATTTTATTGCCTTCATTCTCAGTTAAACGTTCCTTAACCATTGGACTTATAGTGTTGCTGATCATAGGCTGTGGGTTGATAAGTCGAACAGTAAAATAGTTTCAAATACCTGTTATTCGGAATCGAAAACCAAATTGAACGGGGCCATTGAGTAATCCTCAGTGAACCATTATATGTGCCTATAATATATACATTGTTTACTATTTTCTTGACGATTTATGCCGTTGCATCGCATTTGTGATAATCCAAGCTTAGCGTGACAGTATTTGCTATACTATCAAGTGTCACCTATTATTGGTTAAGTTGCCCTCCATGCATTAATAAAAAGTTAACTGTATATAATTATTGGAGCCATTATTGTACAGTTATGATGTACAAGTATCAATGTGTGATTTAGCAAGCTATCGTTACAGGTATGGTGGACCTAACTGTTGCATTTGCATTCGCGTAATGTCAAGTAATTAGTCACTATTGCAACTAGACACTCAAATAAAGAATGAATGAGCTATTTTTGTTCGTGCTCTATATCTGCCCGCTTGGTTTTTTGTATAGATATGCCATGCCACAACCCTAAAAGATATTGAAAGACATTCGGAATCGCGGAAGAGGCAGCTGGACGCAAATAAATGTCGGTGTTGCTTCTGGGGCAATAATTTAATTCCTTATTCTTTCCAAAACAACAGCGCAACGTTTTGAGTAGAATGTAGTGGTGATGAATCACTGGCCGTGTGCCTAGATTACACGAGAATCATATCGCACTTCATTGTATAAAGGCCTCTGCAGTATTGCTGATGTGATATGTGGATGAGATAAATGTCCGACAGCAGTTGTCTATTACTATCAGTAAACAGTCGCCAAAACCGCATACAAATTGAGTGCCATAAAATCACCCTCTGACAGTTAATGACGTGCAGGTTTCACTCTCATCCGACATTGTGAGCTGCGTTTGCTTGTCATATTATGAAAGTGGAGCGAAATAATTCCTGCATTTGTACCACACCTCTATCATGTCAATGACATCACCCAGCGTAGGCTAGCGTGTAAAAGTTATGCCCTAAACATAGCCAAACTGTTTCCGTCCATAGTTGGTTTCACAAGTGTCTAAGTTAGTCGATAGTGTTAACATTAAATTGAATTTATTACAAATGCTGGGGGCGAATTGACAAGGATATTGTTGTATGTCTTTGTTCAACTAACCGTTATTTGCTACAGAAAATGTTTGCCCCTGTGTAGTCAATCAAATGTAAAGATTATACAGGCAGGCTAAAAATATTGTAGCAATGCTTGCAATACAATTACGATCATGCTGTCAATAGATCATATATATTGTAAGTGTATGCCACATGCCAGTACAATTCGTCATGACGGACACCGCGATTGGTTTTCTCTGTTTAATGATATTCTTGTCCATTTGCTTGAAGAGAATCGACAAGAATATTGTTGTATATCTTTGTTCAGCTAACCATTACTCGCTAAGAAACGCGCCTGTGCAGTCAATCCAATGTATAAAGCTACACAGGCAGGCTATAAACATTGTAGCAATGCCTGCAATACATTACGATCGTGTTGTTAATAAGTTATAGATATTGCAAAGCAAATGCAACATGTCAGTGCCATTCGTCATGACAGGTTACCGCGATTAGTTTTTCGGTTTTGATGACATGCAATTCTGGAAGAATAATGTATTTCGAAGGATGCTGAATCATTAAAGAGCGAAGTCGTAGTACCCCAATACAGTATCACTCATGAATACCATTGTACTTTTTAGGCAATCATGTTTGATTAATGTGAGACTTTACTGTATAATCGTGTGCCTATTGTAGATTCACGGACAATTGAAAATGCATCTTTAATGGTGCATAACAGGCGTTAGGGTCTGATGAATATAAGGTCAGGTTACATGAGAATAACACTGGAATTGAGGTCAAAACGTCAAAGATGCATATGATTATAGAGGTTTACCTAAATGCAGTTTTAGCTTCAGTTGGTTCAAGAGTAAGCTGCATGTACAGAAGCTATGCAGAACCAACTCACAGCCACAAATAGTTTCAGTTTTAAAAATAATCATCAAAGCAGAGCGCACTGGAAATTAGCAACTGCGTCTATGCACAAAAAGTTCCCATACCTAGCAGCAACAGGTCAGTACAATTATACCATATATATATATATACATTTACAAAATGGCATGCATGTAGGCCGAAGATCTTCGCAATATTGGGTAGGTTTGTCACAAGTTCTGATGCGCAGCATTAACACTTCAGGTGGGCTAACAATAAGAAATGGAATAACTGAGACACAGTGTCTGTGTGGTATGAATCTTCCAGCGCATGTTCAGGGGCTAACCTGGCAATGCAGAAGCTAATTTCAGTGAGCTACATGACAAATGAACAACACAAAGAGTTGTCAGTGTTAGACCTGGCAGACACACAAGAAATCCATTTCTTCCTTACCTCAGGGAATCCCTTTTATTGTCACTGGAGTTACAGCTGATGCGACTTGATATGTTTATTGTGCTAACGAAGTGGAAGACATGCTGACGAACATGGCCGAGGAAAACGTTTCACAACACTCATTTAAGAGGAAAGACCCCTTACGTAGCCACATTTAATAGCAGCAATACATCGAGAAGACGGTGATTCGCATAGATCACCAGCCTCTATTGTGGTATGAACTGGGCAACTATCCTCTAGCACTCTTTGATAATAAAGGCACACCTCGACTGACAAAAAAAGCTACCCAGGGTGATGCCTGTAGATATGTGCTATCAGGGCATGTTCAATTCATTTTAGATGGGGGAACATTACTGCACAGAATTCCACGGAATAATGGCTCAACATATGATTATATATGACATACATATGTCGCATATGTAGACCGTCACTAAACCAGCAGTGGAAAATGACGGATATTTATATGGATCAATCACAAAAGACAACATAGAACGGGGATCCTTGCAAGAGTGAAAGTTGTTGAGGTCTATGGTTTTCTATGTCTAACAAAGAAAATAAGAATAGATGTATTGCACGGCTCAGTGATAAATTGGAGCATCATGGATTGTTACATAGATCATGCGAAGCCCGATGCTGATCTGCTGATATTGCAGACAGCCATTTATAAGTCACAACCAAATAAGGACACTGTCCTAGTTGCAGATGATACAGACATTTTGCTGTATTAAAAATCACTCTTGGTACCAGTCAAGTGTTGAGGAAACAGGCTGATGTGTTCAGAGATTCCAAACAAATCCCAACAAATGTAACAGCAGCAGGGGAGAATGCCATGATCTTGCTATAAGAGTGTCAATCAGGTGGCAAGCTGGATCTCCTAAGACTACCACACTTTCACCAGAATGTAGGCAGCGGGACATGAACATGAACAGGATATATATATATATATATAGATATATAGATATATAGAGAGAGAGAGAGAGAGATAGAGATAGAGAGAGAGAGAGATAGAGAGAGAGATAGATAGAGATAGAGAGAGAGAGAGAGAGAGAGAGAGAGAGAGAGAGATCTCTCTAGAGAGATCTAGAGAGAGATAGAGAGAGAGAGAGAGAGATATATCTAGATATCTCTCTATCTATCTCTATAGAGATATATATATATATATATATAGATTCATCAAAATTATATAAATACATATATATGTATATACATATCATTTGTATATATATATATATATATATATATATATATATATATCTCTCTATATATCTATATATATATATATATATATATATATATATATATATACAAATGATATGTATATACATGTATCTATATATATATAAACGTAGTGCAAAAACCGTACAACAGTTAACTGCTGCGCATTCTACGTACACGAGCAGCAGCTTCGGTAGCTGACACCTTATTCGTTTGTTATCGGCAACATGCATGGTGCACATGGTTGTCAGTATGGAACATGCGGATGTTTGTTATCATAAACCCTCGTTGGTTAGAGCGAGTCAATGCTCTAGTGCATCACTATAGTGCTATGAACCCACTTCGTATCGAAACAAATAATGTAATAAATACATGTATATCAACGTTGCATGCGTACGCAGTTTGTGGTCGGAGTATCTTCATTTCATAAGGGGCGTTGATAAGAATAGCACGTTATTCCAGAAATTGGTCGTGCGTTCCATATTTATGCTCAAGGCTGGTTCCAAAATGCGCACATGCGTTTACAACTCTGAACTTACCAGGGGAATGCGCCAGTACGTACCTGTTGTACATATGTCAATGGATGTTTCAGCTGTAACAACATAGCACATAAAACACTGCTGGGTGAGGTTAAATATATTCTTGTTATGTGTTATCCAGGTGTGTATATGGGCTGGTCTATATTTCATATATTAAGGGACTGGCTTCAAGTGTTCCGCGGAATCAATTTTTCATCACATTAGAGGAATATGATGCTAACGGCACATGTTGCAAATTCGATAGCTGAATTCTTAGCCATAAGTATGTGCAATTGATGCTTATGTCTCTCGTTTATCAATAATATTTTTAAAATACGGTATTGCAGATAATGAGCCAAGTTGCTGTTCAACAGGCCAATTCCAAACCATATTTCTTAATGAATAAGAATACCATCGAGATAAGGATTTAATGGTCCTGTACTTTCAACAAAATTCATCCTCAATACCAGTGCTATACGGTACTGAGAGAGAACGTGAATCTGTGCAGGTCTGGAGGGCATCAGTGGCATTGATTTTCTGATGATGTTTTTATTTAACGTGGATAATTCATTAAGCTTATCAGATGGATATCTTCGGGTTGAGAAAATAGAATTATATCATGCTCGTTTATGGATCGGGGCCAGCATGGAACAACACGTCGTTAAAAACATGATTTTAGGCGCTATTTTTTCTCGCCATGGGACATTAATGTGGAATAACCGGATCAACATGCGCCCTCTGCGATGATAAAACCCTGACGGCAAGCATCAATTTGCACCTGACAAGATCATCAAATTGACACCTTTGATGAGTTGTTGTTGTTGTTGTTTATATGTGCAACGCGTAAGTTACACCTATCGGTGACGACCAAGCAAATGTAATTGATGTACCTCCTTTAATAGCGCTTTTGAATTTGTATTCACTACTTGAATAAGTAAAAGAATAAATACAAGTTGGCAGTTAAATAAGAAATAGATGATTCCAAAATATGTATTTTACTGCTGCCTATTCTGACAAAGATGGATCGCTACATAACGCTGACCATATAAGATCCGTCTATTATAGAGTGAAGATGACTGACCAACCGCCCATCAGCGATATATATCGCTTGAGGACCAATTACAATATGTGTGCTGCGATAGGGAAATAATAGAATGGCGTAAATAACAGATCTATATATAACAAGATCGTGTAATACGTATTATGCAAGTATCCTATTAGATTAAATTGTGTTCAGTGGAGAGTCCCTACATTTAATACTTCGCACCAAACAGCAATTATGTGTTGTAATATATTGTATTTGACCAGCGCAAGTTATGTAAATACACATCATATACTAATCGCTGCTCAACAAACATATTATGAGTTTGGTTGTAGCCATTTTTTTAATTGATTATATGTTTACAATTAATGCTATTTTTACTATGGTTATGTACATTAATCAATAGAAGTGACGAGGCAGCAATCCATTACCTCGTGCATTCCGTGGTGACATGCATGTCTGAAGTGGTTCCCAAAGTGCTTACCAATATTGAACAAACAACGCACCGGAATATGGCTGCCGAATTCCTTTAAGCGCATTCCACTGAAATGGCAGAAAATGTTGATCAATTACGGACTTCTGTTTATTGCAACGGTAACTACATGGCTGCACGTCAGTTGTGGATCATAAAATACCAAGTGAAGAGTACAATATCCGCGTAACAGTTTGATGCGGAGGATTTGATAATCGCGGCGAGTTACCGACCGCTTGATGTATACATGATATAAAACAAATCAACTGCTGTGAATTCTGTTCTACAAACATATGTGATACCCTGCAATAAATTGATTATTGGGCTGTCACAGAGTTCATTGAAGAGTATAATAGAAATGGTAATATATTTTAATTGTAGCTGTTATGAGCTTGATTTCACAGGACAACAGATGGGTGACTTTGTCTAGCGTGACAGATTTCGTTTTCAATAGTTACTTTATCCCCCGACTTATTTGATATACATTTATATCAGCCGGCATGCTTTTTTGAATCAATCAGTGGTTTCTTCATCCGACGAATCTAAAATTCACTTCACCAAAAATGCTAGCCATTGTTATTCAGTGGCGCATAAAAAATTGCAAATATTTAAGACCGTTTCTATGTTTGCTTTATGTTGTTTTTTGAGGATATCATGCTACAAACAAGCTGCACTGAACGCGTTTGAGTGCTTTGACGCAAACAACGTACTTACCTTACACGCCTCGCGGGAGCAATATATGCTAAACATTGTCTGTGTAATGATGCTGCAGGGACGACATACACTTTTAATACATAGATACTGTTATAAAACCCAATGCAGATCATGATAAAATAACTGAAGTGCTCGCATAAAAAGTATTGAAGTGCACGGATGGAACATTACTAAGAGGCCCTGATCATTTCATGAATTAACTATCAGACAACGTCGCCAATGACCGACAGCAGCATCATCAACGCAAAGAACGGAGGAAATGCCAGTCTTATTCGACAATAAGATGCTGTTCATTGCCTTTGGGTCCTATTCTGTGAACTACACGGTCAATTACACGGTCGGTATATATAACACAAATTACACTCACCCTTCCATGTACAGTGTGAACTATGTATGACAATTATTTAATTCTATGGTGGAATTCACCACAAATATATTTCATATAACGGCGAATGGCAAGGGCAACCTATTTGGCACTTATGGTATAAGGAGCGCCATGCAATTCCGTCCGTCAAACTTGTAAAACCATGTTATTGACCACATAAATCACCGAGGAGCGATTTATGACTGTCATAAACATTGTTTGCTCGCATCCGTTGATGCGTTCACAGATTTGACATTCCCATGACCATCCTAATACACGTTCGGGTCTCACTGGTAGCGGAGGAATGGAATTAATGTTTGTATTTAATGTTCCGGCACAGTTTACGCAATCCACTATCAGCCGGTTATTGAACTGGTAAATAGTGTACCGGTGCATCTCTGATGAATGCGCAATTGACTACTGATCGCGAATGAATTATCTAGTGCTCCGGAAGGCACCAGTAGTATATGTGTACTGCTTGATCTTTATTTACCATTAACAAAAGAGCCCTACACACGCGTTTGGGGCGTGTTACTTTCGCATGTATCTTGGTTTAAGGTGCAAGGAACATTGAGTGTCATTTCTGGCGCAATATAACAAACGTGGTGCTACACTTGTGCTGCTGCACGATATCAACACTCGCTAACCAACGTGCTGCTACACACGAGCTGCCGCACGATTTCAACACTCGCTATCCAACGTGGTGCTGCACTTGTGATGCTGCACGATATCTACACTCGCTAACCAACGTGGTGCTACATTTGTGCTGCAGTATATTAACACTCGCCAGCCAACAAGGTATTACACATGAGCTGCAGTATATAAACACTCGCTAACCAACTGTCACGGACGGAAGAACTCAACCACCACCTGGGATCAAAAGTTTTATTCACTCTCCTTTGAGTACAGAACTCCAGACCTCTCGGAGATCAAACCCTTTTATAGTGGTTACGTTGTTTTCTTAAGGTGGACATCATAACACAGATGCATTCACAATCACGTTAATGAAAATCCCAAAATCATACAATTAAAATGTTTACAGAATACCTTGCCAGGAAACGTCTTACAATAATGTTACCAATAATATCTACACCCGTACCGTAAGCGTGACATCATCAATCATCGCAAAGCGTAAACTGACATCTCTGGTCATCATACGTCTCGGCCGCAGCGCCGTGTGTGGTGATTGATAGCTCGACGACGGAATCAATATTGCAATCAGATATTGAAAGTGACCAATGACGATATTGCTGTTGTTTTAAATTCAGCGCATGTTTTACAATCGCTACACTGCAAGTTTCTTATCATATGCAATACGAGCGACTAATTAAATGGAATTCCACATAGGTCATTAGTGTGAGAAAATCGTGCTAGGCCAAAAATGTAATACTGATAATTTTAGTCACTTGTTTTTTATAACAGCTAGCTACATGGATATCTTACTCACATATATATTATTTCCGCAAAAAAGCGACTAGTAAAATCAAAATGTTCTTATCATAGAAACATTCAATTCCATGACATGCTTGTTTTATTGTTTCGACGACATTCGACTCATTTTGTATGTACATTTACTGCTATTGTACATGTTGGACTTTTTTCCCTCACAAAGAGGAGGTGGCAATTATTTTATAAAAGATTACAATTGGAAAATTAATTTTTATATGCCTCCAAACTACTTTTGTGTAAAAGTGCATGTTGATCTAATTAGTAATTGCGGAAATAATGCTTTAATCTGTGACATCTGATAAGTTATATTGATTGATTTTGGCGACACGTACTGCACTTGGCACTTTAAAAGCAGCATCTTGGGATAAGCGAACCGATTACGTAGAAATATTTTATGATTTGATATACATAATTCAACAAATAACGCATCAATATATACCTAGCGAGACAGCCGTTGCTACGAAATGATTGCTCTGCATACATGATAGTCAATAAATGAATACGATTTGCGTTCCATGCAGCGACCCAAATGCGACTGTAAAGGCTTCTTATGTTTTTTTCCACAAACGTTCTATTCCTTGCTCTTGGCTTATGCATATAAAGAGTAACGGTCCGAGATCAGCGGATCCAAAAGAGCGAGGACACCAGACTATATCGTGATCGTTCAAACCGAATAATTTACGTGTTAACATGAAATAACACCTTCATGGGACTGTCCTATGCACAGTCCATCACGTGAATTGATAGACGTCATTAGCAAAGATAGATAATACTGATATAATGTTATAGAATAAAGGTGAATATATTGGCTAGTTGTGAATATAACCAAGCTACATATTTGGCGCGATTATTCAACAAAGGCAAGCATGGTCGGGTGGTGGCGACAACGTGATCGGTGTACTGGTATATCGTAAACAAATAAGTTCTGTTGTGATATTCATATAGGGTCTAGTAGGAAGTGCATAATACTACTCTGGACAAGAACGTCTAGAATCCATGACTGTGATATATAGCTGGCCACAACAGGGCATTTTTGCGCATCCAGTCACGAGGATTTATGTCTAAAGAAAGTGGCTTGAAATTAACCCGGCATCGTGATCAAAGCAAACGCCATACAAATGACTGCTGCTCAATGCAACCAGTATGTGTGTTGATGAACAGACTTCCAATGTTTGTTTCTGGGAAAAGGGTCAAAAAGAGCATTTATACTGGAATTCACGTCTTTGGTCAAGAGCAAACCTCATTTTATGAGGGTCACTGCTGAGCTGTAAAGTCATCACCTGTCTGAGATCAGCTGGCGGAACATCTTCGTCACAAAGGTAACGAACAAAACGATTGTGTCATTTCAATCTTAGTGGAGGTAACTGCTTGGGGTGGCTTCTTTATGGGTCCTAGCAAGCGTGCCGTTGCTGACAGTCCGCTTTAGTGTTGACGCTAACCATTGCGCTGAGCTTCAAATGGTGCAAATAGGTGAACATTATTTGCAGTCATCCAGCAGCTGTCCTGATCTATGTTGTGTCGATGTTGTGTGTTGTTGTAGATTGTGAATCACCGTTTTTCCTGTCTTCCTGACATAAACAACACCGTGTGAGTATTATTTATTAATCGCTATAGCTCATCTTTTTTCGGGATTCAACAAGGTTCGCATAACGTATTGTAAACTACATCCCGCCATAAGAAAAACCCATTCAACAATCGAGTGTTATTAATCTCTGTGATCCGTACATAAACCAACTAATTAAAGCCCGATTACCCGTTGGCTCGGCTCCCCCATGCAGGCAACCCTTACAACTATAAGATGTTTAGTGTAGACTTTATGCTTTACTATACATACATATCACAAACTAGGGTTATATCTGCCACACTGGTCCACAATTGGATAAGTGATAAGGGTTTATTAACCGCCTTTAGCAACGACTACTTTGAAGCTAAACATGCAGCACTGATCACAGCATATACTAAGTTAATTCGTAAGCTACCATAAGATTCTCCGTGTGTGTGTTACGGCTTTACTATTAACTAGTATACGACTGGTGGCAGTTGGTCATAACGCTATGGTAATAAGGGTGAATGTAACTTGATTACATCAAAATTAGCAGCTGTTCCTGTTTTAATAAAGATGATATCTAAGTCACTCGGAATGCACAACCAAGCTACAGTCAACTAGTTATCATGATCTTCGAATACTCTTCTACACAGGTTGTTTGAAGGCATGCTGAGGTATAAAAATCTATGTATTCAAATATTCATTCAAATTTGGTTAAAGCTATTATTACCAAACAATATATGCTATCTTAGAAAACTGTGACCGTTTTTGATTTTTGCATGACTTACCTTTATGTATGCATAAATACCTGATGGTGAATAAAATTATCAATTTTGGTGCTATCTAATTTGACATCTGCTGGAGATGATAAGCATGAACATAACTCCATAATGTATAGAGCACAACTCAGGGTTGATGTTTGTTCCGTCGTTGATAGGAAATACATATAATCATATGTGCTGTCTTCTGTACAGCAATTACTTTTGACACGTCGGATCTGTTAAAATTATCATAACCTCATCTGTTGTTATGTGCATCACCCTTAATTAGACGTCTATGCTGTGTTCGCTCAATCGGGCTCCAGAGGGAGAAAGAGTAAAGGCATAGACACATCCGCGATGGCGTTAAGCTTTGCGTGGCCCCAGACAGGGTATATATAACTCGCCGTCTATGTAAACATTTACGAGTAATAGAACGAATCACAAGACAAGACAGAAACTCATCCACCACGGGCATTACAGGGACGGGATATGTTGATGCTTCTCCTGTGAACATCATTATGTCCACGATGATCATTTGAACAGTCGCGCAGGAAATACTATCGGTTGATTTCGAAAGATTGCGCTGAAAAATATGCTCGCCAGCAAGCCTTTGAGAGAAAGCTTTCTTAGCACTTCATTACCGCCACTGAAATAAAGGGCATCCGATGAAATATTTGGGATCAACAATCAGAAATCGCAAACAGAACGCAATATGGTAAGTAGGTCAAGGATCGGGGATAGACAACAGTGAGCGGGAATCTTCACGCCCTTAAGCTGTCTTTACCATAGTTTGCCTTCATTTTTGTTACGCCAGGAGTAGCTACACTTATAATGTTCTTGACAAATTAAGATTTCAGCAGGAGCGTATTCGGCATTAAGAATTCAAAGAAAATGAATTTTGCATTAACGTATTTGTGATGAACCGCCCTTCTCAAACTCCTACTTGCTCTTGGTATGATGGAGGATACCCTTAAAGTAATGCATTTCTGACCCCCGACATACGTGTTAATCATCATAGGTAACTGACCAGCAGCCCAAATGCCACAAGGCGATGTGATGCATCCCACCGCTAGTATTAGTACTGTTAAGGAGTCAAGGAAAATAACCAGGGGTAATTCGGTTAGGGGAACGATCTGCTGCATCCATTCATGAATGTGTGTCAATTTAGTAGCATACTAAATATCATTTCCTTTCTAGTATACACAAATCAAATGAAATCCCACATTTTCGTAATGTGTTATCTTTTGAAATAGAAATAAATGTGTTTTGAATTAGCACCAGATTTTAGTCAACATTGTGGCCTTATGGCTGTTGTTTTGTTGGTTAATGGTCTGTAATCTATATGTTCCAATATCGTAATGCATGAAAATGGGCAACAATGTTTCCGCTTCTAGCGTAGTGCATACAATATGCAGTAAAGTTATGATGTTGCTATAAGTTGTATTGCATAGCACATAAACAGTCAATGATGTTTTGCTCCATAAACCTTGTATTGTGTGATGGGGTATCGATGTTGCCGCGTTTGTTTGATTGGATCACGATATTCACCATCTGCAACCAATTCGTCACCAAAACTATGGAGTGACATTTTTTGATAGATTAAGACCATACGAAGATAATAATATATAATAAATGAAGGGTATAATGTTGCACCATGAATGGCAAATATTTGCAACTCATGCGCCGTTGATTTTGCAACATATTCGTTTTGCAACATACTTTTAAGAGATAAGTTAGCAAAACCATTTTTTTACCATGTAGAAAGTCCTGTTGATTTAATTACTTTCCAGCTGATTTGCATATCGGAATTATATGATGCTGACAACTCCATTGTACAATTCATAGATAAAATGCAGCTCTCAAACTGCCGATCATTTCTGACATTTAGACAGTCGTCATTCAATTACAATTCTTGTAATTAGTAAAGTGACTGTGTTATGACATTGCCTTGATGAGCAATCCAATAATATGTACAACTTTTTATGTCTGTATTGGATATAGACATTTGTATTGTTCTCCACAGCACTATATATTAGAAACGTAACGATTATTTGCATGTGGCGTCAATACGATTGGTGGTTAAATACATTTTCTACGTAACGATCATACGAATACCATGTTTATTCAACTAATTTGTGACGCTATTCCTCCATTACTGATTGATTGCAGTTGCGGCGTCGTAATCTCAATATTTTGCTTGATCTAAGCTGATATCTGCCAACAGCAACATTGATACTTATTGTGGTATCTAATCAATGTCAAATCTAATCCTATTGTTTGAATGGAAAGTAATTTTTTGTTTCTCTTAACAGTCTTTTGTATAGTAGTATTTATCTTTATAGATATCATGCAGCTTTATGTACTTAAACGATTGGTTTTTGTGGGTTAACATTAAAGAGCAGACGAACAGACACATAAAGTAAGGCGAACGTTTCGTTTGATTTCGTAACCTGAGAATACTTATATATATATATATGTAGAAGCGATTTATCGGGTGTCGCATTGCTTGTATAATAGCTACTAATAAACAAATGGCGCGGTACGGTCTCGGTTATATCATCTTTAGCCCTATATTTGAGGAAAGTTGTGAAATCGTGTTAATGGTAGGCATTTGCTGCCCACAAAGATAGTAGGTTGTCGATGCAGTGACATATGTATGTTTATGATTGAGAGGTGTCCATCAACTTACAGATCACAGTCTTTTTTTAAAAGCGTGATTTGGAAGAATAAACTTCAATAATGGTATTCATATCAATAGCGGTTACTTGGGGCACCCTATTCCTTTAAAAATGATCATGAAGTGTTTGTTTTCGTCTTCCACTCGCTAAACATCCCACTCGGCAACGTTAAAAATTATTCGGCCCGTGATTTCACGTTCGCTGCTAGCTGATCACGAACAACAAACTTCGCCATTTTCGTAACGGCTCGTTGACGGTTTATAAAAAGGTTCTTCGCGGTTTGTTACACTCACAGTTTGTACGGTTGAGTTTAGAAACGACGAGAGGTTGGGTGAGAGTTTCTTTCGGTTTCCGAAAGACCGAAACATGCATACGATTTGGATTGTAAAGGTGAAGAGGAAGGATTGGAAGCCGACCAAAACTACTGTCCTTTGCTCCGATCACTTTGAGAGGGACGCCTATGAACAGACCCCGAGATGGTCAGAAATATTTGCTTTTCAAAAAAACCTGAGCTTCGCCAAGATGCCATGCCAACGATTTTCAATTACATGGGTGTGAATCAGGGTCGAGTGAACCGTCGAGGTGCCTTTGAGAAAAGACGACGTCAACAGGTAAGATAGCTAGGACCATTCAATTTTCATACACAGTCACGCTTGTGCCTTTGTGTTTTATTTACAGCAAAATTGATTTCTTATGTGAATAATCATACGACACAAATGACATGGCCGTGTTAAGGCCAAGGCAACACTGGTGAAGTAAGGCCCCATGGCTCGCTAAGGTGTTTCAATGTGATCTCAAAATGCTTGCATGATATTGCCTGTTTATTGTTTAGGGATTTGGATACACAACATACTATCTTTAATTGGTCCATTTACACGAGGAGTACTACTTATGTAATATCCCCAATTAGACACAGCCTGTATATAGATATATATTGATATAGGTGATTGTAATCCCTCTTTTGGGAAATATCATTGATGAACAACTGGTCCACACTGAAACACGTGTTACCTCTGTTTGTAGGTGCTATATAAAAATGTTAACTGGAGCTGAGGGGCTTGATGCCTCCAGTGAAAGTGAAAACAAGATGACAGGTGTCCCCGAGATAGAGGCCAGCTCAACTGAACCGGTAGATTGCCCCCACAAATTGCTTGTAAATAACAGTATATTTAGTCACTTGGATGCCTTTATTCGACTTGAATAGTTTGCATTTGTATTAAGCAATTACTTGTGACTAAAGCTCCGTCGAAATTGTTCATTTGTTCAAAGGCAGACTGCTGGGGTCCGGGTTTCAATGTACAAGGAAATACTCGAGAAGCACTCAAGTTTCCTTAGGTACCCCTCAGATGAATCAGGTGATAGCGAGAAACTTGAAGCAGAAGAAGAAAAAGACATGTGTACAGACCCAGACTATGATTTAAACGATGATGTCGACATGGAAAGTGACGAGGATGATATGAATGAACATGCAGTGCACCAGAAAGTGTAAGTGATAGTTTACTTTGAAAATACTTCTGAAAACAATGGAATTGTATGGATGAACATGCAGTGCACCAGAAAGTGTAAGTGATAGTTTACTTTGAAAATACTTCTGAAAACAATGGAATCGTATTGCATACTTATAAAATTCAGTGCTCTCTCATGAGCTTAATTAAGCACATTCAACTTTGGTTTTATAGTGATATTGAGCTAAAAGATGGCCCTGGTCGAAGGCAAAGGAAGTTCATTGTTTACGAAAGCTGCATTAAAACTCTTCTGGCTTCATGTTTTCTGTGCCTGGCCCAATGCAGAGTGGCTATGAAGAGAGGTTGTGGGAGCCTTGTAGCTCTTGAGCAGGTTTGTGTCCATGGACACTAAATGTTGTTGGAAAGCTAACCATTCCTTGGGGCTTTGCCTGCTGGCAATCTGATGATGGCTTCAGGGATTTTTGCTAGTGGCAGTAGTGCGGTGAGAACTGTAAATATGTTCAAATATCTCAATATCCCATTCATATCAGTCAATACCTTCAACCTCATGTAGAGGAATTACTTGGTGCCTGCTACAAAGAGGGTATGGCAGTAACAACAGGCCAGCCTGACAGCAGGTTGCAAAGGAGAAACCCTTTCCCTGGGAGGGGGTGCTAGATGTTATTCCCTTGGTCACACAGCTAAGTATGGCAACTACACCCTGATGGATCTGAAATCATCCAAGGTTTTAGAGATACAACTTTTACAGTTAAGAAATTTAGAATTATATTAGATACACTTGGAGCTGTAAAAGGCTTGCCTTTTTCGATATATGCGGTTATATATCTAAACTTGTGTTATTATGGATTCATTTGTCAAACTATAAATGATAACTTAATGTGGTCACTGAGCTACCAATGGCATGTCTATTTTCCAGAGCAATCAGGTGAAAAACTCAAATGCAATGAAGTTGGCAGGACTCAGGCTTGCCATGAAATCTCTGGCGAATAAAGGATTGAATATATATTCCATCACCCAAATAGGTAACTGACATGTGTACATATTGCAGGCATTCACGTATATGCTTGTTACTACTATATTTAAGTAATAGTAAGGTTGTTGCTGCCTGACAGGTGTCAAGAAGAAGTTGCTTGCCAAAGGAAAACGGAACGACTGTCAAATTGTACATGAATGGTACAGGAGTATTTACAACCACATCTATTGGTGCCGGTCAATGAACACAGTGGACATGGAGCTGAATACCCAGAATGTGAATATGACCAATTGGAAGGCAGAAACTGGGTGAAGAAGGGTGAGAAGGGAAAAAGCAATCTAACACCAATATAAATGATCATTGCTTGTGTTTAAGTTTATTCCTGCTTCAAAACAAATAGAAATCATATTCATGAGAATGTTATTTATTGGCTTGTTTATACAATTTGCAAATCATAGCTAGGGCAATGTTATGGAAGAGTTTGTAAGGGCCACATCCTTACACATTGCCATATATAAAACAGTATCTTGTATTTTATGTTGATTTATAAAGGATTAAAGCCGCGCAAGGAAATGGAACTTATTGTGACAAGCAAACACCTTCTTAAAGACATTGGCAGATTACCTCCATATGAGCAGACTTCAAGCTTATAATCATTCCACCAGGTGGTGATCTACTTTGCGCCCAAGAGTGTACACTTTCCCTTTGCCACTATGGAAGCAAGGTAATTTAATTGAGCTTTGCTGTGACTGTAGTGTGGTATATATCGTGAATACCTGATGAAAAACATGGGTTTATGTAGTTGTGACATGCTGGTGTATTGTGAGCTCATATAGGCATGCCAGACCACCAGGCTATATCTGCTACTGTTGGTGCTTTACTTCCAGATTACTCCTGGCAGTTTTGAATGAAAACTCCAATAGACCTCAGGCAGCCACTCACCAAGGCCAGTCACAATGGGGAGTGTCATATCCAAAGTCCAGACAGGGGGATCCAGTGCTGAAGCCTGTATCAGATGGTTGGTATATATCACAGGATTTGTGATGCTGGCATTTATTATGATAAACGAATTTCCGCTGTGCCCAAAGGGTTATCATTAATCAATGTAGGTATTATACCGGTACAAAGACCAAGCATGTCACTTAATGATTCAAAGACAATTTATTACTAATCTTTTATTAACTGGTTATGCTTCAGATTATTTTGACAACCTCATTGCAGTGCTCTGTGAGAAATATCCAAGTTACAGACTAGCTTACTTACGGCCGAAAGGAGTGTTTCACCCCTTATTGCTGCTCAATTTGAGCAGCCAACAAACCACATTCTTGTGGAAGCACACCGATGCCGCTTCAATCCTACAAGGAAAATGTCCTCACCTTCTTTCTAGGTATCCTCTGTAAAGGCCATCTGGGTCTGGGAATGTAGATCGTATTTTGTTTATGACACATGATGGCAATTCTTTTCTGTTATGTATACCTAATCCGTGCCACTACCAGTAGATGAAATGGCGATTATTTCTGTATTTTTAACTAATTTTTTGTCAATTGGGATACACATTGTCTATGGTTTTATTATTGACCAATTCCAGAAGTAGCTGTGTGTCTTATATGTGCTTAAATAAAAGCATAACTTACTCGTTTGTGTTAACATCTTCCCCTATAGGCCCCTCGATCTGTATGTACTAGAGTTTAGATGCAAACAGGACATAATGATCCAAGCAGTTCGACTAGAACCCTGGATGTCAGTCATGCAAGGCCACTCTTCCATTGTTGCCAGAGTCTTCGGGCAATTTCGACAACAAACACATTTCCGCAAAGTGACCATCTGATCGCAGTTATGACAGCTACACCTGGAAGGTTGCCGAAATCAAGCTTTAGCCAAATCGAACTCTAAGTAGGATCAATCACATAGCAAAAGCTGACCCATTCTGAGCATTCTTACTTTATTTGTGAGCAACAGAGTAGACTAAGATATGCAGTGATCGAAAGAGCAGGAGCATGCAGTTCTGTGGTAACCAAAGTTTATCAAGGGCCCAAAGAAGTACAGGGGCGCTGGTGAAATTTACACAGTCTAATTAAATACTTAGTTTGGCGAGGGGGGGGTGTAATTTTTATGTACATATTTTAACCATAGACAATCAGTCCTTTGAAATTACATAATAAGTCTTTTAAATATACACTGATGATAGATATATTATCAGAACGTCTTAATTCTGAAAGGGGCCAGATCACAGCCACCTAAGTCAATTCATTAAACGAGCGTGATGGGCAGCGTTCGGTTTGGTCTGACAGATGCATACATATATATATATATATATATATATATATATATATATATATATATATATATATATATATATATATATATATATATATATATATATATATATATATATATATATATATATATATATATATATATATATATATATATATATGTGTGTGTGTGTGTGTGTGTGTCTGTGTGTGTCTGTGTGTGTGCCTGTGTGTGTGTGTGTCTGTGTGTGTCTGCGTGTGTGTGTCTCTGTGTGTGTCTCTGTGTCTCTGTGTGTGTCTGTGTGTGTATGTGGCACGTCGATGGCACTGCATAACCGTTTTCCTCACAGCTTAATATTTCGTAAATATTTCGAAAAGATGTCCTAAAGTGCGAATTATTGTTGACAAAATTTCAAAGTAACCTCAAAGTAATTTAGTAATACAGCGATAATGTTGCTCTCGTTAGTTGTATATGTTCACCTTGATGCTTAACACTTAGATGGCAAATGAAGCATATGATATATAAGTCATTACCTAAGTTACGATCGTTTATGTGCCTCCGCCTGAGCCTTATGTTTAACATAGCAATGATAATGGCAACATGTTCTACAGCATTAAGCGCGTTTCTTTTGCCTAGAAACTATCAGTATATTTTTTAACAGCCGTTTGTGTTTTGACTTAAGATAAGAATGATCATGGTTACATGTTCTAAAGCACTTCTTTGTAGCATTCCATCATTTTACGATATCAAGTTTCCTATGAGGTTACGATTTATGATGAGGATATCATAAGTAATCATAAATATGTTGTCATACTTTCAATGCTCATTGAGGCGAATGATTCGCTGCGTTAGCTGTATTTCCCCTGACAATCAACATTGTGGCCTCCAACAATAGTCGTACTAGGGATTCATCACTCATCTACTTTAAAATATGGTTCGAATCTAGTGGAGGGAATATACAGTCTCTTTGAAATGAATAACTACGACCGGTTATCTGGACTGCGCAGGCGTTCTTTGGCACGTTTGATGGCAATGTGCATTTAGAAGCTAACTATGCAATGTCGAATACAACTGTTCAAAGTTTCATACTATGGGGTATAATGCAATTTCAACAAAACCAAACGAAGTGCTGTTGTAAGATCATTTGTCACAAAAGTGGAGGTCGGTTTTAGTTTATTTACACAAACAAACATCTTTTGTGTTTACATTATTGGCTTAGACGAACTATCAACTTAGCAACCAGATGCTTTGCATACTTGCCTTATCTACACGTGCCACGAATTAATACTTCCTTGCTTGGATCTTGAGTATAATACATAACGCGAAGCAAATTGGTCTACATATATGCCACTTTTCATTAGACATGTTCTGATGCGCATTCTTATTTACAAGGTCATCGACTTCATGGCTAAAACAGCCTCCAGGCTTAGATATTAATTCAATCTTCTCCTCCACAGCACTTACACCTAGTAATTTGCAAATTGGTCATCATTTAGTACTTTTTATCATGCTTTACAGCGTATTGATTGTACTGTCGTTCATAAAATATAGGATTGCTATAAATGTAGTTGTAAAACGGGTCACAACGAGGATTAAAGTGAGGCAGCGGAGGAGGTTAAGATAGAGTGAAGGTAGGGATTAAGGTATATTAGAGCAACAAATAAGTGTAAGGTCACTTCATGGATCAAAGTAGATCCATGGGCCTTAGGAAAAGTAGGGGACAGAGTGGGGTGAAGGCGTGGAATATGAAACAGTCTAAACAATTGGCGGGCTACGCAAAGTGACTATATTGATTCCACCTCCATTAACAAGAGTTCTATACCATTTTAACGAGAATTTAAAAGATCTACCATGTCGTGGTTTTGCGTCTGATAAACGCTGATCCTATCCATAAAAATTCAACATTATATTATTCGACAGAAATTGAATCGTTGAAGCTCCGTTGTATTGTGGTTGATATACTACAAAATAGCATATTTTGACCTTTTGGTGAGAACGTGTTTGTTCACCAATGGGTGTTTACCTGTGGTAGGGAACCCCCAACAGAACCTTTTACTTTATGTCAAAGTTTGTTGTATTGATAATAAATGATGTTTGTCGTTTCGGTTGGTGTTTAATTACCGTTTATTGCTTTAACTTGGATCAATGGTAAATAACAAGAGTCATTTATGTACTAAATTATGCCGATCGGTTATGTTTCGGATGTCACATGTTTAACGGAATCATTCTATAGTTAAGTATAAAGAAGAACTCAGGTAAATATAGCGCTCAATCTATCCTTTGGAAGCCATTTTGCAAATCAACTAATTGCCTTTAGTCAACGAAAGAACCCGTTACGATGGTGGGCTATCGTTTTCCTGAGCGACAACGTTAATCAGCAGGCGCAATTCTACTGCATAAAAGCTCACCGGGTAATGTAGAGTGTCAAGAACGTGATGGTCAGACTCTGTATGGACAATTAGATCGTAATACAAAATAAACACCTCAAATTGGAAAATCCTGCCTCGCCATTTCCATGTCTCCATGGCATTGCTGACATGCTAACAATAAGTAGATAGCGACTGATAAATAGCCAATTTGTTTACAGCTTGTTTCGTTATGCCTTTTTAGGAATACAGAACGCATCGGGAGAGTTAAATCGAAACGCTGTAACTAATGCTCACTTGAGACTACTAAACATCGTACCAAACCTAGCCCATTCCGTGGTTGCCAAAAGGGAATTGACATTGTGTCGGCCGGCAAAAAAGTAAATACCAATAACCACGAAACTACATTGAGTTTGATGAACAGAAACGCTGTGGAATTCTACCGCACAATCATAACAAATGAGCTGTAAGAGATTTGATAATTATCAAGCTTACCGCATGCGTGTCATCATCAAATGCAACCCTAATGAATGATTATTCCCGCAGGGTGGTGTATTTAAACATTGACTTATTTGTGAAACATACTGTTGACCTTAATACGAAGAAGAATATCATATGCAACGCCTAGGCTCCTGCTCTTTACCTGTCTTTATATATATATAATTATATATGTATCATCAAAATAGGTGCTGTGACAAAATCGACTGCTTATTGAAAAGCAAGGACGATACACGACGACAAAAGGGTACGCCATTATATTTTCAATCAACGACGTTATCAGAAAACGAATGATTTACAGTACTTTTACATCACCGTAATGCGTGGTATGCGAGAATTGATGAGAAATAGGATTGATTTTAAAGGACGTGTCAAGTTGGAGCATTATCATGGTTTATGTTTTCTATACATAACTATAAGGCATTAGCCTACTAAAGCAAGTAATATTAAATGAATGACGCTTCATTAGACATAATCGTGACACTTGCTATCCTGCAAACTATATAATAAGTAGTTTGTAGTTTCTCTCTTTGTACAAAAAAGTTACCCTTGTAAACTTGGATAACAAATATGACTTCCGGCATCAGTCTCTTGCATTTATTGTGAATCAACACAACCTGGTGTTTTATCATCCAAATACAAAGAAAGAGACAAAACCTGCACCTAAATGTCGCCCATGGATACGCTGCCAAATAGCGTATTACTTGAATGTTTCTAACGTAAATCCATGCGCAATAAAGGCACTCGACTAAAATCGGATGGTTGGCCGTTTAGTTATATGTTGCAGAAAGGGATAAAAACCTATAAGCATTCTGTTTAGTTTACAAATTAACCAAGGAACCTGAAAGACCATCATTAAATTACTAAAATATTTGTTGCATCCGCACCGCATGTTGACAACATATATATCGATAGTATTTCTTAATCCACAAAGATATCAACACTTTTGCAATTAATTATATACTGAGATATATATATATATATATATATATAAATGTAGATATCAATATAAAGATATATATATATAGATATATATATAATTATATACATATGTATATACATATATATATATATGTATGTATATATATATATATATTTAGAGGCAGACAAACAGACAGAAAGATAGATAGATAGATAGATAGATAGATAGATAGATAGATACATAATAGATACATAGATACATAGATACATATATAGATACATATATAGATACATATATAGATACATATATATGAATAATGTTTTTTTATATATAAATATGGGTGTGTGTCTTTGTATATTTATATGCATATAAACATATATACATATATATATATATAAAACATATATAAATATATATGATGAGAGATATATACATATATATATACATATGTATATGTATAAATATAGATATATAGATATATAGATCTATATATATATATATATATATATATATAAAGATAGACATATATAGATATATATATGTATGATATATCTATATAAATAGATATAGATAAATATATATATATATAAAGTATATAGAGATCTATATATAGATATATATATATATCTCTCTCTCTATATATATATATATATATATATATATATATATCTATATATATATATATATCTATATATATATATATATATATTTACGGTACTATGACCTACTAGTCTAATAAACACTCTTAAGGCTGGGCTCAATAAAACTGGTAAACAACAACTGAACATTTTCGAGCACTCAATATAGTTGTCGATATGATCATTTATGATGTCATATTTGACACGTTTGTGAATGTCTGCAAACATATGTCTCTAACGAACACATTTTATGTAATGCTTTATTTGACACGTTTGTGTATGTCTGCAAACATATGTTTCTAACGAACACATTTTATGTAAGGCTTATAGTTAAATTGGAGTGTTTAAAAACATTCACACTACAGTTGTTTTCCACAGGCCTGAAGAAGCTAATGGCGTATATAGTTACTATGGAGGGAAGAATTGCACAAAACTATGAGAATGAATTTTCCCCCGACATGATCAAGCAAAATATGTGTAATATATGTATCTCGTAATAATCGATGACCAAATACTTCTTGAATGTGTTGCGTGGTGAAAATATTTTTTGAGGAGCGACATCGTCATTATAAGATACTAAGATACTAAGCTCTAGGCTTAAACCAGCTAAAATAGTCATAATTTTCTCCCTTGAAGTACTCTGGTTATTCGTACAAAACTTAACCAACATAGCAGCGTTAGCTGACCAACAAAGATTGCAAATGACTGCCTTTGATATGAATAAGCAGTTGTTTTCCGATAATTAGAATCTGCTTTCCAAGATCTTATCAATACACATGCGTTACGCACATACATCGCGATGCATACATTTATTACTTGACTAATCATATAAACTGAGCTGTCGATTGCTTCCTTTTCATTAATTTTTCACATGATGTTTATGTTTAATGTGGCGGCGGTAAAATTGTCTCTGTTGTGTTTACTTGTCGATGCTCAGTTTATTTCAACTACAAATAGATTGATGCCGTGTGCTGCAGCGTCTGGAATCTCGCATAAACTCACCACGAAAAGCCAATTACAATTGCTTAACGCTTAACTATATTTGTACATAAGAAGCGACTCGAAATTTGCAAAAACCATAATGTCCACCAATTTTGAATAGAAAACCCGCGCTCTGGTGTGCAAACTTGTAAACACAAATAGAATATATCGGAATTGTGTTTCGGAATCTTAAGCATACACATTAATTGTGTTACAGCAATACATACTGCAGATGAAATAATGCTGCAGCAGTTCTCTCTAGCAGTGGCGAAACTTCACTGTGGGCCATATCAATATTGATTTTTCATCGATGCAGATGAATATTGAGTCGGTCCTTAAATTCTGTCATCCGTTTCTCCTGCTGTTTTGACCAGCGCCTGCTTAATTTGTGGTAGATACTGAATCGCTGGGTACAGTGAGTGAATCGCCGGCTAATGTAGATGTCGTGTTATCTTCTGCCAGGTGATTGCTACTGGAGGTGTATGGATTAATACCTTTGCAGATTTCTCAGATAGAGTCGTTTGATGTCTCGTCTAGGCACAATTTATCGCAGTAGCATTGTTCCAAGCTTTTATATAGATACAAAAACCGCATCACATGGACCGCACTTCCTATGTTTATATATATATACACACACACACACATATTTATATATATATATATATATATATATATATATATATATATATATATATATATATATAAATTTGTATATATATATATCTATATATATATATATATATATATATATATATATATATATATATATATATATATATATATATATATATATATATATATATATATATATATATATAGGGTATTTGCGCTTTCTATATTCATATATCGTATCAGGGCTAGCCATAAGCCCTTACCACCGAGAGTACATAATGTCATAAAAACGCTATAACATTCCATATTCATGTCGCATATATGGTTTCTGCGAAATGTGAATATATATATATATATATATATATATATATATATATATATATATATATATATATATATATATATATATATATATATATATATATCACATTTCGCAGAAACCATATATGCGACATGAATATGGAATGTTAATAGCGTTTTATGACATTATGTACTCTCGGTGGTAAGGGCTTATGGCTAGCCCTGATACGATATATGAATATAGAAAGCGCAAATACCCTGACCTAGAACCCAAACCTATCAAAGGAGCACCACGTAATGACATATTGTAAGGATCCCATGATACATGTATATATCTATTCGGCAGTTGCAGCGTTATTGTGCAGCCAAAACAGCAATGTGCCCGACATTCTTACATGCGGCATACAATATGCTGTCCGCTTCTATGGATGCATCTAATATCAAGGTCGAGGCTATGCATGAAACCGGAAGGAAATGATAGTATGGTTCTATGCCTAGCAGTCTACCTGTGATGGCAGTGTCATAAATTATTATACATCTATCCTAACCATCCGTCATTAACTATCTGCTGCTAGAACATTCCGAATGTCCATTACAGTTTCGGTAATGGTATGCGGAAAGACATGCTGCGTAGCAAATATAGTATTCATATATATAGATATATATATATATAGATATATAGATATAGAGAGATATATAGAGATAGAGAGATATATATATAGATAGAGAGAGATATATATAGAGAGATAGATAGAGAGATATAGAGATAGATATATATAGATATAGACCTAGAGATATATATATATATATAGATATATATTTATAGATATCTAGACTATCTATCTATATCTATATAGGGGACATTATATCTATATATGTCATATATATAAATATATATATATATTTTATTTATTTTGATACAAATATATATATATAAATATATATATATATATATATCTCTATATATATATATATATATATATATATATATATATATATATATATATATATATCCTCGTCTGACTGACTTTGTAAATAGTATCAACAGTGATGTTATCTCTGCAAATAATGAATTGCGTTTTGTAGACAATTACATCCTCACTCATAATGGAATTTTCTTTGTGTTCAAATTACTTGCTGAGCAGCATATGCTATGGAAAATGAAAACTAGCAGATGTATTAAAGCTTCTTCTATGACACTAGGCAATCATATAATGCTGCCGGATATAAAAACCGATGAACTAGTACGGAGATTTCAAAAAACATATCAATGCAAAATGAGCATCACTATAATGCATAACTCGTAGCGTTCGCTGCGACGATTGCCATGATATGCATGCATGGCAATAGGCCATCATGAGCGGAGGTTTTATTTTAGCGGTATGCTTCCTTGTATAAATTATAAGAGCATAGGTTGAGTGCTTCCTATTTATAATTTATCAAGATTATGAATGCAAAAACGCGATAGTTATATCTTATCACCGAGAAATTGTGCCAACCCGGTAATAAAAGAACAATGACCTCTGGAAGGTCTGACATGAGGGCACTTTGCCATAACGTCTCATGTGCAAAAACTGCAGATGCAAGGGCCCAATTATTATTCAGAATGAAAACATGTCGTACAAAAAGTCTGCTTTGTGAAAATACCTATTCTGTATTGATAATCCAGAGTGACTATTTGCTAAGCATATAACATTGATTAGGACAGTCTGGGAATATTTTTCAATTGCAGTATGGTTATATATTATATCTACGAGGGATAAGTTGAATCACTGCAAAATTCTCTAAAAACCATGACATGTGTATGGGAATACAACGATTTCATGCTACGTTTGTCATTATTATTCATAACGCATAGACGTTATATCACACAAGTAGAAGATCTGGTCGTGGCATATATGCATAAATCGGACACTTAACGTAATACAGAGAGTTGTTCATGGCGCTTTGCCTTTGCAAACAAAAACCCATACAAACGCTGGGTATCCGGAATTACTGAACTCAAGATATTCCGTCCATCACAAAAGCGACAGGACAATCACGAATTTCATAGAATCAAAGTTTTGCGAAATAAACTTCTTATTCCTTGATATAGACAATAAGAACGACAGGTCATTGTTTAAATTAATATAGCCTATAGAATCGCATTGCGTTTGAGACATCACACCGGTGTGTATCTCGTATTGCTCCACAATGCGTCACTAATAAATGAGTCACTTACGCGTCGAAATGTATAGAATCAACCTTATGCTCGGAAATTGACAAACGGGATAACATTAACTTACCAGCAAAGAAAGACCATTGATGCGTAGGAGGTTAAGTACGAAGCTCTTTTGGGGTAATCGCAATAGGTTGTTACCAGTACACGTGTCTTAGGCTAGTAAATTACAAGAGCAATATTATTGCACGTAATTAAGCATCATTGCTTAACGAATAAACATGCTTATAACTGTCCGATTGTACTAATGTATTTGTTTTGGTCGACGCATTATTAAATTTGAATTTGATTACTAATATATATTATCTCAGTCGGCATACTCTTCACATAGTTTTGCATATTTTGTCTGATTACAACTTCTGTTGCCCTTAACAAAACTCATCCGTCGTATATGAATGTGTTATAATGTGCTGCATGCTTGTATTGGGCCATAATAATTAAACTTCAATTGTTCAATTTGTTTCATGCATAATTGTATTCAACAACACCTAAAACAATACATTAACATCGGTTTTTTAAAATCGGCGCGTCACCTAAATTGGACGAGACAACTGCTGGGACGTAAAATATTTGAACAACCAAATGGAGACATATATGTCTGAAATTTGAGCTTATCCATTTAAATGTTGTTGCTTAACTTACTGCAGCAGGTGATGGTCGAAATCATACTGCAGTGCTAGAAGTTTACTGCATTAGACACTCGTTGATAGTGTTTGCAATCGAAGAACAAAGACAGATACACTTGAATTAATTTAAAATGGATTTAGGTATAATTTATCCTTCAGTGGTTTAACAACAGCAAGGATCATATGTGGCGCATGGAATTCAACCAGGCATCCACAAAGAGCATTCACAACCTGTATTTGTTTGATAACGACATACCGCAACCCAGTTGTCAATGGATAACGACATACCGCAACCCAGTTGTCAATAGATATCGACATACCGCAACCCAGTTGTCAATGGATTAACTCAGAAAAAAAGCATTGCTTATATGCAATGCAAATATTCCAGTTTAAGAGATGTAACCCACCGACCAAGAAACTAATGAGCAATTCCACAAAGAGAATCATACCTCAGTACATACATCATTTATAGTTTAATGGCTTAAATATTTTTCACAGCAGCGGTTTCTATATTGATGTTGATTGTAAGATAGACCCATATAAGCTTATTTGCATTCAGTAATGTTACACGACATGATTTCTTTTTTAAGTCAACCTGCCCTTGATTACAAACGTTGGAAGGCATTTTAATTGAGTGTTGGATTTCCGTTGGTCCTTTTCATCTATTTGTGTTTATGCTTTGCGGTCACAACTTCTCCGAGCGCGTCATCAAGTGCATGATTTTTTTCGTTGCTGAGATAAAAAAACTTATGACAGTCATATACGTTTCACTTCTATGCATTCAAGCGTTGCAAAACATTGTTAATGTGTAAATCATGTCATAGAAAAAATCATATTCCTAAACGCAGCTATCTGCGTATTCAGTGGAGTGTACAACGTGCTGGTCAAGGCGTATATCTTCTATACCACATTGTATAAAAATACCATGAGTCTATTTTGATTACAACAGATCTTTGTAATGACTAGTGTTATCTGTAATTTTGCGAGAGATGTGCAGCACCCCTACAAGTATATGCATAAATATTCCTCTGTCTCTTATGAAACACGTGCTCGGTTAGCTGCTGTCCTCTTAAGTGGCAGTGAATAATTAATTAAGTGGGCAATACTGGCACGATGTTCTTTAGTCAGGAGTTATAGACGCTTATGTGCATATTATGGCCATCACTTAATATAAGGCTTTGGGACTGCGATAAACGTCTCCATGTACACGTGTGACGTGGCAAAATGCTGTTGAATGGTCTGCTGGTTGGCATATAAACGGTTGCGTCGAATATTTTGTTTTGACAGGCACAATATGAATATCGGCTTGGAAATCTTCAGTATAGTGTGTACCTTCTTTTTCAGCTGCACAGAAATCGGATTGGCTGTATGAAACAGGTATGGTATACACCACACATAGCTGACTACATTCAGTTACTGTCTACAATAAGGCCATAAATACCTGACGCAAGACTCAAAGTAACGTTCTACATGCTCTTTTTACAGCTTGCTACCCAAAAGTGGTGCTGATAACTTTCCTACCCAAACGGTATATTCGACTCATTATGATGTTTGAATATTTTCTATAGAATATTAGCATTTGAGCTATTATGCATGCTATCTATGTAGGCTGTGGTCTAATATACAGCAGCTGGGTATAACTACATTGGATAAATTAATTTTGTCGAGTTTTAAATCTTTATTACATTGGAATGTGCTCTATAAAACTAAGCAACGCAATTTACAACGCCAATTACAGATGGTAAATGTGTGATCAGCTGCGACGAATTCATAGTGTCTTCCCTGTTGCTTTGCGACAAATCTCTATGTACGTAAAACTGGACATTCTATCAATTGCACTTGCTATTCATTTGATCGTTACCGACGATATTCATTTATTTTCACAATACGACGGACAGGTTAGGCTAGTAAAAATATTATCAGCTAATAAAACATTTTTACCATTATAGTATCAGGCCAACCTTAAATCTTAATGTTCTTGCTTAAAGCTGCATGAATATACTGACAAGATTATTGGTTAATAGTATTTATCACTGCAATATCATAAATTGATGAACATGTATTAGGTAATCTTTTTAGAGAAGGTAAATAGTTTAATAGTTCTAATACGACATGTTGCTTGTAAAGCCTGCCTTTTTGGTGGCGGTAAAAACATATATATATATATATATATATATAGATATATATATATATATATATATATATATATATATATATATAGAGATAGATATATATATATATATAGATATATAATATATATATATATATATATATAGAGATATATATATATACATATATATATATTTATCTACATATAGATATATATATATATATATATATATATATATATATATATATATATATATATATATATATATTTATATATATATATATATATTTATATTTATATTTAAATATATTTTACTGATCATTTGTTTACTTTTATAGGATTAACACGACCGCCATCACAGCAGGCGCAGGCAAATAAGGGCATTATTCGTGTTTTTAAAGACACTGGTAGAACTCATTGGCTTTGACAGTGTTGCAAAACACCACGCTTTCATATTACCACGCCTTGTGTAGCTGCAATGATTCATTTACAACAACTCAGCTTTCTACTTCTCTCCTTTTGTAACATTACCGTGTACCAGACACTTTACGCTGAGCGCGCGTGACAGAAATTAATAATGTGAGTTTTCGGAGAGCTATTGATTCTCACAGCATGCGTTTTCCTGATTAATTAGCGTTGTTGAAATACAAAGACTACTAAATTGCTACTTCGAGCCCCACTCAACAATGCTATAGAACATGTTTACGTTTCACACGAACAGTAATTCCCAAATACATCCCCTACATTCTCTGCTAGACCGTATATAGCAGCTCGGACCGTGCGATTGTTGTAAATAACTTTTCTATCTTTTGTTCCTCTGTTTAGAGGGTAGGCAATCATTCATCTGTTGGTTGGACGCTGAAAATGGACACTGCGTGTATTGCGACCTTCTGATTATTAATATTGGACGCATTGCTGCGTGACAAATCTTCCGTGAGTCTGCAATAGATAAACGACTATGTAGGGTCTCCACTATCAAGAAAGCAGTATACTGTACAGCATGAGCTTCAAAATCGATTCCGGTTTGTTGATATAATCTAACACCAGTATTCCAGCTACAAAATGCATCAACTTACTGGCTATAACATAATCCATTAAAAACGCCGTTAGCAAACCATCAAGAACTTCGATGCTTGAAAAACGTCCATGCTTACAATAGAGTTTACAATTTTCACCAACATTTAGAATGCACTGCAAAGGAAATGTCACGTAGGAATTATACGAAAGCAATTATACCACGGAATACTCTCACAAACTGATAGCAAGCACAATAGTTATAGCAGGATCCTAAGCCACTAGTCACGGTACGGTATTATGTGTGAATGCGCCTTGGTTCATCTTCACTGAATAGGGATTTTTCGTGCCATCAAGCCATGATCAAACAACAATAGTTCGACCTTACCAATGTGTTTGCTGCTAAAACAAAAACATATATTCTTGTAAATTTCAATTAAGTAATGTACCCGCAAAGCAATCAAACATTATGTTGTTGCATCAGAATCGTACGTGCTAACTGGTCAAATCATCTATCGATTGGACAAAGTTATTGTGCCAAATTCGAGCCATAACTGTGATGCAGTGTGAACATAGCTACTGTGTCAATTCAGCGGTTATAAGTTTCCTAGTATTATTAATTTGAATAACTGGATTAGGCAAAACGGCAATACAGTAATTAGTGTGAATTAAGACTATCCACAATTAACTGAGACAGCTTTAAGTTAACTCGTTTTTATTGAACCTCACACACTGTATACATTAGTTCTCACAGAGGTTTGTTGAAGGCACTACGTTGATATGCTATTTGTGATTGCGTAGTTTTCTAACCCGAAACTTACCTTGATCTAGAAGCGCATGGCTCCGTCAGATATAACCAGCGAACATTTTCCCAAAAGAAAATGTTAATGAAATATGAAAATAAGTTACCTCTGCTTGACCCACCTAAGGCGATGGCAGCCTACGTATGAGCAGCATGCTATACTTTGACAGATGTTAAACAATAGAGAGAGCAAGAAATATTGAGCCATTACATCGCCAAGGCAACATTAATTAACTTTCTGGGTTATTTGGACATATATTGTTCGAACAATAATGACTTTCTAGACATATATCCGTCTCTATTTACCCGACAAGGGGGTCATTTGATAGGACCTATGTAGCTATTTCTATGCTAACAAAGAAAAAACAGTTCAATACGTATTCGATAGGATCAGTGTAGAAAATAGATGCTTATATTGAAATCCATTGGTATAGAAGTCATGATTGCATTACACATGAATATTGATTACCCATCAACTAACAACTCTTAAACACAGAAAATGGCACTGCGACTGATGGGCAGAGGCCTAATGGCAACTTCAGTCGATATAAGGAATTCCATCTACTTCTGGTTCGTCATGATTTACAATTACAATCGGCAGCTAAAGGCATTAAAAATTCGCCAAATCGGTGAGTGTGCTTGTCAGCTGTGCCTTCCTATAGAGATAGAGAGAGAGAGAGAGAGAGAGAGAGAGAGAGAGAGAGAGAGAGAGAGAGAGAGAGAGAGAGAGAGAGAGAGAGATAGATATATATATATATATATATAGATATATAGAGAGATATATATATAGAGAGATCTATATATATATAGATATAGATATAGATAGATATATATATAGATATATATATATATATCTATATAGATATATATATATATATATATATATCTATATATATATATATATATATATATATATATATATATATCTATATCTCTATTTTTTTCTATCTATCTCTATCTATCTCTCCTCTATCTATCTCTCTCTATATCTCTATCTATCTTTCTATATATCTCTCTATATCTATCTCTCTCTGTTCTCTCTCTCTATATCTCTCATAATACTCTCTCTCTCTCTCTCTATCTCTATCTCTCTCTCTCTCTCTCTCTCTCTCTCTCTCTCTCTCTCTCTCTCTCTCTCTCTCTCTCTCTCTCTCTCTCTCTCTCTCTCTCTCTCTCTCTCTCTCTCTCTCTCTCTCTCTCTCTCTCTCTCTCTCTCTCTCTCTCTCTCTCTCTCTCTCCCCGATTTGTTCATACTCTACCGAAGCAAAATACATCGAACTTCTAAAGGCACCTGTGCTATTTGTACAGTTACATGGTTCATCATTATCAAGTTCGGCGGCTTTTAAATAAGCTACAAACGTCAATACTATGCATTCTTTACTGCCACGATACACTAGCGATGTCATTTATTTGCAGTAATAGGATCGCCTCTTGGCGGATTGAAACCTGCTTGTCCGATGATGAGATGCGATTTTGATTTTCAAATTGCTGGTAGTAATTTCTTGAAACTGACTCCGTAATGTAGCCTGTGATCGTTCTATAACATAGAAGATGCAAACCAAGGGTTGTTAAATTATACTTTCTGATGGAAGTGCCTAATAGCCCCATAACTGATCGTAAGAAGATCGTAAACTGTACTTAAGGCGGGTTTAATAACTCTTGAGACTTTCACACTGTTGTTTACTGTCTTGCAGCTTAACTTAACTCCGGCGCTATGATGCATCCGACCTATGCGTCTTTATAGTAGCTACATACATTTCGACCAGGCACCAGTTTACCCACCATTCAACGCAATGCCCCTTTGTAATGAGGCGCCGGAAAATATAAGGCGAGACGGGATCAGACAGAATTTTGAAAATGACCTGTGAAACGAGAGTATAAGTCACAAGGCAAGCCGGAGAGAGGGTGTTAGGTCATTCATGGAGAATGAGGTGGCAACACGGAAGCCACACTATATGGAAGGAGCAGCGAAGGGAAATGCACTTGGTACTCTCAATCGCAATGCGCTGGGTAAGTTTTGCTATGATAAACCAACGATAAATCTTACTTTCGTTGTTGAAATATGACTCTTCTGTAAAAGTAGCATTAAATTATTATACCGAGGTATAACAGTGGTTGTTATTTGTTGTAAAGAGCACGCACTGAAGTCGTTGAACATTAATGCTGCTTACATTATTACTTCCGGTTATGTAAAAGAGAATTGATGAAGTGATAATATGTAAGAGAATTTGCGCCCTCGCAATATAATGGAGATGGAGTAAGAGCAACATGTGTATCGTCTATTGACAAAAGGTGCACATTGATGAAATAGTAAGTATGGGTAATTGTTGCTTCAAGGAAGCAAAAAGTAACATATAATGCATACAGTTACTACCTGCAAACATTTGTCGACAATTTAGTTCGCAGTTTAGATTCATAGTCACTGAAACTAGCATCAAGAAATTGGGAGCATTGTAACAGAATCAGACTAACAGATCACGCACACACATTCACACGCGCAAACAAACACTCAACATTACATGCCGTCCACAAGTGCTAGAATAACAACTTCTCGTCAAAAGTAGTATCCTATTCATATAATTGAATTTGCTAGAATAATTAACATTACACTAAATCAGACACATAGTTTGATACCACCGAACAGCCATTTATATTGACAAGCGCATAGAACATATATCATGCTTCATAGTCGTCTCTTACTTCAGGTTAGCCAAAAGTCACTAAATCCAAGGACAACTGAAGTTGCGGAATCTGAAACCTAATTGTGATATCATCGTTTGTTTAGTTACATATGTAATGCAAATAAGGAGCATTCTTTTGCTGAATAGAACTACAGGGTTTATTGGAAACACATTGCTTGATAAAGTATTGCTTGATGTAGTTGATGTTACTGGGATGGGTGTAGGGGGTAACTGCTGGTTGTTGCTACGTTTATCTGTGGATGCCTTAGAATCGATTGATGATGTTCAATATGAGGTCGTTAGTCTGTACTACAATTAAGAACACTGAACGAGACATTATTTAGCAAAATATATTTGTAAGGACTGCTGCAGTTCTTTCATTTACCTACGAACCTGTTGTTGTGATATTATTCCAACATAGTTAATGTTTTCATTAAACTAAGTCATTAATGCTATTTCGATAGATACACAAGGTGACCATCCTTTTTTCCACTAACAACGTTACGTCAATACATCATGTAAGTCATCGATGCGTTAGCATTCATCGTCGGCTTATAACCTTGTTTCAATTAGTGGCGCCTTTGATGAGTTTGTTAACCTTAACGTTAACCAGTATATAGTACCTTCAGGTACGGAAATAGTCTTGCAGTTGCAAACTAAACATAGAGTGTATTTAAGGAAAATTAGCCCCAATTAACGTACTGGATTTTAAATCACTGATTTCGCAAGGCATTGTTTGTACGGTTGCAAAGAGCAAGCTGATAGCCGTTCACGACGGAAAGTTGTGCATGATTCATTTGGCTTAGTCTGAAATAATGGAAGAAGGAAGTTCCATGGTTAGGGAAAGCTTTATGGCACGACTGTTACAAATTGTCCAGGGTGACCAAATTATGGACCACAGAAACGTAAATAGTGTGCATATGGGTTGGGTGTAAATATTGGCGTTTATCACCCGGACTACAGCAGTTTTTGGTGAACGTGCTGACGGGTGTGTTTGCTTCTTAGACGACCATGGAAAGTTGGATGTAATCCAATGAGTGGTATGACCAGCGCATACAAAGGTCATGAGATACATGATATATTGACACCGATTTATGCATGCACGCCGCACATCGGGGTTGGTCAGAAGTGGCTGGTTCGAGGCAGTAGATCCCATGCTTACATAGCATATTCCTCACAATAAACCAGTTGCTGTAGTTATCCTTCCAACATCATAAGAACCGGGCACATTTTTGATTTGCTATTATATCACTGTCCTTATGCTTTTGAAATTTATACATACAACAATTGTTTGCTTATTTTGTTTTTTGGTAAGTTCGGGTCATGGCTTTCTCGTCAGTCTCCTTTGTTGCATAGCCAGCCTCATCTGCCGTCGGTGAATGTACTAGTGATGGTAATGTGCGGCGTATTATCATTGGGTATTACTGTGGGTGGATTTAAGGGAAGACTTTGTCCCCAGTGGCCATGTGTCAGTAGAAATTGTGCTGTGAAGGTTCTGTTAGGGTGTAAAATATTGATGGTTGGATTGTTGTTAAAGTCCAGCAGCGTATTTGTTGGTAACTTGGTGGAAGTATGTTGGTGTAGTGATGTTTTGTGGGGACCATGAAAAGTGCTTGGTATCTTGATCCTTACTTTTCAAATTGTATCAAGCGTACCAGGCATGGTTTTTCCCGAACTTTGTAGGGGTCACGCATTGTGTTGCAGGCCGTCACGTCAGGCCATGGCCATGGCCATCGTCAGAAAATCTTTTTGTTGGGTAACAACATCCTGGGCATTATATTAATAAGTCGCTCTATTAAGCCTTCCACCTGCCCAAAGCAGACATCAACAATCGGTTTCATTGCCATTTACCCCCTTGGCAGCCTTTGCTATTCGTCCGTACCATCTCAGGGTCAGATGACAATTTCATCATTATTTTCAACACCTATTACATGCCAGAGGACAAAGTCATTGTTAAAATGCCAACGATTCTGCCAGACAGCTTGTAAATCTTTGGCTTCACATACTCGTTAGCCATCTGGATAGAAGTCTCAATTGTTAAGTTCGTTGCTTGGTTTTAAACATATCCGTATCACACCTACGTGGCAATGGTAAAGGGTTATTTGCCAGCTGCAAACAATCCCATTCGAAAGCGAGTGTGTGGTTCCGGGACTTGGTCGGTTACATGAACGAACATAGGGCCGATAATGAATGCTGGGAGAGTTGCTGATTTTCAGTGGCCAACGACCCCTGGTCTGTTACGCCTAAATCTATTTTGTCAGTATAGTTAATGGATATATGGGAAAGTCTTGAGGGTTATTTTGGCGTCAAGCAGCCGACAACTTTGAGCCCAAATGTGGTGACGACAGGACAGTGTTGATTGGTTCGAATATCAAACACATTTGAGACATAGCCCAGGCATATATGCCATGCTACCGATAGAAACCAGTCGTGTGGCCGAGATGTCATACAGAAAAATATGACGGCTAACCAGTAAACTGGTAATGTGCATATCTCAGTCAGCTGTTTAAAAGGACGACATAGGATTAAGTAGACCACAGAGCTTGTTTGGCCAAAGACGCGATAACCTTAAATGTGGAGTTTTCTAACACTCATCCCAGGTAAGCCTTCACGACTATTTTTTACCGGCCATGCATTGATGCTAACTCCTTGTTTTTCTCTAGACAAGGCCACAACGATAGGGGTAAAGAAATTAGCTTGGCCGATTATCCCAAATGTTTCTCCTGCGCATTGCCTGTGGTCTCTCTCACACTGCGAATGCCATCATCCAGGTTGAATGTCTTTACCGTTCATGCAACATACTCTTTGATTTTATATAACTTTGACGCCCAAACTCTTCAAAATAATTCAGCTTGTTCTTGTTGGCAAGATTGCATAAAATTTGTCTCATGGAACACGCCATGAGTGTGTAAGATAAGGATTTTGCCTTAAATAATGTTGTGATATACGAGTTAATACAATCACCCACACTGTCACGTATATCATAATTAGTGTTATTCGGCGACGTAATAATGACGCATAGTAATACTAACATTGTGCAGCCAATTTCAGGAGATGTCACTTAATGTTTGCGATATAGGAGAGACAAACCATTGCGCAATTGTTTGCATGTATACCATTAGTCATATGTTCGATTGCTGTCCACACACGTCCCCGCATTGTCTACTACGAATATTTGTATCTAGATGAAAGAACAAAATATACAATCAGTTCATCTTTGTCGGTCACGATAGCTTGACAGAGGTCGGCATAAACGCCATAGTCACACAGAGAGCAAGATAGATCTGTACGTTATGTCACTTGTCCGTAGCCATACAATAATAACCTGCCGCAAAACCTTATCTGACCGAGCCTTGTACAAATTGAAAGCAGGACAAGGGCTGGTACTCGACTCGTGGGTAACTGTGGATGACAGCTAGATCTTACAGGAACGTTAGCATGGCTGCTGCATTTTCACATGTATCACACACACACAAGTCAGTAATATTGGTATTTTGTATTGATGCAGTTGATAGCGTCAATCGTCACACACTGCATGCTCGTCTCTGAAGTTTGTACGACATCTGTTAGCCGAGGTACAAATTACAGACGGAAAGGTTGGAATGCCATGCTGTCAAGTGTAGCTAAGGCGGACACTGGGTGTATCGCTTATTCATGGCCGTCTGTTGCCAATTATGTACGTTATCTATGCTTCAATAGAAATGGGTGTGCAGGTCACTTCGTGGGTCAACAGAGTAATGTAGCGTATGCGTGTGCATTGCATTCTACTTGCTCAGTAGGATGTGAAAATCATGGCCAAATTGGAACATTTTGAGACAACCGCTTTGATCAAGTAAGTACACTTCGTTACTTTATCGTTGGGTTGACAACGTATAATTATAGTCATTAAGAAGTTTCGATAATGTTATACCACAGAGTCTAAGAATGGTTAAGAACCTGCAAGGAAAGTATCATGGTTTATTTCCTTTATGCGTACAGTGTTTATGCATGGCTAGTGTAACAAAAAATTTCACTTGGTCTATATACAAATAAATTGCCTAAAAGAATCTTAATTAAAATAAATTGATCAAGTCGTGCTGTATCATCTTTAGTGGAAGCATTTTAGGCAGCAAAATCTTGTATGATAAGAAGTACACTTGATCATTTATCACATTCTATGAACTGTGAAACATATTATGGGAGCATTGCGTATTACATTGCACATTAAGTCGAATTTGGATTTCCAGCGAAGCTACATATTGAGTGAGTTCTCGTATGACAAAAATACCCTTTAGCTAACCAAATTTACATTTCAGAATGTTTATGTGTGTCTGTGTGAGTGGGTGTGTCCATCTTCTCCTCACTGATGGATGCACCTGGCGGCACGTGGCAAATAGGTCCACATATTCAACTTGTCACTGTAAGTCTGCTGCTGTGCATCATAATATGAAAGATTGTCGCCATCAGGTATATCAATGCTTTGAAAGCGGAATCTCTAACGGCAGCATCCAGCCAGCCGAAAATTGGTGCAGATACCTTATCAACTTAAAGGTAAAAAAATAACTGAACTAAAAATGTTTTTCTTCCAAATTGCCGCATCTTGCCAGTCACAATATATATTTAATGACTGCACGAGTTGACTTCACCTCAGCACTTGTTTTAACAGTTTTAACAGAGCAAAACACCAATGATGTGCACAATAGGACTAAGCAAGCATTGTCTATGCGTACCTATATAACCACTTGTATCACATATAGTCAATGACGACCGACCAGTTCATATATGTCAATTTGGATATCCAAGAACGCTGTGCTGGTTGTACCCTGTAACCATAAAGTACAAAGCACGGCGTGTTTCCATGGATGATTTTTTGTAGCTTGTGTGCACTTTTTGAATACGGTGTACTTTTATTGATTTATGCAGACAAATTGCGAATATCATCCTACACCGCACAATAAAAACGTTTTGTTCATGATATATTTTCGGAAGTTATTTTAGTTGCCCCCGAGAATCGTGCAGTGCCTTAAAACTGTATATGTAATTTGCGCACTAACCCAATTGGTAAAATACAATTTCTAGCGTCGGAAACAATGGCCTCTAACCAACCCCGAAACAGCTATAGCTGACTGAGCATCCTGCGTGGGCTTTGTTGATTTGCCTCTATACACTTGATGCCGCTATGCCTTGAATTACCGACATCAATCATTCATCTACGCAATGACAATTCCTCCCACTTTGACGGTAATATCTGATAAACATGCCTGTGTTAATGTTCGTCTCTACATTTGATGCCGTAATGCCTGACATTATGAATTAACGCCGGCAATCATGCAATGTATAGTGCATTGCTGGCTTCACATTAGACAACATTAGTTCAAGAATCCTTGCCGTCACAGCGTCGGCACAATTGATTGCGCTCAAAAATATCCATTGTGTGGTGCATTGCAACGGCTGAATTTGCAAAAAAGAACCGTTTAAGCATAGTTTTTTTTAAGATAGAATGGAGATTGGTGTGCAACATACAAACGGCTTTGTTTGCTCTAAGTTGGTCTCGCATGACGCAAATGCTAGTAACTGATGTGGTATTGTTAACATGCATAAATAATTTTGCGCGTAAATTCTCTCTGACAAAATCGAGGCGTAATCAAATGGTTTAATTTTAAATCCATACTCTGAATAATATAAATACTTTGGCTCAGTGCATCGATTAGGTGTGTATGCGTTTGACAATGTTTATAATATGAGTGCAGCCTTAGTTATATTCAAGAACAATATCTGTTCTACCTCCAGCAGTTTATGCCTTGCTGCCATAACAGGAAGCTATCCATTTATAGATTGGTGTTATACTAACATCACAAAAATACGTATCATCCCATGTACAAAATCATGTTGTCCACTGCATGCACAACGCACTGCAAGTGGACGACAGTTTAAAAGGCGGATCAAAATGTTACTTTTGAGAAATTATGTTGACATCCCGACATTTACATACGACGCTACATTTGATCTATCCCGATCTGTTGTGTTTTATATCACATGGTCGCTATTTGCAAGATGTTGTCAATGGTGCAATTCTAATTCTTAACAGAATCAGCTAGAGCCGGTCTTAGTCTGGATATATGCATCAGGGTCCTCTGATTTAATAAATAAGTAATCCCAAGGTACAATAATGCTTGTTTTGTAGTGGCAGAACGAGCTGCCGCTTGTTTAATCGATACATTGTCGCCGTCTTATGTACGTCCCCACGTTCGGCAAAAAATCGAATATAATAACTGGAAACAACTTATTCATGACCATGCTATATCTTTGTCACTGTCTTTAACAGACCATAACTCTAAGCAACAGCTCAATGAACTTGGTTTAACTGCCAGCTTATCGTATGCTCGAAATTATCATCAATGCATTTTGCCTAGCAGATGTGTGCTGCATTTTGGCATCAGTTTAATCTATATCTCTTTGATGATATCGATCATTATTAGTCAGAAAGAAGGCGGTTGCCGTTTAATAATGGACTTGCACGGCGTGGGATTCATTATCAGTATATCAAACAGGACCGATAAAGGACAGCGATCTGCGGTGTTTTTGCTAGACAATTAATTTAAACGCCATGCTGTCCATCAGCTGAAGATAATATCTGACCACTGGACCGTAACAGCACATATTAATTATTGAAGGAACTAATGAAGTTTAATGTCTAATGGCCAGCATTTATCAACAGCTTTTACATAGATATATATATATATATATATATATATATATATATATATATATATATATATATATATATATATATATATATATATATATATATATAGTATATATATATATATATATATATATATATATATATGTATCTATATATATATATGTGTATATATATATATAATATATATATATATATATATATATACATTTGTATTTATATGTATATATATATATGTATATATGTGTATGTATATATTACCATATATATATACATATATATATATATTTACATATATATATAGCTATATCTACAGGTATCTATAGGTACCATTCATTCAAGGATGCCTGAGTAATGTTGAGCATTGCAAGATTTTTATCCGATGTACATAGGCTCTTTGTAGATCGCATAAATGATCTAGATGGTTCAACGGTGATTATTATACAAACCTTTGCAAATGACACAAAAGTTAACGCTAGAGCCATATCGTAATGTGAAAATAAAGCAATAATAACACCCCCAGAAAAAGGCTTCATGGAAAAGCACTGCCCTCACTAAGAAGTTACGCCAGCTTAATGAGTAAAATGATCAATTAATCGGTTGTTCCAACGTATTTCAAAACAGGTAGTCTGATTGAGGCGACAAATATTGAGATAATACACCGATGTATTATTTCTCTAAAGCTGTTACATGATGAGCAAATAGTTCAATCACGATGATATGTATAGCTCTACAATGCGCAAATCCATGTCGATATTGGGCAGTATCGCGTATTTGAGCACCTTTAATTATGCTCCATTGCCACTGTCCCCGCCTATCTTGAACGTGGATAGGAGATTGTACCACATTTTTTTAACCTGTGAAGATCGCTCGATTGCTTGAATTTATCTAATTTAACCGCACTGGTAAGGGGAAATCTGAATTACAGCATCTGTAATCGTTGTTGCTTAGTGGTTAGATATAGACGCTTTTTTCAATGGTCTCCAGTTGAAAACATTGATACAGTTTACCAATTGTCCTTGAAATCCTCTTCAAATGTTATTTGTGAACAGTGAGTGGACACTTATATTGCTTTGCGTCTTTGACAGCATCATCTAATACCATAGTCAGCTCCTACATTATCTCGTTGTTACGAGCTAAGAATCGAAGGCTTCAAGCACAACTTACTTTTCTACCCTTACAGATTAGATCTAAAATATGCATGTGCTTTGCCTCAGGGAATCTCATATTACCCATGCTGCGAGCATTACAAGGATACTACGTGGGTGTTACACTGAGTGATAGGGTTAACACAATGGTAATAAATGGACCTGGCTCAAGGTTGATGTTATGCTTTCTTCATATCTGAATATGTTCACTAATATAATTTAGGATGCAAATAAACTGAACAGTTTAGCTTCAAAGAAACGTGAGGCAGCCATGAATCATAACTTGACGTTACAGGGTACGGCACATTTAAGGGTCACCTGCGCTGTAGATGGATTGCCAACACATAAATTCATATGGCGCTATGCTATCGACTTAACACGAAACAGTCGCATGTAAATATATTGCCAATCTGATCGACCATTTCTTTGATGATATATGCTTTGATGATATATGCTTTGATGATGCATGCGTTGATGATATATGACGGTTGATCGCCCTCCAAGCAATAGTAAAATCTAAGCAGAATCGTCACATTATCGAATTGCATCAAACACGCATTTGTTTTTTAGCCAATGTGGTTATTATACGAGCATTTGTTATGCACTGTATTGTGGAAATTATTTAACAATGTAAAAGGAAGATAGTACTTACCGGTGCGTCACACATCAAAACCATTTACCATTCAGTTTCCAATCTGCCTTCATCTCCACTATATACCATTCGTTCTTACAGCGGGGTATATGATTGGCGAATTCCTACGTTTCACAACAGGTGTTTGTCATGATCAGCATGGCAGTTGCTTTGATGAGTGATAATACTCTATGATTAAAAATTTACAAAACAGCAAAACATCAGAACATCAGAATACTGCACAATCTCTCACTATCTCTCTCTCTCGCTCTCTCGTTTAGTTCACCATCTCTCTTTCGCTCTATTTCTCTCTCATCCTCTCTCTCTCTCTCTCTTTCACACATCACACACACACACACACACACACACACACACACACACACACACACACACACACACACACACACACACACACACACACACACACACACACACACACACACACACACACACACACACACACACAAACTGCCACGTCAGCTTTTAACCAAACCCAATTCACATTGCGTCGAAGTTATACTTATATCTTGCTGGCAACGCTGATCAATTCATAAAGCACGCTGAAGGATCACTAGTTAGTCTAACCACCCCCCCCCCCCCCACCCCCACCCCCCTCTCCCCTCCCAACTCTCTCTTTGTAGCATAACGCTAAAATGACTCACAAAGACAAATTATATAATAATATCAGATAATTCTGTCACTACTTCTACAGACATATGTATGCCATCAGCCATGTAAACTTGTGCTGCGAGTATCAGGGCAACTGAAAGCGTCTCTGGGGAGGAGACGACACACGAGTACATTTACGATGCCTGGCGTTACTGAATCCATAGCTTGGGCGTGAACAGGATAAGTGACTAAAACGACCATCCGGGTATCTCTTACACCCACTTCCAAGCACGTTCTAGTGCATAGGCAATCAGTTAGGTCGTTTTTCCGCTCTTTGTGATAACATTTATAAATATTAATTATTGCTGACCCAACGATATTTCATAGTAAATGTGCATATAGGTACTTTGCGAAATACCTATTTCACACGCGTTACAAACAAACTTGTGAAAATCAGCGCGAGGTGCATAATTCCTTGCCATGAATATTTCAAAGGTTCAATGTTGAATAACTTACAAATTCCTGAAACCCAACAATATCTGTATTGCGTCCGGCACTGAATTTGCCAGCTGAGGGGAGGTCAGCTCGTCTCATCTGAAGCTTTTTGTTCCGGGCTAATGCTACTTCTCGTGCAATCAGTAAAGGGCTCACCCTGAATCACTACGCGGTGAGCATTTTCCATAACAACATATGCGACTGCTGATATAACTTCCCTGGGGTTGATGCATTGCCACTCATGTTGAATTAACCAGAACGTTCCATTTGGAAAAAAGAAATTATGACAAGTAGCTTGCTGTGCACAGGTGGCGTGTTAACTGGTTTTGTTGGATGTGAACCCACTTAGTGTAGCTACAAAATCTTTGCTGCCACTACCAAATGAGCACCGAAACCAACAAAAAAGCTGCTTTATCTAAGTATGTGCTCTGATATAGCGTAATTTAAATAGCGAGTGATAATTAAGATAAAAACGTACTTACATTAAAGGTTTACAGGTGTATTCCTACAACTAGGTATATGGATATAAACAAAGTATGGTAATATGCTGAGAAGGTTTTGATCATGAATGCATGTTTTTTCTCAATGTATCGCAATCGCTCAAACGTTTTCTGGTAGTTTTCCACGTCTGGCGTCGCGGAGTAAAACACAAATGAAGTGTGGGGTCGTTTCCATTCTGATATTTGCATTTCAGATTACCCTTTGTGGTCAGGTTATAATCAGGGTCGGCCATTATTGGTGCACTACAGTGTTCATTTTAAGAATGTTCAGCAGAAAATACTTGGCCTGAACACTTAAATGAACAGACACGCACACATACGCACACAACTGCACACACACATACACACACATATAAATATAAGTTTATATATTGTTGTTGAATAGGTAGAGAGAAGAGTACAGCGCTGGAAAAAAAAACTCTGACTTTTATGAGATAATAGAGGTATAAGCTAAATTTACACCACGCTTCACATCCATAAATGTGTGATGGGTATGAATTGTTAGCATTTGCGTATTACATCTATGTGTATATGGCTGTTGTTTGGCTTCACGTTAGCAAGCGTGTGTAAGTATTTAATGAAAACGATAATTTCAGTTGATCTCATTTTGGTTGTTTGAAAAAGCGCAACATCGTGTTTACTTAAATATTGCTCATCGTATTTGTATTCCTTGGTTTATTTTTTGATTGAATTGTATAATACAGTATTTGTCCAGAGTATACAATGTTTTTTCAAAGAAACATCACCATATTTAAGTATTACAAGTTGATTGAAGCAAATGCCGCTTTCATTTTGAGGGTACTGTACGTTATGACAATCGAGTACTGTAAGGCGTGTAAGGAGTTGTAAGGAATACGAGGAATAGATTGTCGGTTCATATACTGTACCCGACATGGATAAGCTGATAAAGTGGATTGTTATTTAAAGCTTCAATGTTACAAGTTTGCCTACAGGCCGTCTCTGTAATGGCGTCAATTAATCAAAATGTGTGCTCACCCTTCCTCAAGGCTAAACGAATAGGCCTCATTAATCATATTATCCTCTGGCGCCTGTGGGCAACATGTTCGTGGGTAGCTTCACCATATATTTGGTGAAGTAACATTAATAAAATGTCCCTGACAGCGTTTGTCATTATATCCGCAACTACGAAAGATTATTGAATACCGTCCTTCATCAAATCGATGAAGCTGCACTCGTATGTTATCTATCAATACGATCGGCCATTTGTCTAAGGTAATTGTTAACGTATTTGCGTGTGTTCTCGGCTCTCATTATCTTATCGAATTGTTCCGAGATGTTAGTTTCTTATCACAATCCTCGTATTTGAATGTTAATTAAATTTCGAGAGCATCTGGCGCCAGTTGAAATTGAGAGAGTGCTTTACCAGTTCACAAAGCATATTCTTAGAAAAAACATGGGCTGTGCGTAATGAAAGAATGAACAACGAATAAAAGAAGTAGAGGGCACTTGAGTGCGCGCGTGTGTCTATGCGTGTGTATGGGTAGGTGAAAAAGATTGAGTAAAAGAGTGGAGACCGTTTTATACCTCTCCATGTTGCCATGCTTAAATTATCATCGCCTTAACGAAAAGAACAAAAAGAAATGCGAGCAACTGTAGCTTTTCCAGGATTTGGGCGCTTTCACGCTAAGTTATCGATACCTCGTTAGCCGACTGATCACTGTGTTTAACACAGCCCGATGTACTGGCATAGTATTTGCGCGAAAGGTGATTTGGAACAGTAAAGTAGTCGAATTCGCAAAATCAGCCAAAACTATGAAGCGTTAACATATTTGTGCTCCGCTACGCAGTGCATGTTCAACTTATGGCCACGGGCTATATGGGGCCCGAACAGGGCCAACATAATTCAAAAAGGGTACAGGCCCCGCACGGGGATGCGCGACACGCTGTGAGGGCGGACATGGACTCGCAGTGTCTTGGACAGTACAAGGCCCATAGACAGCCTGTAAGTCTAATGTGATCGAGGCATATGTTTTATTCGGCCGACAACATTCATTCATGAAGCAACAAAATGATCACATTACCATGGTAAGAGAAGCGATGATCTGTTCTTGTAGACTTTACATTAAAAGCAATTTTAATCAATGTTACCAATTTACTGTAGATATTGATTTCTTTTCTATAAATTTCGAACAATCGCAAAATAAGTTTAATAAGCGCCATATTGTTTGCCACCAAGTCGAGAACATCAGAATATGAAATGCAATGAAACAATTGGGTTTATTGTCGCTTTTAACGAGGTGATGAATGTAGATGCTTGTGATGGTCGGTCAGTGCCGTCGTAACACCATGAACTACTTGATACTACCACATTGTGCTATCAAGTATCTGCTTGACATGCCTAAAACGCATTACCAACAATATGCTTGTATCAGTTCTTGTTGTTGGAAACATTAGTAAATGTGCTCTACAATCTTCATACAAACTCTGCAAAACTGTATTGCATGCTTATGCCTATGTTTAGACTTTTACCTCGCCGAAATGTTCATCAAGATAAACCTGATGTATGATGATGTTATTCTACGTTAGGCTGCCAAGAATACAAAATTGCTTGTTTCCGTCAGTAATATTATCTGTTTATGACGCACTAGGAAACCTGCAGCGAGTGATATGCACGAAGAGAGTACAGGAGGCTACTAACATGATATTGGCATTGGTGATGAAGTTGGCCATCCCTGGGATCCACTTGGATGTGTATTCTACATTTTCCCGCGGGGTCATCCAGTATCTATAAAAGACATATATTATGGATTTCGATGGCGTCACTTCTGGTTCAGAACGCATTTAATTTGATAGAAATAAAAAACAGAGGTTAACGTTGCGTAACTCCGTCGTAAATGGTCGTAACGTAATATTTTTTTCGATCGAGGGTAGCCCATTCTATTCTGAAAAATGAACCAATACATGTATTTGAAAAATACGCGATCCTTTTTGTAATACACTTTGCTCAAAGTGTGAAAATGGCAAAATAAATAACACAGCTTAGCACTGCATATTTACTCTGACGCATCTTATCAATAATTGTTAACGTTATTAGGACAACGAAATGCTAATGCGAAGCTGGCCAATTAACGCCCCCAATATCCAAGTATGCGTACAGAACAGGAGACAGCTTTATTCTATTGAGTACATTCTCCATAACTGGGAACCATTCAAACTGCAACAATAGCAAAGAAATAGTTAACTTAAGGTGCTCTTTTTAAGCTTGCCAAAGTGTCCAGGCATTTTGTTTAATGATATATTAAGAATTGAGTATTTCATTACGCAGTCACAATCATCGGCCATTTTGATATCAATATTGTGGTTAATATTGTTTACTTACCTTATATTGTTTACCCATACACCTCATTCACCTACAAATCATTGAAATACCACACCATATTCCATACATTTATTTTTCAAATGGTTAAAAGAGAAATTATATTCAAGTTAAATAGTTAGCCTATTGTCAACATATCATTCGTTGCAATGAGACGAGGACTAATAAGGGTAATATCATCGGCATAACCATATCTACATAATCCCGGCCTATATGGCAGCCAAGCCCGGACCTTTCCGACCAATTGATTAGCTCATCAATGTATACCATGAATAACACTGATGATATGACACCACCGTGCTTGGCATCGTTTAAAACATAGCATTACTTCGTCAAACTAGCATCCCATTCAGCGGATATAATTTATCTAATGTTATTAGAAGAAGTCTAACTAATACCTGAGACACTGTATTAGCATTTGAAACAATTTGTGGCGAGCTTTAAGCAACTAAAACATTATTATTATTTGTTTATATACAGCAGTGCATAATGTTGTAGAATGGTCCTTTTTGAATCCAAATTGAGGTTAGAGGTACAGAAATAATTACCATATTGCTTACACATGATCTAATCTAACCCCTTACTACATAATGCAATAGCCCTGTATTAATCACTCCGATTTCATCTCTATATGTTTTAGAATGCTACAGCATGGCCATGAACAATCATTGCATTAAATATTTTCTCAACATACTATCGAGTTTGGTCGTTCCGTTAGTCAAGCCATGGTTCCCTTTCAGCCTACAGACACATTATTGTATAACATAGGGTATAACAGCATGATTCATTATGCTGCCAGTACAAATAACCATATATATCTTGTTAACCGAATCGCGGATTCCATTACTATTCATATTCACTAGCAGCTTGAACATTACTATAATGTGTCGATATTGCAAACGTCAAAGGATGGGAGCCACTGTGATGCTTGAACAGCTCTACTCAAATGTCATCGCCCACGCACAGATCCGTTGCCTTTACCGTATGCCTACAGAATCCTGCAATAATGAATTAAACCTGCTTTAGTGGTATACTGCATGTTGTTTAGAGATAGCTGTGCAGTTAAGAATTAGCAACATTTGATAGCAGCGTAAGATCGGGTCGTTTTATTTAATTGTGGCAACTTCAAGGAAATTGATATTACCGCTAGGACTAATAGCAACATGACTGGATGATTGCACTTGTGTGAATCAGGTAGGAATATGGAATCAGTACATCACATAGCGACCTCTCAGTACAAAACCATCGTATAATCATTATCACCAGATATGCATATAGGTAGTGAATTATACACCCATTGCGGCTTCCCTTGCAAATGACAATGCGCTAGGCAGCAGGGAATGGTTCAGTGTATATTCATAGATACAGGTGATTACAATGTCAGCTCAAAATTGGCATTTGGGTCATCTGATATTTATGTAAATATCTCATGTAAATATACGACGCACAGAGATCCATGTAAACAGAGATCAACCACCGCACTGACAGGATAAGGAAATATGCTGGACGTCATGAGAATATCCTATTTTATATACAACTTAGTTCATATCTGTCATTGCTAACAAGACAGGATATTCAACCTTCTTGCGCTAGCCGTATGAGAGATACCAGTATGACATACTGATACAAATCATCAGCCATAATTACTGATATGCTCCTATTCTGGATAAACATTGTTACTTCACAACCTGTGAATATGCAACTGATGTGTATTTGTGTTTGTGAGTTGTATGTGTGTAAATTGTTGCGTGTATGTGTTTGTGTACGTTTATGTGCTTGTGTGTGTGTATGTGTGCTTGCTTGTGTGTGTGTTCTATCATGTGTGTACTTGTGCCTATCTTACAGTCGAATCGTGGTCAAAAGACTCGAACAACAAGAGTTTAGTTAAAGTGATTGTATACTGTAAAGAATGGAATAACTTAAGTAGACAAATTACGGCTATTTGCAGAATAATATTGATAATGCTTACAACTCGGTATAGGATAGATGGGCTGACATTTGTATTGTGAAGTGAATAACTGAACCTAAGATCATGCCAAATGTGCAATGTCGATCCTACTACTGAGTAAAAAAACCAGCCATACGGGCTGCTCAGCATTCAATGCTGATTTGGGGTGATCTGGGAAGTAAAACGCCCCCCCCCCCAGACAAGCACTCGAATCATTTCTACACACACTTAAGAAACTAAGACAATTTAAGAATCTCAATACTGCATTAATGCTACCTCATATCTAGCGAATTCCTGCGCCGTTACTTACGCCCGAATTTTCAATGTATTTCCTTTACGATGCCCGTAATGTACACGAGTTTTCCTTTGTATGTAGACTCTGTATCGTGTAGACGATCCTTGTTTTCCGTAACAATGTTAATTAATCTATCTATCTATCTGTCTACGGAAATGCATTCATCCATTGGGTAGAAGAGTTTTTTATAAGGTATACTGCCTAGTTATATGAGTGTGTCAAAATAATACCTAATTTTACATAATTTTCCAATTGCTCGCTGCTATGGGGTAGTAGATCGATACATATGATTGCATTTGTACTATAGTGCATTTCATGAAGCCGTATTTGGTCGGATCACAACCCTCACACCACTTCACTCTGTAATGATCCAATGTTATATGCTGTATACTCATTCTAATTGTTTTTCGATTAACATTAGGACAAATATAGACATTAGATGTTAATAAACATTAGTCTGACCATGATATAATTCACCATAAGCGACATGGTAATATGATCCCAAAAGAGCCATTTCGATGCTAATAATTTAAGAACTTCATCAATTAATACAGTATAGTCATCCTTAAAGAATTGAACTCATGGGCACGGGATAGGCTTGCAAATTCTACATGCAATTGCATCAATATGTAATATATGTTCTCAATACGTCATGCGGCAATCCCTCGTCCTCGTATACTTAAAATTTGGCTGATTCTTTGCCACATGACATATCGTGGGAGGTGTTATTTGATTATGTGATACGCACGTGAGTATTATGCGTGGAGACACGAACTCCCATGCGTAGGTTTCAGAACAAACGTTGAACTTCGTCATTTTCTTACTTATAATTAGGTTGGACCATTTTCTCAATTTGTTGAGCCTAAGAAAAAAAATCCTCCACGCTATCCCAATTTTCGTAGCACGTGAGATACAGGCCGTGCCTTGATGTAAGAGAACTTGAATAGTGTGTACACAAGGGCGAGGGGTGATTTGGAGGTGTACGTGACTCGTGGGTCACGGACAGTCTAGGAAGGTAAGGTATATAATTAATACCACCTGGGGGGTGGGGGGACTCCTCCAAGATGTTCAAAGTGTCTGACGTAGCCCACATTAGTAGATTTATGGCTTCATACCATGTGACATTAAACAAGCGAATGCCTTAGTTGTAACATTCTGATATCAGGCGATGCTCGTATAACTTCAGAAAGCCCCATGGAACGGTGGGGCCGTTAATCACTGGTCTATTGCATGATCACATTTAGACGTATGTGATTCTCAAGAAAGGTTTTGAAAAGCTCCAGCATATCAAAACCATACAACACATATGACATACATGAACATACACAGTACCAATGCTAATATATAGCTTATTAGTTTACCACTATTTAGTAATATGCGAGGTTCGGGGAAGTGCTGGTTGTACAATGTGCGTGTTGATGACGCTGTGAGCATTGACACACCACTCAGACACTCGTCTCTACTGTAATGCCATTGGCTACTCATGAACACTGATAACATTTGCGATCACGATGCTTGAAACAACCTCCATTAGCCGAAAGGTTTTTTGCGTGATCCAAATTAGTCTGTATTATATGAATACTAATGGTCGCTCAGAATAATTCACATGATAGTTTATACTCCTATTCGATCTTGCGTTGACGTGTTTGGTGTCGCGTGAGTGTGTAACCGATAACTAAAGACTGGCAATTCTAGTGCAAAACGCTAATTGATGCGGTTTGGATAGGCGCAGTTGCGCTACGACCTGATCACTACTTCTATATTTCATCTTAAATTTTCCTATGATTCAATTGTGTCGCACTATATATGTTATATACAGCTTGGCACTCGAGAAAATTAACATATGACATCACTAAACACTGATTGGTCGTCATTTCCTAGCTAGTATAAAGAATATATATGCAAAGGATTATAAATTGAACAGAATAAAGGTTACAATTGCTGTTTATGCTGTGCAAAACGAATGTATATACGGATGGTAGGATTGCATTGTTTGCTTTAGAGTCGACCACAAGCCCATAGGCCACAAACCTGATTCATGCAGACATATTTTATAGTGCAACGCGCCAATGTCTTGTTTGACTGAACCTATCCCGACGAAACACTATATCCAAAGCAATAATAATATATATATATATATATATAAGCCGGCACTTGCACTCTTGATTGCCAAGTCTAAGCATATGTCGAAAACTATCATAAACTTTACACCATCCTTTCATGCTACATGCTTGGTTATTGCACTGCCAAGAGAACCAAATCGCATAAACGTTTATAGACTCTAGTGAATAGCTGTATCTACACAAAATAAATTATAGCTGTCTATAGAGCAGCCATGGTATTATCTCTTTGTTATTTCTCCCATCTTCGACACACTTTATTCCAATTAATCAGAGCCACATGAGATGAGCTTGCATCTCTGATTCTAGCTGCTGTCTGCGCACAGATTATGTATGCTATGCTGTCACATAATCAGCTGAATGATTGTTCAACTAGACACGATTTGCTGTCGGTCAACAGAATAGACATCCAGCTGTTCGATGTTTCAATATTCATGAATTTCGGCTATGCAAGTTACAAGTGTGGATGGAAACGCGCATTATAAACTGTGGGGAAGCAGCTTGCAACCCGGTGCCTCAAATATGAGAATAAGACTTTGGTATCTTGTTGGTTTCCTTTATTCACTTTATCAGGTGAATCCACCAAACGAAAGAAGACAATGTTCCCGTTTTTCACAACGGGTATCTAATGGATAAAATATCCCCCTATTTGCACGTCAACATTTATATAAATGCATCCTTTATTTGAGTGTTTGCAATTATTTATACATTGGGCCATTTCACTATTGAATAATGCATCATATGGAGGATCACGCCATTAAGTTATATTGTTAAAGAGCATGGAACAATCAATGAACCACAGGGTTTAAGTCCAGCAATTGATTAAAGGTTATTCCCGGGGGTGGTATGAAGAGAAACAAACGAAGAGATATGTCTTCACCCTGCAGATGCAATTGTGAGGTACAGTGAATTAACCATTCAAGTAACATTGACACAATTATGCAGGGTCATATTAAAAACAAGAGCCTTAATGACGAAGACAGTAACTGCAATTAGCCCAATTATTCACGTAATTGCTGTCTATGCGCTGAGAATGTAAAGAAACAAAGTGTGTGTATTTGCAACGGATTAATGAACCTCTCTTTATAGGAAACCGTGATCTAATCCGTTGCGGTCTGTGAGCATATGCATTGCAATTCAGGTTTTTCAGATTTTGTGCAGCTGAGACACATGATATGTATAGCCTGTATGCTAATGTATGACTTGCAAGTAGATGACAATACGTCAACATGAGAGGCTGTGTTATATATGTCCCTGTAGCATTGTATGGCTTATAATGTTAGCTTTTCAGGAAGCATGTCGTGAAGTATGTTGTGTTATTCAGTGTGTACTGTTGATCATTTTGCAGCGTGATTCAGAAAGCACGCGACGCGTTGCTATCAGTAATAAGCGATAGGCGGCGTTACGTTCGATAGTCAGAGGAGATAGGCGGCGTTACGTTCGAATGTCAGAGGAGATAGGCGAGGTTAGGTCTGATAGTCAGAGGAGATAGGCGGCGTTACGTTCGATATTGTGTTGGCAAATCGCTCTTCTGTGTAGCTAGGTATTGTAAGCTTAAGACAACGAGAGCGATTTTGGACGCATCTCTTGTTATTATGTGCGGTAGCAAAATGTTCTAATATCTCTGGCTATACGAGCCGCTTTACGCTTTACTTTTATATCTAAAATGGTTTACTAAAGCATTATGTTTATTCGCTTGTTAGTCGTTGGAGTTTTTTCATTTTTGAGATTCCAAAATTGTCTTAAGTATGTGTATAGCCGATTTAAGTGCTTGTCGGAAGAGGGAGGGGGGTGGGTGGCGTTTTACATCGTAGATCACACCACATCAGCATTGGATTGTCGCTAAGCAGCCCGGGCGAGTAGTTTGTAACTTAGTAGAAGGATCCACATTGCATATTTGGCATGGTCTTAGTTTCAATTGAATTATCCACATCTTAATACGAATGACAGTCTATCTATCTTATACCGAGCTGCAAGCAACATAAATACAATACAGCAAATAGCCGTTAGCCCACAGGCACGCACATGCTCAAACACGCACACACACACACACACACACACACACACACACACACACACACACACACACACACACACACACACACACACACACACACACACACACACACACACACACACACACACACACACACACACACACACAAGCACATACACATACTTATAAACGCATACAAACACATAATCGCAACAATTTGCATACACACAACTCACAAACACAATTACACACCAGTTGCACATTCACATGTTGTGAAGTAACAATGTTTATCCAGAATAGGAGTATATCAGTATTTATGGCTGATGATTTGTATCAGTATATCATATTGGTATCTCTCATACGGCTAGCGCAAGAAGGTTGAATATTCTGTCTTGTTAGCAATGACAGATATGAACTAAGTTGTATATAAAATAGGATATTCTCATAACATCCAGCATATTTCATTATCCTGTCAGTGCGGTGGTTGACTTAGTACAAATGGATCTCTGTTTACATGGCGCATTTGTTATTCATCGTGTGTGTCGTATATTTACATCAGGTATTTACTTAAATATCAGATGGCCAACATACTGCTTATGAGCTGACATTGTGAACACCTTTATCTATGAATATACACTGAATAATTCCCTGCTGCCTTGCATAGTGTAATTTGCAAGGGAAGCCGTAATGTGGGTACAATACACCACCCATATGCATATATGGTGATACGTGATGCTCCTGTTGGACATAAAGAAACATAATGGTGTCGATTGACATTGTGCCCGTCGGCGATTTAATCATTCGTAACAAAAGTAGGTTTGATGGGCTGCTTGGATTCAGCAATATGTGTAGGTTATCACGTGGTCACGTGGATGGTGGGGGGAAACCTCAAGGACGCGAAGCTGTATTCATCCTCGTCGTCCTTAAGACCGGGACATCCAGTGGCTTTGTTTTGCTTTGCTATGACTGACTGTACGTTTCATCCAGCAAAACGATGTCGTAACTATATCATTTGGCACAAATATCCGTCTTTATAATGAATTAGATGCAAGTAATGTCGATACCCAAGCACAACTGCTACCCGGCCATAGAACAATCAGCATCATAATTCAAATACACATTATATTATATCAAGTGGATACTATTGATCAAATCAGTATAAATAGCGCATGAATAGTTAGAACAGTTTTGACCCGTGCCCATGCTCTTACTCAAGTGCATTGCCAGGTTGTTCTGGTGCATGGATTATACGCTGGTGATGTACTGATTCCATATTCATACATGATTGACACATCGCAATCATCCAGTCATGTTGCTAATAATGTTTGTGGTAATATCAATTTCCTTGATGTTGCCAAAATTAAATAAAACGATCCAATCATATGCTGCTATCAAATGTTGCTCATTCTCAATTGCACAGCTAGCAGTATTACACTAAAGCAGCTTTATTTCATATTTTGCAAGATTCAATAACGCAAGCATCTACTGTTTGGGAGATATCTATGCCAGAATATGAACATTTAAGAGAAAATAATGCAATGAAATAACTTTCTGATTCAATGGTAACATACAGTAGCTACTATCGTCATTGTTTTCCGACCCGGTATAGGCAACGGATGTGCGCGTGGGCGATGACATTTGAGGAGAGCTGTTTAAGCATCACAATCACTCCCATCCTTTGACGCTTGCGATATGAACGCGTTGTTGAAATTTCCACTATAGTAATGCTCGGACTATTTCGGGTCGGGTCTCGGTTTGGGTAGAGCGCGTTCAAAACACTTTCTCTTTTTTTACATTGGATGTGGCAAATTCAACAAAGGCACAGTATATGACATAAAGAAACAGTCAAGGCATAAGAATCA